>JAWQFL010000015.1:246129-479845 GCA_033442365.1 Creolimax fragrantissima | reverse complement strand
TGTGTGTGTGTGTGTGTGTGTGTGTGTGTGTGTGTGTTTGTGTGTGTGTTTGTGTTTTGTGAGCGTACTGATCGCGAAGACAAGATAAAGTTGGGGGCGGTAAAGTTTTACCTCTATTGGGGCCTTTTTAAGACCTATAGCGTAGCCTTGATTTCTGACTGTAAACACTAGTTCCTAGGGCACTTGAGAGAAGGCCTTAAAAAGGCAGTCAACATATCATAAATTTACCCCCTCTACGGTTTGAGTTACATCTTGTCTATGATAACAGATTTAAACTACACGAATGCAACAGACACACTCTACCATACACATACACATAACTATGCATGGACAAGCCGTACAAGTACGCACATACATACGCAACGCACACGAAAGCCTGTTGAAGTACGAACACATACACACACACACCCCCCCTATATACATGCGCACGTATGCGCAAAACACAAGCATACTAAAAGAACCTGGCAATGAAGAAGTTTAATGACGCGATCGAGTCCAACTTCTCGGGGAACGTACCTGGAGGCATGAAGGGACTTAAGAACTTCATTTATGATATCCGAGGGTGCAAGTCAAAGGAGAGCGAGCGCGCTCGTGTTTATAAAGAACTTGCGAACATCCGGAAAAATTTTAAGGGTACGTATTTTCTTCGTATTGTCATTGTACAGATTATTTAAAGAAATGATGCTTGATTGAAACTGACTATTTCACATCGGTGTACACATCGTGCCTGTAGGAGAAGGAAAGAGCATTCTCAAGACAGATAAACAGTTAGATGGGTATCAGAAAAAGAAGTACGTAAGCAAACTCGTATACATATATCTTCTGGGCTATACTGTTGATTTTGGACATATCGAGGCAGTTAGTCTTATATCTTCTCCAAAATATTCTGAGAAGCAAATGGGTTATCTATTCGTGTCGGTGGTACTCAACGAAGAACATGAACTTATCCGATTGTTGATACAATCATTGAAAAAGGATCTTGTCGGCTATAATGAGGTTTGTATATGCGAGAGGGGGAGGAAAGTTTGAGTGGCTTTTATCTCCAAAGCATTCCGAGAAGCATGTGGGTTGCGTATGTCGTTCGTACGGTGGTTTTAAATGAAGATCACGGGCAAGCATGTTTGGTTGTTGTGGACCCACTGGAGAAGTATCACTAGGATAATATGCGTGCATGTTTGGTTGTAATGTTGTGAATTCCGTGTGGGCATGCAAGTATTCCAAGACACTTGTTTTGTTCCTGTTGAGTCTGTGCTTCTTTATAGCATGCGTTTATCCAGCGTGAACGTGCACAGCTGTCGGTATGGTCGTTGTCTAAATTTTCTATCTCATCCAAAGTATGGGGAAAATATATAAGCGATCTACTGCATTGCAGGGCTGTTTCCTTATTGCACATGAATGGTATTGGGTATATTGAGGTGCGTCTGTCTTCTGTTGTGCATGTATGTTGATATATATGTTCTAATGAATTACTGTTTTAAACAGGTTCACGTATGCCTTGCCCTCAACTGTATTGCAACTGTCGGTGGAGTCGAGGTAGCAGAATCTCTGGGAAAAGACGTGTACAAATTGTTAATCGCGGAGGACAGCAACTCGTTTGTTAAGAAAAAGGTGTTAATAATTGACTTTCACATGCTAAAACGCGCTCGCATGTCTTTATGTACATGGTTCTCAGACATACCACTACGATTCGTTTGCTATAATCAGGCGGCCTTAGCGTTTCTTCGATTGTACAGAAAATATCCTGATGTGTTGGATGCCAAGGGATGGAGTAGCAGTATTGTTGAACTTCTGCAGGAGAAGGACCTTGGGTATTTCGTGTGAATAGTGAGTCTGATATATATTATTGTTGTTTGGTCTTTATTTAGTATGTAAGGGTTCCTCATTGGTGTTTCTGTTAGACATCCGCGACTTTGGATGATAAGTGTGGATGATTTTGCCGCCTGGACAGAAAATTTCTTAGTATTACGTGGGCGACTGTGTCTGCGGGTGCGAGTACTTTCTGTAGTGGATTGTTAATGCATTAGATGTGTCGGCGTACAGGTTGATGTGCGTGTGTGGAGCCATGCGGGATGTAAGCGTTTCAGTGTAATGCGTACCCCAGTATGCATCTACATACAAGTGCACATAGCATATACATTAGTATATACACACAAAGCATTGCTTGCACATACATGTGTATCTACTCCAGCACACTATACGCTCAACGACACACGTGTAAATATAATATTCTTGCAACATTTGGATATTAAAGGGTGCTTACCTCATCGCTTTCGCTCGTGCACGCGCTTGCGGCGGACGAATATGATACGTATCAGCCCTGTGTGGCAGTGGCCATCCATAGACTAAAAAAGATTCTACTGGAACAAGAGGATTTGAATGGTTATGTCTACTACAAGGTTTGTGTATGATTTTTGCCTCTATATCTTTGTATCTACACGTTTGTATATTGTGTGTGTTACAAGGGGGAGGCATTACAAAGTTCTACGTGTGAATACAATCAAAATGAGAGTTCTTTAGTGGACCAGTATATGTCAATGGTTCGATATACATGGATTTACACTCCCGTGTAAGCATCGCCAGTGATTCGCCAATGCTGTCTTATGAAAGCTAGTGTTTCTGGGTTGCTCTAGATATACATATTAAGCCGTCACTCACTGGTGGGCAACAACCGCCCATCTGCAATCATTAGTTTTTTATGCCTTCTGAAGAAGAAGAAATTACATCTATATTATCGTACACCACACACCAGTACACCTAGAGAACTATATGTCTATTAGTACTCGCATATACGCATACTTGCGTATATCATAAAACACATGTTGTAACAGTGTGTTATAAAACGAATGTGTATATGTGCGTATGTGAAGCAGTATGCAATATGCACTGATGTGCTTATGCGTATACCGCGTTCATATCACTACACAGGAATGTGTATATAGGACTTGTGTACGTAGATTTGCAAATAAATTCCGTGTTCAAGGGCACGAGTGTACTTATCACGCACATCCTCGTATATACTGCGATACAGTGAAACTCATATGTGCGCGCATGTCTGTAGTGGACTATTCTGTATTCGCTCAAAACAATAAAAACCAAGTCCTGTCTCTCTACATGCAAATGAATATACAGGTACCTGCGCCATGGATTCAAGTGAAAATCCTTCGATTGGTACAAACTTACCCACCACCAACTGAACCGGCCGTGAAGGAGGAATTGCGTTTCTGTCTAGACCGTATTTTAGACAAAAATGATCTCGTGAAGGTATGTACACATATACACGCAGGACGACTAGGATCACTTTGACGAAGAATTCACTTGGACTTTGTATAGATGTGCATACGTTTGCATCTGCCACCATCCATGGTGTTTTGTTTTATCCTTTGGACAGACACGCCCATGACGAGCTACTATCTTATGGAGAGTTCGCTTGAGCGTATTGTGCGTAAGTGTGCAACTTCCATCTTGGGGTTTTGGTTTACGTATGGATACAAATAAACGTCTTCGAAAAGACACAGAAGAAAAGGGAGTATTCCAATTCTTAAAAATATTATATATGTGCTTTAAATACAGACTATACAGACCAACAACTGCAGGCAGAGTGTCTTGTTTGAGGCGATCAACACAGTTATTCATATGGAAACAGAAGAAAAGCTCGTAGACATGAGTGTAGACATTCTGGGCCGGTATATGACTGTACGTGAGACCAATACGAGATACATGGCGTTGGATATTATGTGTAATTTATGCATAATAGAGTCGGCGAGAGATGGCATTCTCAAGCACCAAGCTAACATCATACTGGCACTCAAGTTTGAGAGAGATATCAGCGTGAGACGAAGGTATGTATTGTATGTATAGCATGCATACTGCACTCAACATTTTACATGCTACTCCCAATGTGCACAATTGGTAAAATAGACGCTGTCCGCAGACTATCAGAGAAGGCATTGTCAAATCACCTGTGTATTTCGCTGTTTGTGCGCGTCTGTGTATTTGATCTTGATCAACACGAAGCGCACATCAATGTTTTAATTATATATTCGCATTCACACTTATGTCCCGTTCATATGCTGATATATTGATGTATATGTTTTTCATCTTTGGCTGTTTTTCACACACATGCTGTTACACATGTGTTGTTTGTCATCTTATTTCGCTGGTAACGGGTACATGATCACAATTCGACAAATTCGCAACATAAGCATGCACTTTCCACTATTTTAATAGAGCGCTTGATCTGTTATTCAAGATGTGTGGACCAGAAAATGCCGTCACTATTATCACTGCCCTTGTTGGCTTCTTAGAGCACGCTGGTATGCCTATATGTGTTTGTATGTGAGCGTGGACTTGGGCGGTTTGGTGTGTTGCTGTGTTCATGTGTGTGTATGTGTGTGTATATACATACCTCCGTGTCTTGATTAGTTTTAGTGTGGGTAGTGTGGTTTGTTCAAATGGATGTATGGCTATGCATGTCACGTATCTTCATAATTATATGTTCAAGTACCCCTAATAAATGTATGTATGCATATTGACTTATTCTCTTCCAATCACACTCATGTACACAGACTCGCTCACTTACATACACTTATACACCCACACGCCTGTACACTCATATTCCCACTCTCGCACTGGGCTAATTGTGTGAATAGCTCTTGCACACAAGTTCTCTGACACATGCTAATCCACACTTATAGTTAACATTTTTCTGTTGTTTATACGCAGAGTACGTGATAAGAGAAGAAATGGTATTGCGAATAGCTATTTTGGCAGAGAGAGACGCGCGAGACTACTCGTTCTACGTAGATGTTATATTGAACCTTACTCGCGTAGCCGGTGATTATGTTAGCCCAGAGGTGCGTATATATATTTGTGTGTGTGCTCGTGTGCAAGTCTTTAGCACAGAAAGACTCGCAATACTTGCATGGAACGACATGCCGAGCTGATATTCATATGATTTATAGGTATTTGATTGGTTGAGTATCTCTTTGTTTTTATATGGTATGTAAGTGTACTCGTGTACTTAACAATATGTGCGGTGATAAGAGTGGTATGAGTGCTGTACAGATGCGAAGACACAATAATGTCAAGTGATTATCTTTTTGCCTCGTTGTATGAATTGAGATAACACTCTATACGTGTGCGTATCTACGAGTATGTTCGATATGATGAATCACGCATGCGTGTTAAATTGATTACTTTCTTGTATTAAGATTTTGTTCAGTCCTTGTCTTTTGTAGCGGTAGCGAAGTGGTTCTTCATTTTTTTTACGTGAAATATACGGCGTAGATAATGCAGCACATATATGATATTCGAGCCAGAATAGCTACTTATTGTTCATTCGATTTGTACTCTCATAGGTATGGCAACGCGTCATACAGATTATCACGAACCGAGAGGATGTGCAGGAGTATGCCTGTCGAGTCTGCTTCCAGGTCCGTATATATGCAAAAACAAGTGCGATTTCAACAACTCTCTTTTATATCAAATACGCGAATATGAAACGCACACTCACACTCGCTCATCCTACTTTCCATTTAACCACCCACAGGCATTAAATAGTCTTCCCGTACACGAGACTATGGTAAAAGTAGGTGGATATATCCTAGGCGAGTTTGGTCACTTGATCGCTAATGATCCAACTTCTCCGTATGTGCTTTGACTGAGTGTGTGTGCTTGTATTTCCTATATTACTTGTTCTGCGAACATTTACTGTCACGTGATATGTGCCTGTGTGTAGTATGAGATCGTGGATTAATGTATTTTATACCTTTCATAAATTTGGGTGCGACCAACAACTATGTCGTGACCTCTATGGTGATTGTGTGGATCGGTAGAAGTGAAGAAGCATTAGCCTACGGAAAGCGCAGTTCTTGGAACTGCGCAATATTGTGTTATGTTATTGAAGTTTACAGATGTACCTACAATCAAAAACTAGTAATCCATCCATACTGTGCATACTTAAATTTAAACATCTATAAACGTGTCTATTGTCATGGTATACAAATTTTAGATGCTACTGTATGAAATCCGTTTCAGACGTCTATTCAACATGCTCTACATACTATAGCAATACCAACTCACTCCTCCCCACCGCTACCCCTGTAATGCAAGCCCAATATATACACATATCCATCCATTCCAGCCGTAATCACATGTGCAATTCACATTCACGTTCAAATGCACAATCACACACACACCCTCGCACAAATGTGTGTTTTTAACGAATGCGCACATTCTTGTCTATACATACTAACCCGCTACCTACACAACTGCATACTGATAGCACTCCATGTACGCTCAAATAACACTTGTATATTTTCATGCTAATAATACACAGGCCGAAAACGCAATTTGATACTCTAAAGAATACTTTTCAAACAGTTTCGAATGAGACAAAAGCGATCCTACTATCAACGTTTGTGAAGTACATGAATCTCTTCCCTGAATTGAAACCATCAATAGTGGAAGTGAGTATTAGATATGAAGTCATGCAAGGGAGTATTGTTAACCCTGTCCGCTCAATTTAATGTTCTTTGTTTGTGGTGGATTTGAGGAATTTGCGCAGTTGTGTTCTCGCCTTTTCACATTTGCTATGTCTTTGCAAATTTAATATAAGTTCACAGTATTGTTGTTCACAACTGTAATTGGACTTTGGTGAATAAGCACGATAATGTAAACGTATTCTATATGTTGACTCGCATACTTGACTTTATATTGTGCATGGAAAGGTGTTCAAGTCCGACATGATTGCGAAACATCAAAATCCAGAGATACAGCAGAGAGCGATTGAATACTTGATGTTGGGAACAATCGCTAACGAAGATGTCATGGTAAGACGCACAAACAAGCATTGCATTCGCGCGCGTATATCTGTACACTATTAACTACCAAGTGATATGGCAAGACGTTCAAACAAGCATTGTATGTGCGAGCCTATCTATTCACTACCAAATAATATGGGTTCTCTGCTGAATCTAATATGTCACGTTGAATCACTCGCATATGAACAACAATTCTCAGTCTCACCCTTGCTATTATTTCTATAATATTTGCGTATTGCCGGAGCTCATACGAATAGTAAGTTCTTGCACACCTTCAATCCTATTTACTCATAGTCTACTACCAGTCATCACATTCTCCATTGACTTGTAATTGTTACAAGTACGAGTTCACACGTACTCACCGACTCTTTCAAACTCGCATATATACACATACAAACACACACACATGCAGATGTACATACATACATACATGCATACATACATCATACATACATACATACATACATACATATATATATATATATATAAACTTCCTTGATGCTTGCTTAATAAGTACGTACGTACTTATATTATTACAGATACAAAAAGAATCACACGAACACGTGCCTACAAACACAAATTAAATTGTTATCTCCCTTATGTTAGAATACTTCAACATTCCGTACACTTTTTTTCATAGTACGTTCACATATATTTACAAATGTACACATCTTTTACATAAACACAGCAAACTGTTTTAGAAGAGATGCCACCATATTCTGAGCGAGACAGTACGATTTTGGCCAAACTACAGGCGAAAGAAAATTTTGTGACAGACAAGACTTGGGGTCAGTCCAAGGTGATATCAATATGTTTCGTATTTGGCATGGGCTTATTCAGCGCATATATGCGTTACATTCGCACAAGTATGTGCCCATGCATCTTCGCACGCACACTTAACCTCCACCTCTCATTATCTCTCATTCACGATTCGCTCCCGTATATCCCGTCCAAACTACGTAGACAACAAAATGGAATACTCTTGACTTGAAAATACACATGGTTGTATAAGCTACTGAAGCCCTGCACACCATAAACTCATCCCCATGCGTGCACATGCTGTTAACTGTCAATTTAACACGCAGGGGCGCAATGCCGCAAGAACGAGAGCAATCACCACTTTGCCCAAGGAAACGGGTGGAGAGACAAATTTGATTGAACCTGTCAATATGCCTGGTGGTTTGATCAAAGGCTACGGCGATGCAATACCAACTGATCCTACAAATGGTACAAATCAACTAAATAGGGCTCTTTGCTTAATTGTCGCGCACACGTATGGGTGGGTGTTTGTGTGTATATGTGTATGTATATGTATGCATGTATGTGTGGGTGGGTGTTTGTGTAGGTCTCAAAAGGTGGAACATGTGGAACATGTGTTGAACTCAGTACACCTGGTAGATTGATGAACCGTTTGTACGGTGCTGTGCTTGACCTTTCTGTGTATATGAGTAATGTATATACAGCTGGATATATCAGCCCACCCAAGTTGTAATGGACTAATGTGTAAAACAATTAGTTTAAAGCCAAAAACATGCATATGCATAAACCTTTAACATATAGCATGCGACTTTGATCCACATTCGGATACCTTAATTGCCAACAACGAATACCAGTCTACGCGTATTTTCTTGGCGTCGTTGGCAAACCAAGTCGACATGTCTCTCTAATCAAGTGTACATGATACTGTGGACATCAATATGGTTGCAAATATACTTATCTAAACGAATATACACACTGACATTTTGTCATGTTTATCTAGGCACGGAACAGTTTCTCCAACAACTGGTACTAGGTTCTGGTACTATTCTGTTCGAAGACAGTCGGATACGCATTCTAACAAAAGATGAGTATCAGTCCAACCATGGACGTTTGGCTTTGTATTATGTAAACAAGTCTACCTCCCCCTTCACAAACTGTCGCGCACGTATACATACTAGCGAGGGCGAAGGTCTTAAGATCGATTCTCTCCGATGTCCATCTGTGGTAGAGCCAGGGCAACAGCAGTTCCAAGTATATATGCGTATACCCATGTCCTGACGATTACATATACATAGTAACCCGACGTGCGCATGCGAATGTGCAGTGGTACACGTCTCAGTACCACCTTGTCTATACGTGTGCACGGACAATATGCGACATTGTACGAATCCATACACACATGAGTACACCTGTAATCTATCTTTATCCATGTATAGTAATAAGCTTACCGTTTATTATACTTTCTTTGATTACAACAGGTGTTTCAACTCGAGTGCCTGACTGCTTACAACGCTCCTCAACTAATGACGCTGATGTTTGAGTAAGTTTACTTGGATATTGTGTGGATTGTTTTCTTAGTCTGTGAGTGTATTCATGTTGCTAGTGGTAAGTGTATTTGTCTCAATTGTATGTGGTTATGTATTGTATTATATGTGTTCACTGTTCAAGCAATATCTACTTAGGTGCTTACTTACCAATCTGGTTGCATAATTTGAATATTACCTTCGCTTCTCAATGAGACTCTAATTTTAAAAATCGCACTTTATGTTTAATAACACAAACTGCAGCTGGAACGGTGCTACCGAGAAGTTAGTTTTACGATTGCCAGCGTACATCACCAAGTTTCTCAACCCATTCAGTATGGATAAGGCACAATTCTCAACCCGATGGCAGACACTCTCCGGGTGTGTGCATGAATGTGTCTGTATAGCGTATGTTTATGGTTGTGCACAGGGTGTGTGTACATTGCGTATACGTGTTGAGTGTTGCTGCGTTGGCTGTGGTAAAGCTGTCGTAATTAACGACATGTATGACCTAATTTTTTCATTTTGCACGAACATGAACATATATATGCTCACATTTTTAGACATACGTAGGTTATACACAGTATCTGCGAGTTTTTTTAACTAATGAACCTTGTATATCCCACAGACCCGCCTTAGAGTCGCAAGTGATCTTCACATCAAAGAATATATTGGACACAGCCTCGTGCAAAATTCAACTATCTTCAATCAAACTAACTGTACTTGAGAATGTGGATCCAAATTCGGATAATGTAGTTGCGGCGGGTGTCATACACAGCACAGCAGGACAAGTGGGAGTGCTGCTACGGTTCGAACCTAGGCCTAACTCTCAAGTAATTTAAGTGTGAATAGTTAAATTTTCTATCATTAATTGCGTAACTACGGAATAATATCTTGGTGCATATTCAATACTACAATACTAGTAGGTGTCACGTATTTATGTATATCCTGGACACATTCGGACGTATATATACCCACAGAGGCCTAGAACACTCACAAGCACAGTTAGAAATTTGTACATGGATACAACGCACACTGTACATCCTCGCCAGTCCATGCCATAGTACGTGCTTTACTCTAAAAGATTATCCCCCACTACGGATTGCACACTCCCACCAAATCATTGCGGTTGAATTATATAAATATACACGTGTGCACGACATTGCTGTAAAATGGTCATACATATACCAACATGGCCCTTTTCCCACTCAGTTTATGGCTCACAAAACACTGAATATCACTAACATGGCTTTCGTTCATATTTTCCGTTTAAATATTTACTTAGGTCTGGAGAGTCACATGCCGTGGTTCAAAACCTGGTTTTGCTGTCAGTCTCACAACAGTGGCGCAACAATTCTTATAGAAGTACAATACGTCCCCGTGTTATAGGTTATACATAGTGTATACAGTTTTGTGTGTATTTGAATGGGTGTAATACGTATTCAGATAGGTAGCCACCACATTTATACAGGCTCATGTATACTGTGTTTGGCTAAACCTGAAAATAGAACACACATTCAATATGTTTCTCTGTCTCTTTGGTGTATACACACAGTTCATAAAAGTTGTCGAAGGCAGCGAAGGTAGTATGGCTGTGTAAGCATGTATGTGCTTCAAAAATAGGTGCATAATGGTATATGAACATCAAGGGTGCTTAGGTAACAACCAGTTTTATACTGTAATAATGTAAACATAATGTGTGTAGAACTATGTGGATGAAGTTGTGGAGTTGTATATCTACATGCATCTCTCCATAGCCAGATACATCCAAGAATCAATGAACAGTGTATTGAGGCATTGAAAGCGTGTAAATAAACGGTGAGTGTGAGAAACAACTCCCTCCAGTTTCTCTGCTTTCTCCTTGTTCACTTTTAGTCTGTTGACATTGGATAGATGTATTTTTCTGCAAGGCAAAGGTGTTAACGGAAAACGGAGAGAACAGACTGAGAAAAACATTTCAATGACGGCCAACACAGGTGCCGTTTGTTCATCTATAGATAGTGAAGTCATAACGACGACTGCGCTATTTCCTATGTTTTATATTATAAATGTAAAAGAGAGCACCGGTGTGAAGAAAAATCCACTCCTTCATGGTTGGTTAGTCTTTCTGTGTGCTTATTATTTTCTACAAATTTTAATCTCAAGTCCACCTTAATCTTAAGTATTAATCTTAAGTTAGTGCATCTCTTCCTTCCTGCGCACGTACAACATACATTACGGTCCTAACAGTTTTAAAAAGTGCACTGTGGAGTTTTCTGTGCAATCCCTCTGGTCTAAAGTGTTACCTGAATATCTCGAACAGTACAACGATAGCCCTGACATAGACGTCGTCTGGCGGTACTATATACTTTGAAGAGGCGCACTCTGTCTCTTAAAATGAAGGGAGGCGTTACACCTACATACCAGACCACCAAGCAAGTAGGAATTATTGTCCTCAAAAACACAGGTCTATTCGTAGCTTTATCCTTTGTTGCTTAAGAGTACAGACGTCCGATTTATATACATTCATTAGTGCAAACTTAAGTTTTCTATGTGGGTTTGCTTCTGCTAAGATATAATACCTGCTAAACTTGTAACCACGAGTATACAGATGCTAGTCCAAATTAGATATAGATACATGTGGCCGCCGAATCCACTTTAATCTCTATTGCATGTTCGTCGATGATCACCCAGGCACGAATATTATCTACTTGAAGCACTAATATAATATACTTAAAAGTTACTTTCAACCCAAAAAAAAAATTGTATTGCAGGTACAGACACAAAGATATTAAAAGCATTACGTTTTGAGGTACAAACAAACAAAGCGAAGGTGTTCTCTCCAACGCTAAAATAATCCCCTGGCAGGAATCGAACCTACGACTTTGAGATGATACCCGTTATAATTGGAATCTCACGCTCTACCGCTGAACTACAGAGGGTGAAAAATTAGGTAGTGTTTTTATTAAATATTGTTTTACTTTGTGTTGTGTTACACGTACATATACTACTGCTTACATTAATAATCATTGTCAAACATATTGTGGCGTTCCAGTTGGTGGCACTTGATGTCAGGAAATCACCCCGGCATTTTATTGTGTATACACCGTTATCTCGTTATTCTGCGATGTTAGGCAAAAGACTTAGTTTCAGCAGTGCGCTGGCTTTGGATGCACCCAGACCATCAATTCCAACTACAAATACTTGATTCACTTACTGTTAATATTTGTGTATGCGTTAAAATTTAAAAACAAAGAATCAGCTCGCATGGGAACATTCCTGATGGTCCGCAGGTTAGAACTCCCCGCAATTAATATCAGATAGATGACAAAAGGTTAAGAAATGTGCCCCAGTCTGTGCGTGTTCGTGCTATATACGGCCGTTTTCATCTCAAAATTTCTCGCTGAGGTGAAGTGACTCACACTTGGACGAGGAGAGTGCAGGGTTCTTGGGCCATACGACATACGCATGGTCACGGGAACAGGTGTTTTTGTAAACAGCTCATATCAGAAGTGTATGCAAGGCAGGTTGTTTGAGAAATATAAAAACGCGTGTAGCCTCTAGCTCGTTCATTAAACAACGCTTGTGTTAACTTGAAAGTTTATTTTTTAGAACGTTACTATTCTACCTTTGTGTTGACTTCATGTATCGTTGTTGTTTGATAAGATTTTCGATAAAATTTAATAAATAGTACCAGAAATGAAAAGTTGCACAAGAAGCTAAAGACGGACGCTTCAATACCAACACCTTCGACTTTGAAATGATAATAAAAATATGGTACAGATAGTACAAAGCTACTAATAAATTGAACAATCTGTAATTTTGTTATGTACTGTTTGAACCACGTATTTCTCTTCATCGAGACACAGAAGTAGTAATAATACATTAACACATGTACACCTGTGTTAAACGTCATGCCGTAACTTCCGAAGGAAAGTCTAAAATGAAAAAGGTGAATGAAGATTGTGATTCAGAATAGTTTGGATCCATGAATTAAACACTAATTCGGGATTTTTCTTTTTCCATACCTGTACTTTAGCCACAGCCAGACCTGGATGATAGCAATTGAATGATGGTACCAATGCAAAAAGATTGGTATTCGTCCTTTCATGCACAGGATTAAAGTGTCAAATAGCTCATATAGTTTGCTGACTATAAAAAAGGTAAGATAGACAATTAAATTGCAAGTCTTTGTTGAGCGTGACATATTGTACAGTAGCCTTTAGGGTACTAGCTCGCTGACATCTATACATGTTCTGAGACAACAAAAAAACTTACTGTAGAATATATACATGTGGAAGAACATGAGATTCAAGTCCTGACGGCTCTTGTCATTCGATTGTGACACGGAGAGAGAAAAAGATGGCTGGAACAGATCAAAAACGTCAGGATTGGTGAACTACATTAAAATTTTCGAGTGTGAAGGTAGGAGTGTATAAGTCTCCAACTGCGAGGAACAACGTCGAACATTGAAGTACCTGAAAATCAACCCGCGATGCGTTACCATTGTACGTAACGCGATAGATATCCACAACTATCCAGAAAAACATCAAAGCAGACCAAGCACAAAGAAACAAGTTGTGCATGGCAGAGACGTAATCCAATCTGTACGCTTCTCTTCTTCCCTTCAGGAACGCTAATAGTGCGCAAGATGATAGAAAGACAAAGACGCATATCAATAAACAGCATTTCTCTGTTTCTTACGTAATATTTGATGCATGTTTTACTATTATATCTTACAACTATTGCTACCTATCTTGATTACATGGACAATGTGGAACTGCAGCGAATCCACTTGAAATACAGTCATTTTATGGTGAACTTTCTATGGTTCAAGAAATATAGAACATTCATTTCGTCTGTCATTTATGCGACTAATAGAAAGTAAGTATCAAGAAAACAAGTACTGCCATGTTGGGGCATGTAAATACCCCATATCAGAAGAGTAGACCAGTAAGTCAGCAAAACGCCGAAGATGAACTTGAGTGATGTCAAAGGCGTCTCACCCTGAACCCACCTAAAATCTTCACCATAGTTCTTGAATAGAAAAGAAGTCCAAACGTTGTTGAACATGCCCATCGTTCTACAGACTTGTATAACTGAATGAGAAACCAAAAACTTTACAACTTATTTGAGCTTTAGGAGAGAGTGGGGAAGGATCTCACTGTACGTGATTGGTTTGCAGTACTGTGTTTTTATTGAGATCGCCACCAAGTATGCATGTGTGTGTGTGTGTGTGTGTGTGTGTGTGTGTGTGTTTGTGTTTGTGTTTGTGTTTGTGTGTTTGTGTGTTTGTGTTTGTGTGTGTTTGTGTGTTTGTGTTTGTGTGTGTGCGTGTGTGTGTGCGTGTGTGTGTGTGGGTATGTGTATTTGTTTACAGTTGTGTTTACTTGACGCTATGCTGCATCGAGTTCTTAAAATATAATGAAGGGCATCAACGCTCACAGGCGATTTGTTCTTGAGTCCATTTGTAGTGGACCACCATCAAATATGAAGTAATTTATGTACAATTCCACAAGTGAAGACATATTCTAGTCATACCAGAGCTAAACACGATAGCTCTTGATGTTACAAGGAATGGAATCGCGTTTCTAAACATAGAATTCTTTAGTTCTGTTTTGGTGCGATTTTGTGAACGCTGATTATATACCTTCAACAGACAAATTTTGTTCACGATCATATACATTCAAGTAGCTAATATCGAAGGGTAGACTGATGTCTTCACTTCCACAACAGTATTCACTGACACACTGCCCATACTTTATGGGATTAATTAATATACTTTTTAACAGAGTTTCTGAGAATTGTGGCGTGGATTTTACCATATCGATCCCAAATATGTAGATATTTCTTTACTTATAATAAGAATTAAATATACAGCGTGGGGTAAACAGGTCTAATTCTGAAGACACTAAAGTACGGCTACATCTTCATATCAATGAAACTACCAAACCCCACTGTCAGTTATTATTAAATAAGTAGATAGAATCCCATTCTTTCATTCACCAGTCTTTCATTCACCAGTGTTTAGTATTTGACACAACCGTGAGAGGCCCCATATGAACAAAATTCGTTTTAAACGTTAACTTCGGACGTGCTCTTGTTACAACAGATGTACCATAACTAGAGCACATATGTAAACATATTCTAACGTGTTAGATTCCTCCTCCTCATACATGCAAAGGTGTCTGAGACGACAGGAACAAATTGGATGCGACATAGAAGCGTGGTAGGGCAAATGGAAGAACGAACGAACAACCTACGAATCAAGCGCGGATAACATAAGAGGACAGTAGTACTTGCAAAAAGATCAAGGTGATGAAGAAAAAATTAAACTTAGTGGAATATCGGGATCGAACCAATGACTTAAAGATTTGCAATCTTTCACTCTACCACTGAGTTAATTCCAGACGTAGTTAAGTATGTAGATTACTATATGTTCGAATTCTTCAAGAGTTTTTGTTCCCTTCCCTCCCTGTCTATTATTGTTCTGACGTTCGACAATCAAGCAAGCTGCGTAGCGGCGCTATTAAACAATGGAACTGTTAAACACGTCAGCGTCTATTACTACCCCTGTGCGTGTGTGGCCATGGCGAGTACGTATGTACTACTTAGCGCGTACATGAGACAAAGATACACAGTCAAAGCATTCCCCAGCTCTATAGTGCAAATACAATCGACACACACACTGTTTTGATACGCTCACACAGCGATTGTACGCACAATATTCACTCGTCCCATCATTTCAAGTTCAATAAGGTCCACGTACAACGCTAACCGTTGGTGAAGTAAGTCAAATTCACGACGACACACTCTCATGGTTACATGATAAATATATTCAAATGGGTTAAGAACTCCTTTTGTGTGAGTGATTGTGTGCGTGCGTGTGTATGTGGACATCTCTCGTCCACATTCCGTGTTGATCATTCTTGTGTTTCCACAATTCGGATAAACATTTTGGACCATTTAATCTGTACATTTTCTCTATCAGTGTATCTTGTGAGTTTCGAAGGCCACTTCCGTTGATGTGTAGGACATTCATTGACGTCTCCACATAAGAATACACACTAATGGATGTTTTAATTCTACAGGTACAATTCTCGTATCCATCTCTACACTGACAAGGACTATACGCTTTGTCTAGCAAAGAAAGACCATTCTGGGACTAATAAATACCCACTCATGTGTTGCACACAACTGACACTAATCCATACCCGTGTTTAGAAGACGTCAACTTATATCTAACAAAATCGCGTTGCATGTCGCTCAGGTGCATTGCAAAAGGGTTGTTATTATCTAAACAGATATTTAGGGCCCACTGTGGGCGTACACACGTGCCATGTATACATGTACGTTCGTGTGGGCATATCCATATGCACAGGGTAATGGTGCTGTGTACCTCCATATTTTACGTTGACATGAGAACTTCACAATGAGAACGTACGTCTTCAAAAGAACTTGGAATGCACAACGTCGCCCACCTCGGCATCGTTTACAGGAGTTGCTTCTGGACAACGGCCTCGTACAAACTTATCCAACCTCGCCTGAACGAACTCAAAAGCTACCTTCGTATTTTTTTGTGACGGCTACATACAACAATTACGAGTACGTGGGCGTTTGTAGAGGTGTCTATATTTGGGCCTTTGTGTGTATGTGAATATGTGATGTTTGCATATTTTTCGTTCTCTTGCGTGCTTTAGTTCGTGTATGTCGACATAAGTTTGTAACAGTAGTATATGTAACTGGTCCATTAGTTTGTAACAGTAGTATATATAACTGGTGGTTACTTGTGTTGGAATGCATGTATGTATGATTACATTTGCGCATATCGATCTCATGCACACACATAAGCACATTGAATTTGCAAATTCTACTAGACTCGTGAATGGTCTTTGTACCTTGTCGTACATATACGCACACGGACGTCACCAAAGGAACACATGCACACAGAAATATACGTATACATACTTGACGGTTTCCACTCGATGAGTCGTCCGCACTTACGTCCGTTTTCATCAGTGGTGGAAGCCAAGACGGCCTAGCTACACCAGGCATATCTTCATGGTTTGAAGATCTCTGTTTCGACATACTGTAAAGACCTAACATATATTGAGTGAGCGTGTTTAGTACGTCTGTGTTTGTGCGCCTCTGTCTCCCTGTGTCGTTTAAGCAGTGTGTGTCGAACGTCAAGAGTTACGAAGTTGCATAGAGGCTTTATACATGAACTGAGTTGTATGGATGCACTTATCTCTTTCTTACTCAAAACTCATATGCGATGCTGCTGGCCTCACGACCTCCTCTAATAGTACACAAAAATCGTATCCACGTAAGTGCAAGTAACAATCGTACCTGCTTCTATCAGCTGAGTACATATGATTCTCGCCTCAGTGACCCTCTCGACATCAGGAAAGAAGTAGTCTCCGTATTTGTTATTGAACCACAAGTACAGATCTAGACGATTATGTAAGTTAGATACGTCGACAATCATCTGCCAAGTCCGTGAACAAGCGAAATGAATAAGCGTTTATATATGTGCATATCAGTGAGCAGGCGAATTTAATATGTGCATGGTGTCTATATGACCTACAACACATACTTACGAAATATGAGTGTACATGGGTATATAAACTTTCTGCTTATTAGTACTAAATATTACAATAATCTGGTGTCAAATATAGTTCTGGCTACTACTAAAAAGCATACATTTTCAAAGGTAGTCTCAGATTTTTGACTGTACGTTAATTGTCGGGTGACAACACAATGGGAATTCACAATATTTTCACACACACATACACGCGTCCCGTCCAACAAGCGTGTTCAACAGAATAGCCAATCGATTAAAACATACAAAAATGGCATTACACAGCACAACGTACAAGCAGACATAAGTCACAAATAGACGCACATATATAAATATACGAAGGCAGTGTCACTTACATCATGTTCAGAAGGAATGGCAGATTGTTCCACTGGTAAAAGATCGTCCGCTGGGTAGTGCACAACAGAGAGATCACGCGATTGTGTTACGTACATCTGGAAGGTGTACATCGGAAACGCATAGAAAGGCATGTAAACGGGGGTACACAATTTTTGAGGGAGAAGTCTACGTGGAAAACGGAATCTCAAAAAATAAAACGCACGTCGAAGTGTGTCAATGGATGGACATTAGTGACGAGTCCGCATGTGAAACCTATTAAATACGCATGAGTATATGTATTGTGTGAAAGACATAGTGACGTGTTTGACTGGGTGTGAAAGTAGCACAATACGTCAGTATACGTATGTGGGTGATCGAAAGATGTGTGTCAACATGTGTAGGACATTCTACGTAAGTCTCGTAGATGTACTTGAACATGCAGAAAATAGACTTTTATTAGAACATGGTCAAATGAGACATAGCGGCACATGTTTATACTTGCGCACACACACGCACACTACAGAGCTTCATCTATTGGCTTTCGAGCATTGCTTGTCAACTATAGGCACCCTAACTTCCAGATATGAACCTTTCCTCAACAGACACCAAAAACTATACACCATACGTACTCGCAAGTAAGAGAATTATAGCTCTTTGCAATGATGTCAGTTCTAACGTACATATACCTACACATCTGCATAGACCACAGTTACACGTACATATATACATACAAGGAGGTGGGCTGAACATATAGGATCGTTAATGGTAGCAGGGCAACTGCAAATTTCCCAACGTTCAGTTATGGGCAGTTTGGTACTTGGAATTGGTTTCAATAACTTTGCAATCTGTGTATTATGAGAATAATTTTTAAAATACGTGGCTACGTACATGAGACTTGCATACTGTTGCAACGCACACACATGCATGTGCAGTGTACACACGTATTACGATCAGAGAGACATACGAAATACATGATGGGAATTAATAGTCTCCTTTGTCTGAAACTCTACATTCATGCTGAATAAAAAGCAAATTCGAATACAAAACTAGTACATAGTACTTATAGTTACACAAATTTACGTATAGCGTATCATATTTTATTGCAGTCCAAGTTAGAATTAAAAACGCACAGACATGGAAATTGTGTACGACAAATACTAATATAAGCATAAACAGACACTTACGTACATCATACACTCACAAACACGTTACTTACATGTTTAGCGTTGTCCAAGTTGCACATGAAGTACATATTGTCCTTAGAGTAAGGCATAACCTCAACGTTCGATATGATATCATCGAGCGAAAGGTCTGGCCTAATTTCCTGCACGTATTCAACAATCTCTGGCGTAGGTATCAAACCTCCACTGTAGATAATAAGTGCAATGTGCGTGAAACCATGCATGAGATAGTACGAATACAGTTCACGTAATGAGCGAATATAATTCACGTAATGGAAGAACATGCTGCTTATACAGAACGTTCGCGGACGTGAGTGCAAGTATGTGTGCGAGAGAGGGAGTGTCAACTTGGTGGCGAACGACGTAATGTTTAATAGATGAGATGGGCACTAATCGTCCACTGTAGAAGACTACGTCTAATGTTAAGATAGCGCATGATTTCGCGAGAATATGAGCGTATGCTTATGGATCTGTGAGCGTATGATTAAAATTCCGTGCGACCGAGGCATGTCAACTATTGACTGGGTGAGACTTTGTATAGAAATCATCGAGGAAACATCTGGTTTCCAGATACATATTGATCTCTTTAGTGGGATGGGTGTCCCTCAAGCATACAGGTGATCACACACATACAAATAAAGACCATGACTGACAGTTTCGGCGTCATGGATGGGAGGGATATCAAGAAATTCCGGATAACGTTGTCCCGAACAAATGTGTACGAACAGTTCCACAATAACGTACAATAATACCAAAGCCATATATACATACCCTATATGCACGATAGTAGCGAACTACATTATGTATACACCCGTGTGAAAATAGTAACTAAACACGTACCGCTTAATTTGAAGGAGACTCTCATCCATTTTCCTTTTCA
The DNA here is from genome assembly GCA_033442365.1 of Creolimax fragrantissima. Taxonomy (NCBI): domain Eukaryota; class Ichthyosporea; order Ichthyophonida; genus Creolimax; species Creolimax fragrantissima. Next base: position 459,785 of record JAWQFL010000015.1, on the reverse strand, counting down.
AGAAAGGGTAATCCGCTACTTTTAAAGTCGCCACATAACCAACGGGAATGTCAGATGAATAACGCCCTGCCCTTCCGCCTATTTGCTTTATCTCCGTTGCTTTTAGTGGGCGTTTCTCGATGCCATCGAATTTTTGAACTGTATCAAAAACTATTCTTCCGATGTGTAGGTTGAGCCCCATCCCCACGGCATCTGTCGCACACAGAATCTATAAAAGCGCACATGTGTATATATGTGTGTATGTTGATAATGTTCACACACATATATATATGTACATATTCTCCCAAAACCTTTCACTAACCTGAGTTTCCTTGTTGTTGAACAGTTCTGCCTGACTTCTTCTGTTTTCAGGTGGTAGCCCGCCATACACGACTGAGCACTTAAAGCTGTTGGTTATGAGTAAATTACAAGGTACACGTGAGTGTGCAGTGTGCTGAGCCATGTATAACCATGCGATCGCATACAACGCAATCTCGAATATGGTGTTCACTCATGCAAACACATGTATACATATGACATAAATAAGCAAATGAATATTAAGCAATGTATAGCACATACATGTGTAAAAAATATGCACATCATTTGCATGTACATAGGGATACTCACGTGCTCATATCAACAAGTGCACAATATATTATAACAACGCTTAGCACCGAAAGGATAACTCACAATCGCAGCAGTATAATTTGAGAGACACTGTTCTTGTATATTTACACATACTTTGTTGATTCTTCGATCTTTTCTTTGGCAGCGTGTAGTGCTTTGAGGCCAAAGGATACTACACAGTCTCGGTCACGTACATTTTCGTACGAGCGCAGGACTTCATCTTGGTCAACCACCTAATACAGGTAAAAGCACAAGTATACACATAAGAGTATGTACAACCCTTATGAATGCAACAGAGTTGTTGTGGTCGGTGCATATATATTCGTCGTCGACACCAATTGTGTTCATACACACTACCCTCTGCTCGCTGTTGTATTCATACATACAACGAACATATTGGATACATGCGTATGCGCGACAGATACACAATCGTACACCGAAACAACACCTTAAGTTCAGAGAGACGCTTGTATTCGTGCACGATAAGGTTGTCTCCCGTCATGTTCACCAGCCTTTTAACAAGGTCAAGTGCCGTATGATCCCCACACAAGTGTAATTCATCTGCTGGTATGCCCAAAACTGCTCTTGTCCACGCCCACCCCCGTTCTTCGTCTCCGATCATTTGTATTTCATCAATTACGCCTACTTCAATATGCTGTATTTAGTTACATTATATTTGAAAACAAACGTGTACGTCTTGGCGTAAGTGTGAGCTATGCACTTGCATTATTCGGTGTGTGCTCTTTATGTCGATTATCTCAGTGCACTGTTAATTTACAAACACAATATACACTGTTAAATCACAAAACGCGACACATAAAATTTAATTTAGAAATAGTCGTTTTGATCAATCTCAAGTATATCCTATTGGACTAAAAACCATACACGAGCACACGCACTCGTGGTCTTCGTTTGTGACCATATGTACTTGGTTTACGTCGCCACCCTGTACATTGGCGAGTATGAACGCGCATTATGGATACGAATACAGAAGTGGGTAGAATGTACATGTACACATATATACATTTGCGTATGTTCACATATTGAACATAAGTGAGTGCGTATTTATCATACAGTTTTTGTGTCGATCATTTCCACAGTAGATGATGTATGCATAGCTCCATCAAACGTGACCTTTTCCTGTCCCGTAAGAAGATTGCAAGGAATAATTCCTAGCGGATCTTTAGCGTAATTGTAGTTGAGTGCGTCGTGCACTTCCCAAGCCAAAAGTCGTAGAGGTCCAGCAAAACATCCACTCTTTGCCTACATGCAAATATTGTGTATGTGTATTGCGTACGCATGTATGGATACATATGGATTGTGCGACTGTGCGGGCAGTTTGTGTTTGGATTTCGTGTGTTTATCCATCTCTTGCAGCGTTTGTATGCATCTTTACAAAAGATCATACGTTGGTCTTAAAATTGGCGATGGAAAACACAAAATTCGTGCTAATAATTTTCGACTTGCACTTCTACACCATCTGGAAAGCGCAGTAAATACACTACTCTTTGATTGTATATATAAAATGTGAGCGCACGTTTGTGAGCCTGTACTTGACCGGGTTAGCATGCCACCGCACGTTTGTATATAATCGTCGAAATGATAGAACCAATCACCACTATTGTAAGTATGCACGACACACACATATCTGAGTACAAACATACCTTACGAAGGGCTTGAAGAGCGGTATGGGTCTTGCCACTATTGGTGGGTCCCATGTGCACGTGTATGTTGCGAGTGAGCAAACGCGCTTCAGGAAACCATAGATGAGGCTGTTGAAACATTTTTGCAACGTCCGCATTGAAGACTGTCTCCTCGTTCCTCATCACGTTATCTTTGTATTCACTCAATATATCTGCAATCTACATGGTATGGACGTATGGAAGCGTGCAAGTGTGGCTATGTGCATTAGTGATCTTTCATTGTTTGCTATTTTCGCTCTGTGTATCTTTTACGAATACACATATTCAAATGTATAGGCAAACGCATATACATCTATTTCCTACTCATCCACCTACCTTATCATACATACAATACAAACAAAACTATACAATCGCACCATATTTACAGCATTGATCCATATACTGTAAATATCCATAATATATAAGGGACACACTTCCCACACGCTGATACTACTTTTATGCTTAAATGCTCTGACCCGCACGCACATACATATACATGTTCGCACGGGAAAAATCTTACGTTATTCAGAGCCTTTGTCTCCATTACAGTATAAAACCTATTCTTCTGCACAGTCGTGGGTTTACGCTTCGCGAACACAATGCTCAAGTTGTTCATCAACTTGTTCAACACTTTTTTGTTGGGTACAACTATAGATAATTTTTCCACAGCTGAGCGTACCGCTCCCTCTGACAGCTTTGCGCGCGCGCGGGCAATGCGTAGGAACAATTTATCAGCTGATAAGTCCTGTAACGCTTCAACCCTTCCTCTCACAGATATAGTCCGTTTTAATGCCAACTGTCCCCATTGTGATCGCCCCCATTGTGATCGATTTGCATGGTGGGAATTTGCATGGGGCATTAATTTCTTGTGGGGAATGGTTGTTGAATCATCCTTCTGTTTGACGCCTGTCTCTTTTAATTGATTCTTGTTCCTTGATTGACTAGTGTTACTTGATTGATTAGTATTAATTGATCGATTAGTGTTGGTTGTACTTCTGAATCGCTTCTGAATGTGTACATGTGTTCGTTCCGTAGGTATTTGATAGAATTTAAGCGTCGGCGAACGCGTGATCAGGTTTATGTAATTGAAGTGCGAGCATCGGTAAAGGTTGGAGACCATCCAACCAATGACGCCGTTGTTGGACATGCTGAATTGCAATAGAATGCAATGGAAGCGTTTCTATATTGTGATCATGAGGTTTGCGAACGGTTCATGTAGTGTATGAATGTTTATGTGTGTACTCTTGCACGTGGGCAGTGTGTGCCATGAAAACTTAATTTCAGTGACATCAATAAAAACCCAGGTTTTTATAACACAACCACGTGGTTCATGTGTTTTTTTGCCAACGGCACACCTCTTGTTGCAATATACTCACCTGTATAAAAAGCACTAGCTCACGTTTCTCTCTGTTGACTGAACGATAACGGATGTGAGGGATATCGTTCACCTCTTCTGGCAAACACTATTTACGTTACGTTACGCATAGAAATTCATATTACAGAGCCCTTTATGGCAAGTTTATATTACAGAGCCCTTTGTAGACCTACAAGTTTTCGTCCGGGGTTTAGATGGGAGGGATAAACTAATTACACAAACTGCAAGCGTGTACAGTTTTACTAGTACATCCTATACCGATGTTAAAGTCTAGAAGGACTGACTTCGATGGTTGAAGCAATCGTGGTGATATTTGTCACTGTCGTTCATTATGTGAACTATAAACCAAGTTTTTATACCTTTAAGCTTGGTTTTTATTTCTTATTTGCAATCCCTAGTCTCCACATGCATACACAAACACAGAAAACACATACAAACACAAACACGCACACACACACACACACACACACGAAGACACAAACACAAACACATACATACCCACATACAACCACAAACAAGAAAACATACATGCACGCATATGCGTGTAAGCGTACTCATATAAACGCGGTAGTATGCCGCTCTACTCTCCAGTTGTCTAATTGGCGCTGAACACACGCATGTTAAAATGCAATCTTGTTTGTCAGGTCGGTACGTGCGGCTAGTCACTGCTGAGTCTTCATATGTAAGAACACATTTGAATATAAAGCGATGGATGTACTCACCTGGCGCTCGCGGAACAAACCTGAGAGGGTATGTCTTATTTTATGTACGCGTCCCGTTATATCGCTGTATATGATTATGTCATGTGTCTGCGTGTGTGGATGCAACGTGTAATAAGTACCTTTTTCTGAATTTATCTACTTGGTGTGTGTATATGCATACGTGCATGTGTGCTTGTGATGTCATACGAGCGGTTTTATGTTTCGTTCTTAACATACCTCATACGCGTGTATCCATACACGAATATACAACAACTACAAAACTATATAGCAAACACAGTCACAAAAATGGTGTGAAATTTGATTTCTTTCTTGAGCAACACCTATATTTTTATAGGGACAGTTGCATGTATACGTTCATGTTCAGATGAACGGTTCGTGTGTACATTTCTTATGTTCGTTCACCAAGACTGGCACGCAAACAGAGATTAAGCACATACATGCCCGTGCGCTCACATTCATACAACCATACTCCATTCACAATATACTAAATGGATTTGCTTGCACTCTGAATAGGATAGCTACTCCCTGTGTCGTTTTAATTTACTTGTGCATACACACGTTTCATACAGACTCGGATGGCAAACCCCCGTATCACATGTAAGCAGTAATCCTCGCAATCAAGCTTTAACCAATCGCATCACTGCCACAGTGACATTGGTACGCAATTACACGGCTATGAGAGCTGGGTTTCTATTTTCAGCGTATGGAGCAGCAGCGGTGGTTAAATCACGTAGTACACATGGTATAGTAGAGGTCGTAGATAGCGATTATGTAAGAGGTACGAGTATAGTAGTGTATGTGCATGCAAGCATATGATTGCGTGCTTACTTGTATGAAATATGCACCGAGCACAAACACAACCATAGTGGCATTGACTTTCAAATCACGTATCAAGTAGTGGCTGTGAATTTCGTATTCGAAAGTTTTATTATGACATTACGCCAGGCGAATGATTGCATCATACTGCATTACACCATGTATGGTTTCTTTACGAGTTTCATAGATCTTTGTCTATTTATATCATTCCTCTCTGACAAGTGAATGTGCTTTTTTTTGTGTGTAATCTCGGCGTCTTTGCGACTCTATTTGAACCAGATCTGGACATCAACACATATACCCCTACTGTCGGTCTCAATAGTGCAATCGAAGCCAGTACCCATGCGTGTGGTGGGATGCCATGCAAAAAGTTGGTTGCACAGCCACATGGACAAGTCACAACTGCCAATCACTCCCAATTCTATCAGAGCCATGATAAGACATCCGTCGCCGTGCACAGTGATGAGGATGTAGGAGTTTGGAAGGACTGTGCTCACCCGCATCCAGTGCCATACTCCAGCGAAGTTAAAACCAGAGAATCAGAATCAAATGTAGACTTCCCTTCAAGCGCGCGCACGAGCTACACTGAGGAATTATCTACACATACAGACCGCTGCTCGGAAATGACAGCGCAACTGTCAGAGCGACATCAAAATGAGGATGATATCGATTGGGATCAACCACTTACACATGACGACCAATTGCACATGCACAGTACCGTGTCCTCATCCTTGGCATATACATATAAACATGGAAAGCGCAAAGAGCTCGTGTCTGTGAATATGAGCAATAATGGTGTTGGTGTAGGAAGAGATGCAGCTTTGGAAAATGCGTATCTCGTATATGTTGAAAAGGCATTAAAGGCAGCTTCACATCCAGACCAACTCTTAGAAGTAATGCAAGCAACTGCACACACAATCCCAGCGTCGTATATAATTATGGCTTTGGAGCGTCTTGTGTATGTTTGCAAGAACATGGACGAGCGTTTGTCAGTGGTTGCACATGAAGTGTACCAGGATGTGGTAGTGCATGGTGTGTGCTCTACACATCCGACACGCGCATTCTCTCAACATTCAGAGGCAATTCAGTTCTTGCGACACAGAGTCGAAATGGGTGAGTGTATAAGTGCCGCACGTGCACGAAATAATATTGATGGTAGGAATGCACGTGGTGATATGTATGATGATGCAGGTGGTATAATCGGCTTGTTAGAACATAGTGTAGATTTGTTTATGTCTTATGTACATAGGACATCGACTGATGAGAGACAAGTGAGGAAAGGTAACACCAAGAAAAAGAGTGTGAGACATAACATAAAAAGTGACTTTCACTTGATTCGTAGCATTGCCGAAATCAAAACCAACACTGACGTCGAAGGAGCACATTTGGGAGACCTCTCCATGGAAAGGAATTCTTCGTTCTCAACACCAGATAGGGAAACCAACCCTTGTGGACATTTGGATCAGTCGTGTGCAGAAACATATGATGAACACCTATGCACAGCACAGTTTGAAGACAATTCGGTCTCTAGGCAAAAACATCAGTATGAGACTTGGCATGATACATCGATTATCACCCGCTCACACACAGAAAGCGACAGACACGCATTCACTCCTAGATCCGCATACCAGTATGATGATGTAAATGAACGAAACGACTCTAGCTCGTACTCTTACAAACACTATAACGATGTAGATATTTATGCAGTACCACTGCCGAGTGTTCAACAGTACCCACGTGATCGCGCACCTACGCGTAGGCAACAGCACAATCCTTCGAACTTATCACCACATACACGCAACGAACACGAGCACAGAACCACGCACATAAACCCATACCACGCTTGCACTGAAAGTACAGATACTCAGCAACAGCAAACCGAACACCAAAAGAATTACAAAAAGCGGCAATACACTACGCATAATTCAAATCGAACACAGACTGCAAATACAGGAATATACGAGAGTGACGGCGTATATGCCCACCAAAGTGCTGACGTGTATGGGAATCTGGGTTTAGGATGTGAAGACGCACGTAAGCATCAACAAAGACGGAATTTGAAGGATTTATTGTACCTATTAGATTGTACAAGTGCAGCAAGGTACACACCACAAAACTTAATGAAGCTGGTGTCGCATACAGACTTGGCTGTCGACCACACCATGAGCACGAACGCACTCAAACGGTTGACGATGGCTTTGAAATCAAATGAAATGAATAGAAAGTTTCGTAAAACTGATTTGCATCTGCGAATATGCGACGAGGTATATTAAATTTTTATACTTATTGACGTGTTACTAACACTTGCATATACGCATGTACGTGGCACGTGTACATACACATATACGTATGTGCATGAATATTCTATTGTCATGTTGCACTACTGTACAGACTCAGCTGTATCCTCCAACAAGTTCATATTCACAAGTTCGGCTAGCCTTCGATGCGTATGCTAATCATACTCACTTGCCATTCACTTCATCACACATATACATGCATACCCAAACTAGGCGACTAGGCGAATCGAACAAAACGTACACAAAATGTCACTGTCCACCGTTGTTGGGCTTCTATCCTCATCTATGGATTCTGGTATTAATGTGAACTCTATGGTGGAAAAATCCATGGGACGCCTTGCTAGTGTAGATGAATGGACGATGCTCTCACCCGACACATTGTGTATGTGCACACACATGGAGCACAGTATGCTTGGATGAAGGAATACACGCATGTTTGTACATTTACGTTTATGTTCACGTCGTCTCCGAACTTTTGATGGGAATAGAATGAAATTTTGTACAAAATTTTCACATGGTCTGAAATGGTGGGATGAATAGACCATTAGCACAACCGACACATATGTAAACGGCTACGCTAGCCTTTGAGATATGGGATATATAGGAGCACATTCATTTATGTATCTGTATACATATGAATGTTATACGCAACGTGGTTTGAGATGTTCACATTCATATATATCTTTATATCCTTAGGTGTGGCCGTTTCTAATTCATATGTACGTATATTTCACATATTATAATATGTGTGTATGATGTGTATTCTAAATCATAATATGTATTCTATACGTCAGTATATTTGTGTGTGGATTACTTTATTTACATTCTTTTCTCATGTGCAATTTTTTGAATTATCCAACCTGATAATTCCCTAATAGGTGATCTGTTGCGCGTGCTTATTAAAGTTAAGAAAGTGACCCCTTTAGGACTTGACACAATGGGAGACCAAACTGCTCATATGTTGAATACAGCTTTCGAACGCGTGCTCGAGCATAAAGAGCACCAAGTCAAACATGATCGACTTTTAAATCCCCCAAATTTACACACAGACGCGTATGCACACAAGAGTACGGGTGAGAGAAATTGGAAAACACGACATTTTATAGGCGCCGTCGATGCTGTACACCTGGCGAGCGCTGTGGTACGAGCGAGTAGATCACTTACACACCACTCTCCAACAGAACAACAACACTCGCCGCAGTCCAAACACACAGACAACGGTGATGTGAAAATTAGCGATGAGCGATCGAGTGTCGCAGAAGCACAGGAGACAGAGAAAAGAATCGAAGGCTACGTTCGTGTGTTAGTATCTCTTGTCACCGACTATGCATTACTTGCTACGAATTCTTCAAGAGCAGCCGAATCATACAAAAATCACCACATACATGCGGATGCATACGAACAAACACAAAAACACACTTACACGCACGACACACGCATAGCTGAGGAGCATTTTACTTGTAAAGAAAAGCGCATTCTGGGCCCAGTTGAAATATCGCTGCTGATAAAAGCGATTGGGCAGACTGGCAGTCTCACGCAATTGCAGTTGCATGAACTTGTGCAGTTGATTGGGCCTAATCTGGACGCTTTTGGTCTTCGCGTGCTCACGAAGACCTCTAGATGGCTTGTAGCTGCATGTTTGAAGTCACATCTGTCTATACCCAAGGATTTGTACGCGCATGTACTGCACCGCGTTTATCACCATCATTTGGACGAACTTACGGACTGGCAGGTTGCCGGGTTTCGGTTTGCGTTCAAGCATGCAGGCCTCAAGGGCCGTCTTATCAATAAGTATATAGAGGCGACGGAGGAGGTGTGTTGTATGCATATGTGAAAGTGAGCGTTTACACATATGCATTTGTGGCCACATCACTGTATGCTCGTATTTGTTGTGTACGAGTACTAAATCTCTTCATCTATATGACTTTGTTTACCTAGAGCTACAAATCAAAATGAGATGAGCTGATTATATATATATTCGTTTATGTAGATGTGCACTTACGCATGATTTGCGTGAGATGTCTACATAGGTGTAAGAGTGTGCTCCTGTGATGTAGATTTAGTCACCATTTACGTTATTCGTCTCTCCCTTTATTTGTTGCTAAGAATGCTTTTTGTTCTGTTTCCATCATCAATTAATTAACAAAGCGCGAGCTGAACGGAACGAATAAACTACGTCGGAGAAGGAAAAACTCCGAGTATTTATTAATGGAATAGGGGTCCATTAATCGTCTGCAAGCAGTCGAACCGACTCCTGCCAGCTTCTATGCTCAAGGAGAAAGTATATGAATAGCTTTGCATGTTTTGGGCTATGTGGCATTCTTAGTATATTCGTGAAGCTTGCGCTGTGCCTGTTCCTCTAAATATATTGAATAGCATGGTCCTAGAAGGTGTCAGATACAGCGCAAGTCGTCGGTGACCCGCCTTCACCAAAATATTGAGGAGTACAGCTCCAGTTTTCACAATATTTGTCCTCCATGGTATCCAATAATTAGTTTAAGTATAGATTTGCGTTCTACCCACGTAATCAGAACGTAAAATACTTTCAATGAAATAGTGTACATACATATTAAATGAAATCGGAATAATATATTTGTTCATTGTCTTTTCAAACGAACGGGGATGTCGTCGCAAACCCCAAAATCACCTTTAGTATGCGTCCTCCAAATCGGTAGACATCGTTGCTTCTGGTTTGCTCGTACAATTGTGAAAAGATTTCTATACCAAAGCTTGTGTACTTGCATTAAAACATTGTGTATATTACACTTGGGTCGAAACGCCATTACATACATAGTTTTGTCATACAAAATTATATCATACTCGATTGTTTTTCTTAACATGTGTATTTGCTAGCCAACAATCCAGTGAATAGGCTGCGATTGTGTGTATTTATATTGCTGTATGATGTATTTTTCTTGGAATGGTTGTTTTCAAAAATACGGCTTGTGGATGTGGGTGTACCAGCTTTGTTGATACTACTCGATGGTAGTTTATGTACTTGAACAGCATCTTGCACTCAACTGCTAATGTTTAAAGTTTATTAGCACTACGACAGAAGAGCAAAGGAAATGAATTCGTATCATACATGAATACGTTCACAAGGTAACATACAAAAATCTTGTTTACTTAATGTTGTCTTTATAGTTCCTTATTGGAATCTATATTAGCACACATGTTTGTTGACAACGGGACCCGAAGAAAGAACGAAGATATCAGAGCAATTGTTAGTATTTTGTGTGAACTACCTTCGAAGAATAGGCACGCATACTTAAGTCTAGTCCAGATACCGTACAGCATTTTGGAATTCATTTTGTCGATACTGGAGAGAGCAAAAGCAACTCTTAAGTCAGATACTCTATCAATACTAGCATTTTAATGCCTGAGAAGTTCTTACACTAGTGTATTGTTCCTCATAGGCACTGCTTTGCCGTCACCAGCACGATCTGACACGCAGTATTGTGATCGATTGCAATGCTGGTTTGGTGTACTGGGCAAGGTATGACTTCCATGTGAAAGATAGAGGAGACATTGATGTAGGAATGTGTGTGGTTATAAAAGGACAGAGGATGGGAATTTCGAGTATAATGTAAATCAAATAAGCCCAACTGATGACTCATATGTGAATGACAGGACTTCTCAATGACTGCAACTGAGAAGGCCTGTGATATCACCATCATGAAGCAACAAAGAATTTCAAAGTACACATTTGCAGAGTTGACCTTTCTTCTCAAACTGGAGAGGTTACTACTTTCTCGTACAGACTTCGGAGACTTGACTTTTGCAAGTTGCAATTTTGTTCGATGACCGCTACAAGGGCATCAAAACAAGATTCATTTGGTTGCGTTATTCCATAGTTTTAATCTTTCTTAGATTTCATATTATACTATAAACACATGTCACATCTTTTCCTTTCCGAACTCTGTATATAGTTATTGGTAGATTTAATATATTTTCCTGATATGCCATTTTACAAAATACGCATTAAATGGATATCAGAACCAGTTTGAACTTACTAACTAAGGTAAACTCTCTGGTAGGACAAAAACAAAACGAATGTACACAAACATATTTACCAATCTTCTGCATTCACATGCACAAAATACATTTAATCACAAACTTGAAGTACCTATATTATCTAAAACCTTTTGTATCCTGCCAACCTGCTCATTCTCCAACCCAATGCTTGCGTTGGATGCTTCTTCTGCGGCCATCATCGTCTCTTCTGCTATTTGTTGTAAGGCCAGAACAGTGGCATTCATAGCTTCTAATCACAAACAGGGCAGCCAAGAGTTGACGAAGTCATACAAGTCAATATCATAGGATTTTAAATATTCATTTATGATACACATTTCCCTCTCGTTTCTTCAGACGATATACCTTCAGAAACTCAACCCAACTAGTCGAAAACTGTACAGTATACACATACGTAATCATGGAAGTCACCTGAAACAAAATTAAGAAAGTTCCAAGCTACAGAGCACCAAATGCGAGATAGCACACTCTTCAGACTGCAATATACTGAAAAAGTTAAGAGATGTCTCAGGCGCAATTAGATGCCTCTTAGATCGAACATTACCTTTTATTTTGTTTTTTTTGTTTTCTCGTATTTGATGAATAGCGGCGACAACGCTGTCCAGCTTGCTGGAAAATTCAATATCAGGATCTTTAACTAGTCTTTGAATCGTATCTAGTTCCATTGCTTGCTCTGAGATCAAAAGAAACCGAATGTTAGCAGTAAGTACATCAGCTATTTCATTTCCGGCATAGTCCTATGGAAACTTACTCACAGATACACTACCCAAGTTCCAGTACATAAAACTGTGTAGAATGAGCTGTAATTTTTTATACGATTGTAAAAAGCACGAGATATGACTCAATTTCCTGTTTTTCATGCACGGTGGAAGTGTGCTGTCGTAATAATACCGTCTGATACAACCACAAATGAACTCGTACTTACATACGTAAGAACTATCTGCATGTCACTCAAACCCAATATACATGCATATGCACATTAGTATAATATTTTTCAGAGTACCTTGACTGATTATGTCAGCTAGGATTGTCTCTTGCAAGTTCTCAGTCTCAAACGTGAGATTGGAAACATCCTTTGTGTTTCTCATAGTACAGTTTACGGACACGTTTAAGTGTGAATCCACGCTAATGATTGATCACAGTGTTTGCCATTTGTAAGCAGTTCGAGCATAAAGCACTGCACGAGTTACCGTGGCAAGTTGAATTGAACGGTTAGCAATGTGGCTGCGTGAGCACTTGCCTGGTTCTGTGGCTAAGTGTCATGCAGCTTGCTGAAAGAGAGAGAGAAAACAGAGAAAGCGTGTGTGTTGCGTGTGTGTTCTTGCTTGCATGCGCGCGAATGTGAATAGAAACACATTGCAAGTGATGTATATATGTTAACCTACAGTCGGAATAATGATGTGTTTGGAACTCGCAATATAAAAAAAAAGCCCGCGCAAAAGTTATTTATAGATTTTTGGAAGCTCTCTAAAAACATATACACACCAATGCTCTGCCAGAAGTGTTAAATCTAGATACCAATAGAAGTGAGTGAATGTACTTGTATAAAACATATTCATATGTGTTCTTAGGTTTTAAAAGAAAGCCGAGAAGAATAACTATATAAATAAAATGATTTTGGTTGTATAATATGTCGTGCTTTTAGTGTGTTATATCTTCTATAGGCCGAATTTGACGAGCTATATCCAATGAAAATTCACAGCTACAATATTAACGTGCGTTATTTTTAATAGGTTTAAAAACAGAATTTTTCTTCATCTCTAAAATATGAACGTACATGACTAACAATAGATTAAAATAATATATATATCTTAAGTTGATCATCTACATGATTTTAACAGTCATGAGCACAAACCGAACAACAGGAGAAAATCGGAACAGCTCCACAACACCGTCCAGGAACTTGGACCAGCAAAACAAAAAACAAGTGCTCAGGTAACATGAGAGTATGCAGTCGCATAGGTAAACATGGATTGTCGATGCGTTTCCCAATGCATAAATATGAAAGATTGAACTGTACACAAAACAATGGTATGATTCTGTTCATAGATTTTTCATTTAAAATGAAGTTGTTACTGTGAAACTGTGGATAATCCAAATAGGGATTTCTTCGTGGACAAGAGTTTGTGTTTCTTATATATCGTATCATAGACAAGATCATAACCAAACCCATAATTAACTGTTTCAAAGGGTCTTGTCAAAAACCTATATAGTACTGTTCTATTGGAAATGGTAGTTTTTGCGTCTGAGGACACGAACTGGAATGTGAAACAGCTACGGGGTGAAACACGCACCATTGAAGTCATACATCACACATTGAGGTCGAGAAATGCCTGATCCTATGATTTACACGCATCACGGTTGTACATGAAAACCGTTGTGATGGAATTGTTCTGCTTGCTGTGTTCTCTAGAAGCAGATGTCTCGAAGATGTGTTGTTTTCAAGCAATATAATCACAGTTATTCCAGTCGTGCTGGATTCTCCAGTCCCTTTCTCGAGATAGAGATCAGGTGATACGATAGGGTTTGGGGTTTAGTCATCAAGAATGTTGAAAGGTCAACCAACGCAAGTCTTTATGTTTCGGAGAGAACAAAGGTAGGCGAGGTTGAGAACTGTTTGATCCGTGACGGGTATCGACTGTCTTCACGAAGGTGCAAGTTGTGTTTGAAATCGACTGAATCGGAGTTCTCGTCATCGCACGTGTAGTCCTCACCCATGAGATGAACTTCGAGTTGGAGACCTGAGTCATGGTGATATTGGGTTTTATAATTATTGTTTGCTCATGCATTGCTCAAGCAATTCCTTGAAGATGGCAGTATTGGAAGCGTTGCGCTCACTCGCAGGCTGGACCGACATTGTGTAGCGTTACACCTGCCCAAAATGGACATAGGAGTGGAATCAGATTAGATGGAACAAACATAGTATGTACGTGGAGAAGGATTCTGCGGAGGACGGCGTCTATCTCTCTGTCCACCAGACTCGCTTTGATGCTCAACTCGTCGAATTTTGTGGATAGCATATTTAAATCTCTCTGCCATGTTGTATTGGAAAGAACAACTGCATGTCCCACCATCCATAGTTTTACAACAAAAAGTATATATGCGAAGAAGTAGAAAGAATGTTTAGCTCAACTTATATGGTGAAAGATCTCTATAATCTTCTATGTAATATACTCATCAGTCAGAACTAGTTTACATTATTTACTTATTCTAATTTATAAACGAATATATTTACTAAATTCATAGGATTATGGTTAGCATGGTTAGGAACAAACGTGGGAGACATAGTAAAGGTTTAGGGTTAGGGTTTTACTTTCATTTGTTCATAAAGTAGCACAAGCAAAACAATTGTCCGTTCATATGAACTGTCCGTCCACTTTCACTTGTTCACTACTATGAGAATGTCGAACGATTGTCCGTCTATACAGTACAATCACAATCCCCTAAAATGGTGGCGCATTCCAGAATAAGGCATGTTTTAATTGCATAATAGATAAAATACTAGTGTATGATTGACTACTATCGGGGTCAGTGTACTTGATAAGTAAGTATAATCAAGCAGTTTTCCACATAAGATTTAATAACCAGTAACCCAAAACTCAGACATACAATATTCGTGTATGATTGACTATTATTGTGGTCACGAGCCAGCATCAATTCCACATATGATTCGAGAACCTGTAACCCAAATGTTATTTGTACCCATATATATGATTGTAATTAAATTCCTTTTCATTTACGTGATTGTAAAACTTTTCGCCCAGGATCGTATAGATATTATACTATATATGATGAAGCTTGGTACGTTATTATGAACACTTTCACAGGAGAATATTTTTGCTAGTTGTATGAAGAATGACAAACGCATCGACCATCATGAACCGCGTCCTATACAGTGTTTTTCTGCTTATTGGTGCATATCTAGTTGAGGCTGCACCCAGAGCGGCTACGAGCGAAGATATTGTTTCCAGTTCCAATGCTACCAATACACTTCCAAGCACAGATTGGCTGGCAGTAAACAACGTTACATCTATCAGTGATGTTACTGACCCTTTCGAACTGACCGGAGTTTATACTATATATTACTTCTTTGACGATACATGCGGGTATGTACAGGGCATACGTTGAATTCCAGAAAATCTTATTTTAATATGCTGTACACGTTCATCTGCGCTACATCGCCCCATTATGAGAAGCGATCAAGCTACATACACTATTTTACGTACTTTCTTTTGTGGATGTTGTAGGAGGCATGCCCTCTCCTGTTGATACTACTAAACTTGTTTTTTCTGTTCTTGTCGTAGGTCTGCGCCGGCTGCCATCAAAAGTCTACCTGCTAATGGATATCCGTACGTACCACCGACTCAAGACCGTGGAAGCTGTATTGAAAATTTGTATTGCTTCATCAACCCAGAAGGAGAGGTTAGTACAACTTCGTGTGAATCGTTGTAGAATATGACGAAAGCACACCCTAGAAAACACGTACCGACACTGTGTATACACAAATTTTGTACAAGGCATGTAGACACATCTGTTAATTTATGTTTCTGCTTGATTACATACTAAGCCATCTTTCTCTTTTATAAATCCATAGGGTTGTTCAATAGACCATCAACTCACTTTCATGATAAACAACATGACACATTTTCAATTCATTGACGAATCGGTTACCATGCCCGAGAATGAGTATACTTCTGATGGCGGACAAGATTTTGGAGCTGAATGTACTCGGACTACTGTTTACTTTGCTCAGTGCTGGTACAAAGTATATTTAACTCCAATGTAGTCACCGCTTCCAGAATGGTCACCATCTGATGTGGAATTAACGATTCAATAGATAAGTGGTACAACTTGTGAGGAGAAGTTTGGATTAGCAGTTGATAAAAAGATCAATGTTCATATGATACACGGAGGAATACATGGTGGTTTACTTATATACTTATTTACTATGCTACTCACAAAGTACGGATGATGATGTATACATCACTGAAATGGATTAGATGATCATATCCAAATATGCGTATATGCCTTGGGAACGGTATCTCGAGCAATCTTAACTTGGCTTAGAATCAGTGTTGCTTTCTCAAGAGTACAAAAATATACGCAATAGTCCTAAGAAAAGCACGTCTGATTGACGCGATGAAGTGGAAAGAACTTCCATGCGGCTCCTTGTACATTAATGCGCAAATTGTACGTATGCGGATATATAAATATGACACCAGGTGTTGTAATAACATATTTTTATAAGTATAACACGATTTATTGCACTGCACAATATATCATTTGACAGAGAGAACTCGAGAACACTCTGCCAAACAATCTCTTGGAAAGAATACCGATGAGCCCAGTGCTCTCACACCTACTGTGCAGCACAAGGGCGTATATAACATGTATTATTGCCGCACCGAGGCCTGCAAGTTTGTTGAAGGGAGTATGAGTAATTCCAGCGTTGCCATTTATCTTGTAGAGCTACGCGGTTGTGATTCTTTAGCGCATATACTTCCATGTCACCTCCATGTACCGGAACGATTGGTGAGTATGTGATTTCGTCGATCATCCTCACGCACAGGTTTAACACAGCACACGCAACAAATTTACAGAATCGTTAGATTGATTTAACTTCTGCGTTCAAATTGAATAATGGTACACACGTTCGACACAAACAAAATCCGGGACACCTAATCGGCGACACCTCTCAAATCTTCAGGAAACAAATAAGGAATCCATGACACAATCGCAAATCTTCAGGAAACAAACAAGGAATCCATAACACTAATCCGTGACACCTCCCATATCTTGTACTTCTGCAACATAGAATTGAAATCTAACCCTCGTTCTGCACTTGTTTCTCAACGTCTCGCTTGACTAGGTCATTGCTACGGTAACTTGATGCTGCCTATGCGCTGAGTCATGATAAGGCTGGATCAATTGCCAAGGGTAAATACGCCGACTTTCTAACGACAGTTTATTTGACATATTCGACTGAAACGTCGATTGACAAGGTTAAAGTTTTACAAACGATTTACATTTCCACGAGTGAATGAGTGAACCTCTGGTGAGTTGGGGCTGAGAGGAGTGCAAGTTGAGGCTCGTGTTTGGTAATGCACATAGCAATGAATCTCACCGATTCTAGATGAGAAATGAGAATTTCTAATGAATACGCCAACTCCTAACTTAAATATACGCAATGCATTTATGAAGAATAGCTTGTAAATACAGGAAGTTACGACTCTTTCTCGAGTTTTGGGATGTGTTGTGTTCTGTTTTCTTTGAATTCGAGATATGATATATTGTTCCGCGGTTCCAATTATACATGTGAATATACCCAATTGTCATAGGAAACAGACACGCCCATTTATCGTCACCATGCGTCCTGTAGAGATGAAAGATGAACGTGATGGGCAACCAACCGTCCAGACCCGATATTTTATTATGCTGTTTTCTTTTCCTGCCTTACTATATAAATGCCTATTAAACCAACAAGATCAAAAGAGAGAATATGTCGATAAGAAGTCGACATGTAACTTTGCAGACCTATCACTACGGCAAGAAAGTCGGGAAAAACGTGGCACAGACTCATATATAGTACACAGGACTGTAATGAAGTAGAACGAGTGGAGACGATAGGATAAAGGAGATTTTAGTATGTTGGATATGCATTTTGCTGCAACCGTTAAAATAACAACAAAAATCAGGTAGGTTATAAATATTGAAGTGTTTTAGTACTTGTATTTGCCTAAAAACAAACTATAAATGCTCGTGCAATTAAGACATCGTAAGGGCAAGACAAAAAAAGTAACAGAATTTAGGTTATACCTACCATACTAGCGGACGATGAGCAACATTAAGCAGTAAAATATAGAAAATTGTGCTTTTAGAAGCACAAGAACGAACGTAGTCATAACCGACACAACGTGCGTGTCATTCATGCTGCGAAGTTGCCAGTCAAGGAGCACTTTCACACAATTACACGTTTGTGAGGTTTTTTTCGCGCTTAAATTTTTATTACTCTACTTGTGAAGTTCTGGCAACTGCAATTTATTTTACGCTGTAGCTTGCACAAATGTCAAGGAAAATATCTACAGGCAAAAAGTTGAATGCCTTCTATGACAGTGTAAACCTATATGCTTCGGCATACCTCGAGAAACATTGGTTGTTAAGGAGATGCGATGATCTCTGGCGAGAAAAGGAAGGTCTGTCGAACATCATGCGACAGGTCGTCGTCTGGAGAGCAATAATGAAAGTGTGTTGCATTGAGTCTAGTAGAAAGTAATATATAAAATGATGGACGGTCTGTGATTTCACTACACAGCAGATTCAAATCGATATATCGGTTATGAAATTTGGCACCTTGCTGTGCATGCTTTACCCAACGCGAACTCTGGCTCCTCGATTTTTCGGCTACAGAAAACGTTTTCACATTTTTCTTTCACGTGCAACCAATACGAAAGCCGTACATGCCCTGTTTGAAGTTATTCAATAATTGTGGGTGCTGTTCTAGTTCTTTGATGAGCTGCCTCGATACCTTTATCTATAGGAAAGAATATGTTTGTCCATGCGAACGGGTTTGTGCGACTGATGGGAAAATCTGGCTGACAAGAGTATAGAAACTATAAAGAGTATAAGTATAGATTTCTTATCCTTCAATTCGTATTTACCACCTACTTGAACGTAATACTTTTGTTTATCCTACACTACGATGTGCCCGGTCCCTGCAAATAGCGTGTCTGAGCAGCCTCAGGCTACCCAGAAAGCTGATATGAAGCTCAAGGAGAACAAGCAAGCGCAAAAGCTTAACAACGCTCTCTCCGGAGGCCTTGATACCAATCTTTTCGGTTGTTTCGAGAATATTGTCGGATGTATGTAAGGGTTGTCGCCAAGCACACGCATCAAAATTTTCCAATCTATTCTTTTACAGTCGTTTATCTTCAATGTCTGCATCAAAACTTTTCTAATTTATTATAACATCTTGTTCCTACACGCACAGGCTTGTTGGCATGCTGTGTTCCATGTGTTGTCAATGCCACAACTCAAGCCAAGGTTGACGAGCGCGACTGTTCCATCTACGATGTTGTTTGCTGTGCCAATCCTTACGCCACTCGGCAGTCCATGCGTACAAAGTACGGAATGGAGTACTCGGAGCTTACCGACTGTGTCTCTGCATGCTTGTGTCAACCGTGCTTCGTGCACCAAAATGCCCGTGAAATTGCCTCCCGTCAGTCCAACGAGGCCGTATACTGTGCAAACCCCAAGGAGTTAAACTGAACACTATCACATCAAGGTTTCATAGGTTTCGGAATATTGCCAGTAGTGAAACCGGTTACATCCGTTTGTAACGATAGTGCCTGTAGATCTCTTAACGTTTATATTACATAAATTAGATTGAACTTTATGTTAACGGCAACTCCCAAACATTTATAGTCTTAACATTTATAGTCTAAATTATGGCTCACACTACAAGTCTTGTGAAATGTCAGAAAGTTGTGGAATCGAAGGCGATCTTAAACACGTCAACCCAATTCGCGCGTGTTCTGAGTGCAAGTACTAATCTAGATAGAGCTTAACTGGACGTACTTTGTCCTTAGATCGGTAGCAGAGACCACTTTTGACGCGGTTATGGGTGGAGGAAGTTGGCTGGGTGGGTACATTGGGGTGGGTTATGCGGAAAATTCCTGGTAGATATTTCTAGTCCAACTACATGTCTTTACGGTCTAATACATGGTACAATAGGCGTTATAGTACAAATTAAAAGCACTGACTGAAAACGTTTTAGACTGGTGAATCTGTTGAAATGCTAGTTCATATACCAGCAGTTTGAATTGTATGGACTTCCGTATAGTTTTTATTAAGTAATTTAGTAGTCGTTATGATTTGTATTATATACTTGAACTCTCACATAAATATATGTACAGACGTTCGCAAGAATAAGAAATTCGATGGTGCTTGGTACCAATTAAGTGAATCACCTCGAACTACGGCTATATGAAGTTGTATTAGGAATTAAAAATTTTTAGTAGTCGGAATGTGCATTAAAAACATAAACTTCGCACAGGTTTTATAACACGAGTAGCGCTGAAGGTCGAATACAGAGAATAGGAAAATGAATAAACGTGCCAACGGACATACAAATTATGGTCATTCGGCCTTCTGTGCTAACAACCCACTCAACAGCTTTACGGCGAAATGAAATACACCATCAGGCGTTATGTAAGACCTTGTTGCTTTACGCGAAATCAAATACACCATCAAGCGTTATGTACGACCTTGTTGTGTTGGTACATATCGGATGTTTTTCAAGATCATTGGGAGAAAATTTCCAGTGTGTAAGAGTAGTCCTGGAAGACCAACCTGCTGTGTTCAACATATCCACAAATACGCTGTTTCCAATCATCAGTATGATAGGGCCGTCTACACCTATCGATTCAAGCGCACTGTGTTTCAGTATAGAAGTTGTTGTGAAGATATGTTGCATTTATACTTGACCTGCATTTTCCACCCCAGCACGTCAACAACAAACAGAAACGCATACTGTACTACATTAACGCGCGCATTAATACACTCGCATATTTCCACAACTCAGTACAAGAAGAAGAAGAAAACATGCACAATCATCACTAGTTATGTGGATGAGAGGCTGGGGTATAATTTTTAGCAATATTCATAAACGCACGAGAACAAAGTTAATACATACCATATACATACCTATCTTGACGTGAATATAACGCGTCAAGAGTACATGTTTTGAGTGCACACGGAGGGTTCTAATAGTATGTGAATGTATGTATATGCTTATGGTGTGTGTGGGTGTGGGTGAGAGAGAGAGAGAGAGATTGTGTGTAATCAAGTCATCGAAGTATATCAAATATGGAATCAGATAAGTGTCAACGAGAGGTGTGAGGTGTCAATTTGGGATGACAACGTGAGGTGTCAATTTGGGATGTCAACGTGAGGTGTCTATGTCTATGAGTCATGAATACAAAACACACATATACACACACATCTAAAAACACTCAAACACACACAGACACACACCCACACAGACACACACCCACACATCCACACACCCACACTCACCCACACTCACCCACACACACCAATCAACTATTCGTGTACAGCGCCCTGGATATATACTGTATGTGAATTGCTCCAAGAATCGTTGAAGTTCCGCGGGAGTGTTTATTTGTCTAAAATAAGCTCTTGACTAAGTGACATGGTGGCTTGTATGTCACGCTTGACAACACGTGTATTAGCCTCATCGGTGGATTTATATAGTGAAGCTTCTTGTAATATAGAGAATTGATTGTCACAATGAATCTGCGAGTTATGTTTAATCCTCTAAATTTTATGATTTGTATTATATACTTGAAATCTCACATAATTATATGTACAGAAGTTTGCAAGAATAGGACTACTAGCGCAGTCGAGAGCACAGGGCAATAAAAGAAAAGATCTATTTGTAAGCATCCGTTGCCTTTGATGATGTTAGTCCCCGAAACAGTAACAGTCATCAGTATGTCACGCATGTGTGCACGTGTACATCTATGCTTTTTCTTCCACCCGCTACGTCCATAAATTAAACCGAAAGATAATACTATATACTTTACATCTTGCTATGTTCCAGGTTCTTTCCTTACCACCTTCATTCACATTTTGGCATGTATTTCTCTCTCTCTCACTCGTGTTGGTGTATATACCTGAAATCTATAGTAGTTTATATATGTCAAAAATTGGCTTCCTCTACTTTGTCGTAGATATTACGCACGTATATTTCCTTTGTATATCTTGACATTTTTAGCCTTTTCGAAAAGTGTACCGTCGTTGGGAGCGATAAACCTATCGTTGTCAAATCGTTACTTGTGCAAAGTTGAATAGGGTATTTATAAACGTATACACAAACACTTTTTTCTTCGCTAAGCTTGTTTTCAATTCAACATCATACACCTACTGCACTTCTTGAACATTTATTTGTAGATTTTAGTCGCTCTTACTAGTTTTACATTCACATACGACCGCAGGGGATATCTCATTCATATGTATAAACTTGCACACGTGTATACACATGCAGCTATACCCTCACACTAGCCCTTTTTACATAGGCGAATTTGTGCAGCACATACTTCCCCCGACACCTACGTGTGCATAAATAGTACGTTTGGCACGGAGCCTATGTCCTCGATAATTCATACGTGGGATCTAAAGATGTTCTAATCCAAATTTTCTCACGCATGCTCACTAGTATACTCGGGGCGTTCTTTGATACAAGGCGCTACCGAACATCCAGTTCGTTTGACTTTGAAAGTGGGGGTCGACAAGAAACAAACTGCGGATTGCATGGGCACAACCAAACCAATCTGGAATGAAAAATGCGAAATGTAACATAAACACATATGCATTTTAGCTGTTGTGTGTTCGAACACTGTAGATACTTGCCTGCATGATTGATCGTCCATGTATACAAAACACACAGCCTTCTACAAATACAAACTTTGCTCTTGCACGAACTCCCAACAAACACATACTCTACGGTTCGATTATACGTCTGAATTAATCTCTAAGACATGATCGGTGTCCAATTTACGTACATTGCCTCTTTTCTTGCTCCTGGTTTCGGTTGCGGATAAACTTCTTAATACCCTTATATCTGATTTATTTTTAACCCCGGAATAGTCGTGTGCAAAAAGGGACGCATCTGAAAATTCGACTAATGGTTGGTACTGTAACGTTGGGTGGGATCCGCATACCTGTAAACGTTTTGCCTCACGAACAAGGGGGTATGTTGTGTATTCATAGCGTAAAACATAAATATTGAAGTGTAGGTTCGTGCGACTTTTAATATCTTGTGCATGTGTACTCACATACAATCGTATATTTGAGCAAGTTAGCAAACTGATACAAAAATTCTAGTCGATGTCGGCAACAAGCTTTGCAAATCTAGAAGATTGCATGGTATCTGTATACTTACCACTGTTCGCGCAACTATATATATATCGGGAAACTCATCTGTATCGCGTCCAAACGTTTGTATGTGAAATAGAACGTAAGTCCTGGTATGAAATACTATCCGAAAGTGGGGAAAAAATTTGCGAGCTCTGCATACAGGCGTGGGTGTCTAGTATGGTGGAGAAAGAACAACCGAAGAAATCCAAATTTAAGAGCTTATGTAAGTGCATTTTCTTGTTTTGCGGGTACACATATATGGAAAGGAGGAAATTGGTGCTTGTGTGCCTGTGGTTGTTGATAGAAGCTTTCATTAATGTGGACATGTGTGTTCTTCAAGTGTACCATAAATATTGTGAGTGCTGGTTGGAGGTGAGTTCAAGAGATTAATATTTCCTACAATGGTAGCAATAAAGTAGAGCTGAGCAGTGAATATACATATCTGAATTGCTCTATAGTCATAGGCTTGTACATGATAGCGTTTGCTACGTTGATGTTGAATGTTCTAACGTATCAGTATAGATGCGATGTCATGTATATTCTTGGCATGCCAAAGTGAAAAGAGGATTTTGAACTGTAGTTCAGCTTTCTACATTGCTGTATTCTCATAATGTTACCATGCTTATACATACATGTATGTACGGCTGTGCACTATCAAAATACTAGCCAATTCATTCTTACATTTAAACGCGAAGTCCGTGAGCACGAGCAAAACATCATTTGATGGGGAGAACGGACAAGGTTTGAAGAGCGCCCCCAACACAGTTACGCAGCCACCTGTTTTATCAAAGTATGTTCTTTCTTTGCGACACTGTGGTATATGTGAGGTTTTGCAAGTGGCAATATACTTATCCCAATATAGGCATAATTATTGTGTTTACAGGATGTAATTAGTGTGTATGCATATAATCATGCGCTAAGAAATGAATGCCCATCTTTATGAATATTGCATGGCTTTACTTTATTAGAGTTTGTACGAGTTACAAGCGTATATTCAGCTGTTTTAGGTAGATGTGAATGACGACAACCCGTGGGTATGTACGACCACACGTCTTTATCAGATTATTAACTACGTGATTGGTTTGTACACAACCGCATCATGTACACACACGCATACAAGTATTGTGAACAATTCTATATTATATGCGCTCGTTTGTAAATGGTTCTGCTTGCATTTACACGTGGATACGTGTCAAATTTACACCACGTAAAAGCGCATGTTTATAATATACATGAATATAGAATGTATGATCTTCTCGTATTGTCCGTCTTGGTGTAATGTAGTATTTGTAAATTTTGTGTTTATTTGTAGTTAAGATACGCCCACGTTTAGTTCAAAGCCCGTTATGAACCGTTGCTCGAAATAGAGGAACAAGCTTACACATGTATGCACATTAGAATACATACGCGCGCACAGGTACACACAGATTACACGAACATAAAATGACCGAAGCTCATATTTTCTCACGTTTGCACTCATCAGATTTGCCCCAACTTCTGGCTTTGCGGGCACACATATTAGATTGAATGGTTTACGATTAGGTCATAAGGTAGAGGTAAGTACTTACATTCATATACAGAACTACAAGCCGTCGTGCCGGCGTTCCTACATACATGTTTTGACACGTGAACTTGACACAAGTATATTTACATCAACGTTGACACACGAAAGTGTAAACATACCTACGTGCTCGTGCACGTGTATACATGCAATGCAATTACTTTCATACGAATTTTATCATGTAAATAAAAACTTTACCAACGTGTTAAACTGTGCAGACAAACAACACTTTTAGAGGGACATTCATATACACCTACATGCACAAATCTATACACACACGTACGTATATGTTTCCCAATATATATATTATATATTCACATTCATATGTCAGACAAACACGTCAGAAACATACAAACAAAACAGGACATTTTGTCGATAACAGTGGCAGGAGCAAATGCTAGCAGTATCGAATGGATTAATTCTACGCAGTTGAAGATTGTTACAAACAATAAAGCTAGAGGGGAAGGCCCGGTCAGTGAGTGTGCAGTTTATGCTAGTGCGTGTAACTTGGGCATGTATATTCCATGTATATACACTTCTGGGCGTTTGCGTTCATGTTTTGGCATGTGTATGTATCTATATAATTTCTGTCCTCGGGTGTATATCTGCCTGCTGAATGAAACATAAAGCCATACTCACACGCCTGTTACACCGTCCTTACAGGTCATCATACGATTTGTGAACGGACGTGTAGCAACAAGCACACAAATATTTAAGTTCGTAGAAGCGGCATCCGATGTACACACACCGCAGCTTAAGTCAGGCATTATATTACTTTCTCATCAATGTATGATGTAGGCATGCATCCATGTTAAGGAATTATAAATCTGCATTTGTAGTTAAACATAAAAATTACGCTTCTGTATACCATGTACATATATTTGTTCGATCTGTTAGTTGCAGAGTTCACCTACGTTCCATATGTATACTTCTTAATGATATATCGAATTTGCGAATTACTCTGCATTATGTGTATATGCATGTGGGATTTTCGTATGCTCACAAACACAATTCACTGAGATACAAGATGGACAGTGGACCGAGGAACGCACATACGACTGCACGTGTACTCCGTATTAAAGACACCAAGTACACCCATATACGCTCATACGAATATACGCACACAACACCATCACTTGACATTTCAATAGTTCGCTCATCTTTCTTTGGTTTATTCTTGTAGTTCAGCCGTACTTGAAACGAGTATTCCCAACAAGTGGCCCAGGTACGTCGCTATTAGTAACTAATTTATATTGGAGAAGCATGTCATGTGCAATTGAAGGAGAGAGCAATACAAATATATATACGCACTGGCAATTCATCTGTTGTATTATCTCATAGTCAATCAACATTTTAGGAACTGCCCGACTGCGTATGTCGCAATCATTCATAGAGTAGAAGGGATATTTACATATAGAGCTGACACGTGTATATACAAACCCACGGCTAAACTTTGGTACCTACGTAAATATACCACACACATACGCTCCTATGCAAACATACGAGGACGCACATATTCTCTAATCCGGAACCCCTCGGTGGTACTTCATGTACGTATACACAAACAGCAATACTTGCACAAACAGCAATACTTACACAAACAGCATTACGAATATAAAGGACGCAAAACACACACGAGTAGATATACACGCGCATTTACACATATCTATACGCACACAGAGAGAGTTATACATATTGCACGCTCATGCGCTCAACAGTTTATTGTACACATTTGTATTTTATGCTTAGCATCGGGCAAGCAGTGGATTCAAATAGAGGGAAACAACTTGGGTGAAGCGCGCGACGATATCGTTTATGTAAGTGTCGCTGGTTCAGTATGCGACCCCTCCTATGTCACAAGGATATCGGCGTCTGCCATAAAGGTAGTACAAGTACTCTATGTTTGTGTGAGCATATGGGTGTTGGAATGAGTGCACAGATTTACAACTTTCTCCTGCAATATGTGACAATAAACTTACATTTTATTCTTAAGCTTCGTCCTTTAGCTCTAAATTTATTTTGAACATACTTGTGCATGTTAGTGGGATATACATCGATTTGATATATATAAAATATAACAAGTATGTTCTTATGTTGGTCTTGAAATTTAGGTAATTACCAATGCAGGAGTTGGTTCTGGCCCAGTTCTCGTAGTTACAAAATCTGGAGGTCTAAGTGTGAGTGAAGGTACGTGTTGCCTATATCTGGTAATGGGATGGGACTTGCAGAATAATACTCTACTATTTTGATTTTCTTTTGTCAGTATATACGTATTAGATCCGTTGGTCGTGAATGTTCCAGATAATATTGCGTTTATATGTCGTGCATGTATTTACATCTATTCATAGGACTAGGTTTTGATCATTCCTGTGCAAAATTTTGCACGAACATTGCTTTTTCAGTAATTGCACCTCGAGATATACAACCGAGTACTCAGATCGATAATGATCATTTCATTTCCTCTTTTGTAATAGCAACTTACACGTATATGCCGCGTCCAATGGGGTCCGCACAGCATGCCAATGATGGTATATATATGTTGTCTATGTGTATGCGTATACGTTTGTGTGATGTATGCATGTGTTAGGGACGATGTACTTATAGAATGCGAATGTACACATCTTGCGAACAGTTTGCAATGCAGATATTTGTTTTCCATGTTGTACGTGGGACTTGTTTGACATGTTCTAATTATACAAAACAGATGTCGAATTGCTTTCATTGTCGCAACTACGAGAACTTATAAGCGAACAAAAGGACTTCATCACAGGTAGGACGGAAAATCTGCCACTTATGGTCTGCGTGTGTGTGTGATTGTGTGCAATATACATACTTGTATAAGGATGTATGTACAAGTATATGTACTGCATGTGTGTTTGTGGTGCGTGTGCCATATATAATTTGGTTTCATTTCATCTGACAGAACTCTTTCCATCGCACGTGCGCTTTCATATATGCTAGACTTGAAAAGGTGTCTGGACAACTCATATGGCTTTACGGAGCGATTGATTGTCCGTGTGTCACATGAAAATGCGGAACTTCTATCTGACCCTTCGTAGCTACTTCGTATAGCATAGCTAGTATACGAATAAATATTTGTCTAATACACATCTAAACGAGTTACCCAACATCTAAAGTTTGTACACTCAAACGTATTGATCACTTGAATAAAATCGCTCTGCAATTTGGAAAAGCAGTTGGTGAAGAAAATTCTTATACCTAAAAGTATGCTAAGTATCAGTTTTACATAGAAAGATTAATCGAATACAATTACGCGTTTGTTAGATATGGAAGTTTGAGGTACGAAATCCAAGTTTCACTTTTAAGATATGGACGCTCGAGGGTAGAAGTCTAATTCCTCACTGTTGACATTGCAATATTTGACCTTTTCGAGGAATCACAAAAGTCGAGAGTAAATCTCTGCTTCCCGAAAAGGGCATGTAAAGAATTCCAAGAAAAAGGTCAACAGAGAGTAGAAAAATACAATTCAGTTTCTAATCGCTTCACTTCGAAATGCAAACAAACTATGAGTTCACACAACACTGCAATTTGTATTCATTGCCCGAAACTAGTCCGTCGTAAAAGAAATAATAGGGTGTAGAGATATTCTGCACAAATCATACTGGAAAGGAAACCGAGTCATGCAGAGATGGCCACTCACAGAACCAATGAGGACGAAATGCAACACTCTCTTATTAGTACGGCATACGCTGAACAGCATGTCCACTCAATACACCATAGACTACTGTCCTCAAATATTGTATTAAAATACACATAAAATGTTGCATACGTTTGTATACTAAACAAGCTGGGTTACTGTTATGAAGACTGCTGCAGATCAACGACAATCACGGAAAGATCATCCGTTCCCCCCAACGATTGTACGTTGTGACTTAAACGTGCAGATATTTCGTTTGGACCATGGCCTAGTATGTGCGCCTGTGTTCATGAGCGCAAGGGTATGTGTAGGTGTATGCGTATGTGTACGTGTATGTGTATGTGTAAGTGTACATGTATGTGTACGTGTATGTGTACGTGTACATATATGTGTATGTGTATGCGTATGCGTATGTGTATGTGTATATGTATGTTGTATGTTCAGATGAAAGTAATATTTGTAGCTATGCGAAGGCTTAGGGCAATGTTACTGTCTACAGGCGTGAGGATACGTTCGGGGTACCCTAGCAGAATACAGGCACATGCGCACACACAGCGAACGAATACACGCGTGTAACGCAAAACGCTCTCTACATTTCAATTCACGCACAAACTCATGTAGACCCGAACTACTCCAAACGGCAAGCAACACAAATTAGTATGGGATAGATGTTCACTCGTTACAAAATTATTTAGTCCAAAGCCAGATTCAAACGTTTAGCAATCAATATCTAGAAAAATGCAAACAATTATCTACGCGAATGTGAGCATCAGTCTGCCGCCACATGCATATAGTGTATGGAATGTTGCTTTACATCAAGATTCAAAGCCAGTCATACATATTTAACACATAAATATATATATATACTCTCGAATACCTACGCAGAACTAGGAGAATTTTAGTTTACTACATTCACAAATCACTAAAGAAGATTCTTATACTTGCGCAGCATGTCATCAGCATCTTATTGACCATAGCTTTGATAAGTTATGGTGCGAATGCTTGATCGAATGTGTATGCAGCTTCCCGTCGCAATATGCATCACGGTATTGCAAATATATTGTTTCATATGTAATATGTAGCACTTCAGGATCTGCGTATACGAAACAATACGTAAACAAAACTCACAAACATACTCACAGAAAACATCGAAAAACCCTAGCATACATTTAAAATCATATCGGCGACTTCGTGGTTACTCATGTAGTCCCATAGGCCATCACTTGCTAAACACAAGAAACGTTGTTTACGGTCCCTCTTCACATGATTAATGTACGGTGTTCCTGAATTATGTTTGTGCAAATACAGTATGAAACTTATACAGAATGTTACTTCGATCGCAATGTGAGCAGTGTACATGCCATGTAGATCACACATTTTAGAGACCATCACAGTGTGCTCGTGTTTAAAAGTACATGAAGAATTTTGACCCGCATAAGACTGGCTTTGCCAAAATATAAGCAGACCAGGAACATGCAAACCGCAAATGTAACCCTTTATGAGCCTTCTATGTACACCATGAACGCACACTTTTTGAGTAGTACGTTTTTTCATGATACCCTACTTGTGGCATATATACTCACGATAATTTCGTACCATCGACAGCTGGATGGCAATGAAAGTCGCCAAAGCCGCGAGAAACTCCGAGAGAATGAAAACCTTTACAAGATACATTCATTGTTGGAGAGATACTCTTATGTTCAGGGCTCTCTTCGCAATCTCCGTAGTCACCAAGAGGCCGGCTTCCTCTGTTATTTGGTATAGTTAACCGACACATCTCAGACCCTCCTGAGCCTGGGAGTACTTGTCGTGCACGTTCCTAGTCGTTATATTGGTTTCGTATGTGTAATATATACGAACACACCTAATATGAGCTGTAATTGTGAAAGTGGGTGACGCGTGGCTGTAGACCACAAGACTACGCCTTAAATAATGATAGAGGGTTGTACACATATACACACACATTCAGAAATTGGTCATACCAGTACATATCCACCAGTTTTCTTGATTCGTTCTCTCTCCATGCGCCAACCGGGTCTATGATCCATGCTAAGAGAGGTCACGAAGGAATCCACTTCGTTGCGTACATGCATATATAAGGATGAGCAAAGCTAATACAAACAAACTACAAACAATACATAAGCAACACCGACGCCAACGAATGTGTACTGAACGTCAGAAATATACGACTGCAGGAACATTCAATCGTATTTTAGGTGCTCGAATTTTAGCACTAGGATGCATAAGGCTCAGGAGCTATCCAAATTCATATGATATCTTACTACGCATACATGTCATCTTGGACAGCTATAAGCATGTCACATCAAACATACTCGTAGAGGGCGAGAATGGACGTGCAGATTGTATATACTTTCCTTGCTGGCGTCTGTGCCGGTGGCGTTCTTCAATTCCAGTACTCACTCTTTGAATATCAGAATCAGTTGCACAAACTAAAATAGCTCGGGAATCTCCAATGTTTCCCGACACGATGTGATCTGTACAAGTATATTTTCACGTGTAATAATTTGTTTAAGGCTAATTTGAAAAGTCTGTATACGGCTTCATGAACAATCGCCTGGAAGCACGTATCTTGATATGTGGTCCTCATCCTTTTACATCCTGTTCACACCCGGTTAACACTACGATAATTATCCACACCTTTAGATGCACATACAAGAAACTGTTATTACGCATTCTAGCACACACGTACGTAGACAATACACATACACGTTCATACGCATTCATACACGCTTACAACATGGAGGCCATCAGACGATCATGTATACCTTCGGAGACAACAACGACAAGGCCCGTACTACCCGATATACCATGTGGAGATTTTCCTTGTGCGCTACTTTCACCATCATCTATATTTCCATCGGGATCATATCTAATGCTCTCCATCAGAGATAAGTTAATACTTCGAAACACGGACTGCATGGCCGCTACAATAGCATCTAGGGTGCTTTGACTCGATTGTTGCAAACGTATGGAGGACTATGTATATGCGCGTGTAAACGTGCGTACGACAAAGTAAGAGAATATTGACGAAATGTTAATTTTACCACTGATCCCACAGTAAAACCCATTATATACATGCGTACAATTTCTTGTGTCAACGTCCGACTTCCACATGCAAACTAGTGCGATGATTAACTACCGAATATAAACCATTTGGTCAACGAAAATTCACATGCAAACACCCATATTCGAATATACACCATTTGCCCAAGGAAAATTCACATACACGCGAACATACAATCTGTTTACAGCAAACGAAACTCGAAATCCTAAAAAATATGATTGTACTTGCGTATATGCGAATAATTGTGTATATACAAACCATTTTGTGCGGAAACATACGACGTGCGTATGCGGCGGCGTAAGGACCAGAGTGACCATCAAATACACCATATACAACCCCATCTGTGCCTATTCCAGATGAAGAGAAACCCAGTTTCGCTTGGAAAGAGTCACCATAACGTAGTGGTAAAGCTGTATCATCATAATCATGCTTGTGGGATTGTTGGTGCTTGCTATGCGTTGTGTCTACGTATTCAGATGGGGATGTGGGCGAGATGCTATCATCCTCGCTCGAAGAGATCTGCAAAGTTACACGTTTTTGCAAAGGCGGGTCCACAGACACTCGGTATGCGCAACAACGATCTTCCAGTCCATGTATATCACTGGTTCCAGTCAGCTATGCATACAATATAAACATAAGGACCAGACATTTCCAAATCGTTGTTTAGTATGACGATGATAACAACGTTTCTAACGATTTGAGAAATCAGACAAATAGATAACCACAGTGTATACACACATACACACGACCTGGCCGAGTGTGATATATAAAT
Source organism: Creolimax fragrantissima (assembly GCA_033442365.1). Classification (NCBI taxonomy): domain Eukaryota; class Ichthyosporea; order Ichthyophonida; genus Creolimax; species Creolimax fragrantissima. Next base: position 427,242 of record JAWQFL010000015.1, on the reverse strand, counting down.
GAATACATTTGCCACACTCAGTGTATCCTTGTTTCAGGCACAAGAGTGGGGAGGTTAACAATTCACTAGAAGACGAAAGTATAAATTGAAGATTGTACAATAATTTACATTTATTACATTGTACATAAAATATGTACAAACATGCACACACATAGAAAAAAAAATCAATTGGTAGATGAATGTAGATTTAAAACTGCATGTAAATATATGTACCTGTGAGAATCCAAGACCACTGATTGTCACATCTAGGTAGTCTTCCATACGAAGATATATATCATCCCATGCTGTTTCTTTAAATAACGAAGTACATAATCCACGGTCAATTCCACCGACACCCACGCCTTTACTTTCATCCTTCAGATGATCCTGCATCCGTTCATGGAGCTTTGGGCGGCCGCTAATTGTGTGTGGGTTAATATATACGTATGTGCGTATATGTAAATGAAAGAACAACACAAACCTTCGGCACAAAATACACGCGAGTCACACACATGCGCGCGTAGTATGAACATTCATACACCCATACATGCACACAAGCACACACACACACATTGCGTTGCTTGCAGCATCGAGTATAATTCGGGAGATTTATTTCGTGATCATTGTTTGCTTATGTGTACTGGCGTGTGAGTATTATTTACAAGCGTATGCGTGTTACACACATATTTGACTAATCCATAAAAATTGAACATATCGACATACAACTTACTTGCAAGTTGCAGTAAAACATTGAACATACATGAATTAGAATTACATACATACCATCCATACACGTAAAGACGTCTCATGGATATGGATCGCTTGAACTCTGGTACACAGGGTAATTGTAGGTCCTTCCCAATATTATTATCTCCATGTTGATATGGTAAGCTTTCACATGGGCTTTCTGTAAGGTTAAGCATAAATATCGGTTAAAATACACACATACACACATATCTATTTTCTTTCTTTCTCTTAGTATTGTCATCATGTTTATATATATTCTTAAAGCTGTAATCGTTAAAATACACAAGAGTGCACAATAAAACCATGTTTATATATATTCTTAAAGCTGTAATCGTTAAAATACACAAGAGTGCACAATAAAACCAAAATTGTTATTTGAGACTTCAACTCCCCGTAAGTCCAAGAGTTAGTGTTAGGTGTTAGGGAATAGGGTTAGAATACATATTTAGGTAATATATACGTACAACCACATTTGTGCCGTATTGCAGGTTTATTGTTACTTTTCTAAATGTAGAGATTTTCTCACCACTTGTTTTCTCACCACTTACAATAGACAATAAAAAAAGATATATTCAATCAACTATATCGACGTTAACACTAGTACATACACACACGAACGTATATACGTAATGTATTGAATGCACGACACCTACGTTTGTCCTTTTCATCACTTAGCATGGTCATTGTTAGCGTTTCTAACCGTGGAAAACGTTTCGCATAACTTGACGGGGGTAACGATGTGAACGGATTACCATGTAGGAAAACGTGCTCGACACCGCGTAACTCACAAAGCGCACGAGGGAAGCACGTCAATCTGTTATACGATCTGTGAGTATTTTTGTAGGTGCAGTGTGTCGCATATGTACTTGAGTATAAGTCGCTATGCTTTTATTTACGAATAAGTTAACTGATTTTCATCCGTCAGAAGGTAGTAACCAGGGCAGTGTTCCAATGATAGAGTCATAGTATTTGTATCTGTACATGCGAAGATTTGTGTGCATTTACTGTAGATAGGTTTATACATCTTATCAATAGCAAAACTTTGAATGTGCAAACATACATATCTAGCATGTAGGTCTTGAATAACCAAAGTACACCAAAAACTTCATGACGAATCGATTTGAATATAATATACATGAAGATTAATAGATTCTTGTCTATAACGAATGAATATGCTGACGGTAACCTGATATTTATGTGTATTGTACGGGTCCTGCATACACCAACTTATACCAAAAACTACATGGACGAATCGATTTTGAATATAATACACATGAAAGATGCAAAGAATAGCCAAAGGGTGATTGTATACAATGAATGAATATAGTTCTGACGGTAAACTAATATTTATGAGTGCTGTATGTATGTGTTCAAGTAAACGTTTTTACATTGCGAGATAAAATGTTACTGGATTATAAAAGTTGATCTTAGAGGTTGCACTTGACATATGAGCACACAGGCATACAGATCGATCAAGCGGCGTCTGAACACATTGAATCTGCTCTCTGATGCCAACGCAATACATCTAAGGTCAATCCCATCCGATAATAGATTATCTGAATGCGAGTAAAAAAACGGAGTGGTGTGCTTTTTACACAATTTGTATGAACTATCGGTTAAATCGAAAATCATGAGACTGCAACGAGTGCATACATATACCTGCACCAAGAACATAGCCATAGCAAGTGTATAACATACCAGCGAGACTTAAGTGGCATAAAAAAGGTAGACGGTTTATCTCCTTAGCTACTACAGATAATCCATTTGAAGATAAATCTAACAGTTGTATAGAAAAACAATGCCATAAAGCTCTTAAACCGGTGCCATTAGACAGCCCAAACAAATTACGACCCAAATCCACTTCTCGTAAATTTCCTAGAGATTGTACTGACGTCGGTAAGTCTCTAAGCGAATTGTCGGCCCTGTGTACATGCACAGTGTCTGTCAGCCGATGAGTGTTTGTCTATGCGTATGCAAGAAGTACATGTTTGACAATATACCACCAACGACGTAAAGAAGTAAACGGTTCACACCTTTTTGTCTATACATGTGAAAACATCTGTACTTGTGCGTGTTATGCATTCACCAATCCATCCCTAAGTTCGATGCTTGTCCAAAAACCATGAGAAGCGACGTTAAGTGAACAGAATGTGCGAGTGTGAATGTATGTCTGCATGTTAGGATATATACTCCGTACATGTGCTGATGTGGGTCATAGTACACTTACAAATCCATCATTGTAACGTTTCTTATCTGGCCAATATCTGCGGGAAGTGAGGACAAATCACAAGAACGCATCCTTAATGTGTAGATCTTAACAAGCCGTCCTAGAAAACCTTCAGGGATGCATTTCAGCGGGTTGTATGACAAATCCAACGTACACAAATGAGCACAGCCAATGAGCCCTACAGCATCATTTGTGTATATGTGGGAGGAATTGATCGTACGTTTCGATATAACAGGTGAATGGTGAGGTGCTAAATATGTCTGTACGTAAATGTTAGGACAAAACCTCATACGTTCCAACCTTTGTCGTCATCATTATGTTTCTATGTATAGTGTGTATATTGCGTATTCACGATCCTCAAACATTACAATCTTAGGGGTAAGGAGCCATAGCGCGTACCTGTTGTTCCATTGCCGTACAGCGTGTCTCCACAGATCAAATTATGAGCTAACAGTAGATGCTGAACTGAGGGCAGTGCCCACATAGACTTGGCTGTAGTATCTAGTTGATTGTATGTCAGATCCAGCAGAGTCAGAGACTCCAACTGTTGAACATTTGAACCTAGCTTTAGATTATACTGGATTTTTGCCTTTGCATTATGCGACCCGAATACGTACTGACTTCTTCATGTTCGTGTGCACATGAGAGTCGTTTAAGAATTTACATCGAACGAATGCTTATTCATTGATACACACATCGTTGTATGTAACATATTTCACAGTTGCACCCAGATACCAATACAAACACATGTAAGTGTGGATATATACGTATAAAATACGCACAATCGTCAATATACATACACACCTCCGCAAAAAAAGTATCGTCAATGTGAGAAATCTCGTTTTCTCGCAAAATCAATTCTTTCATCTTGCGTAGCTGTGGCTGTGGCTGTGGTAGTCGGCAAATTCGGTTGCTACCAATGGAATATCAAATTGTATAGCGTGGAGTTATAGAACATGTAGAGCATCAGTATAAATTCCGAACACTATATAAACTACTCACATTCCCGAATACGTATACAAAACAAATACTCAGCAAAGTTTATATATATTCCGGAATCGAAAAGGCGAAATACATACCATTGTGCGTGGAGCTTCGTGAGACTGGGCAATTCAAACAAGCTGTCTGGCAAAGCAGCAAGTAAATTGTACTCCAGCTATTAAACATGTATTCAACGGCAGTAAGGCGTTCATAAAAAAAAGGGTTGGTATAGGTGAATAGTGGTGTTATGTGTGTTGTGCGTTGATGGGGCGGTTTTTCATAAGATAGTATGGCCATGTACTACAAATTTGAACATTAGTGCATCGAAATGGTTTGCCATCATGCAATTGTAGAAGAACATTAGAACATCGAAAATCTTGCAATTGTAGCACAAAGTATGCACGGACGCCGATCTGGTTTGTCATCATTTTCGTATACACGTACACAGTGTGCACCGACGCCGATTTGGTTTGTCATCATTTTCGTATACACGTACACAGTATGCACCGACGCCTACTAACGTATATACATAGGAACGTCCCCAAAACAAAATACAACAAATATACAATGCAATCCATACGTGCAAGGTTTCTAGATTCTGGGTGACTGAGAAAGCGTTGGCGTCGATGAATTCAATATTGTTATAAGATCTGTGTGTAATTGGGTGTGTTGAATGCATGGTATGCATGGCCAGCAAACGATTCATAAGTATATGTCCCTAGTTTCGTTGATGAATACACGTACATGAAAACAAACCAAATTTATACAGGTATGTATTATACTCAGAATCTTCATATACAACTAAACAGGCACTTTTTACTGCAACTTTACGATGCTTTAAAGATGTGGAGCCGCGAATACACACAAATACACATACACATACAAGTTAAGATCAATAAGCTCTGGTACAGATTCTAGTGAGGGGACAACGGTGATGTCGTTATGACCTACAAAACACATTTCAGTAACATATATTAGTGGGGTCATATAGTTGTTAGAATGAGAATGAGAGAATAAATTTGAGTTTATATAGGAGGGCAGATATTAGATAGAATATGCTCATAGCAGTTACAGAATAACTGTTCCGTTGGACTGACCAATGTTGCGTACAACTCGAAAATGTAAGCACTCGAAAACCTAAAGACAAATGACGTTACCCAAGTCTAGAACTCTTAGCTGCCTCAGAATATGTTGGGAGAATTCAAAGTGCGCCAGACGATTTCCCCACAGCAGTACACCAGTCACATGTGGGTTTTCAAACATAGGGGCTTTAACGATCCTTATACACGAACGGAAAGTTTACATGTCAAAATAAGTACTACTAAACACTGGTATATGTATACATATACATGTAGTATACTAATCTAACATGCGACGTGAATCTAGTATTTATTTGTTTGTACACGCGTGGCTGTATAAAATGTTGGCGTTTCGTAGCGCTCAGGCCCCAGATACAAAGCTAAAGTTATTCTTCAGTGCTCCTATGGAGTACAAATTTTATATCCGCTGGGTACAGCACGAGTACATATGTATGTCTACCAGTAGAACAGATAATTCATGCACTCGGTAGAACATTCCGGGATAAATGGTAGAGTATACTTGCCAGTCACTTCATAGCACAACCTTATATAGTCTATATTGTTCAGATAACTTTCAAATCGAAGAATCATGGTGAGCGTTAGGGACATCACATAAAATACGACTTCTAGAGCGTACATGCCGAGTCCTAGCAAGAAAACGTTATTCCAATCAAAGGCATTCACTTACCTATTGCATGCAAAGTTGATAAGGTGGACATTTGGACCATCTTCGCAGAACAACTTATTTGGTATGCAGGTGATTGCTTGACCAACAACTTCTACAGTATGATTTTCTAGTCGTTTGCCAGCTGGTTGCCACATATTCCCTTTATTTGATCGGCTATACTTGACTTCCGACACTGTACTATGTTTTTGTCCCATGCTGTCGTGGTATAACAAAATGATAATAGCTGGTCTATATATGCATATTGAGACTTGCTTATAGAATGAACGGGCATGTGCGTTGTGTGTGTGCGTTGTGTGTGTGCGTTGTGTGTGTGCGTTGTGTGTGTGCGTTGTGTGTGTGCGTTGTGTGTGTGCGTTGTGTGTGTGCGTTGTGTGTGTGTGTGTTTGTGTGTGTGTGTGTGTGTGTGTGTGTGTGTGTTGTATATGTGTGTGTGTGTTGTATATGTGTGTGTGTGTTGTATATGTGTGTGTTTGTGTTGTATATATGTGTGTGTGTATATGTAATATGTGTGTTAGTGTGTATGTGCTGTATATGCTTTTATGCATAGATGTGGACAGTCTGCCTGTGCACTCATTCGCCCGCCAAAAGTCAGAGACGAGACTGGAGCAGGAAAAAAAGGACACAAAGAATTTAGGCCTTTAAAATGCCCCCTATTATCTTCATTTTAGGGCCATCTTTCGAGTCGATTATTTGGGTTTCATGACATGGATTGTTGTGCATGAAAACAAACGAATGAATAAGTCGACACTCGCTCGAATAAATCATTGAATTCAAAGCTAGCCACCACCACGTAACCTACCAACTACGAGTGCGAACATATTCCAAACCAAAATGGGAATGGTTCTCAGTCGTTTTGGACAGGGCTATGAACATCTACCGAGTGTCTCTGATTATGTTGCTTATATATTGAGCCATCACATGTGCCGGTGATGTTTTAATTCAATTATATAGCACAGCAGGTGTGTTATCAAGATTGTGACAATGTCGAACTTCTAGCCATAGCACCAGCAGGTATGAGACATCAGGGTAGAATAAACATATATCCATAGTATAGCAGATCTTCCTTCACATACGTTAGCCGCGCAACCATTCTATATATATTTGCAATGATTTTCATGTCAGGACAAACTTACCTGCCCATTATGTGTTCGTGTCCCAGGCTAGGTACTACAGCAACTACCAAGGATAACATTTGTTAGTCGTTGTAGAGGACTTTCGAGAGACTAATAAATTTTATAAAGCTGTTTTGTTGGACTAATTAGACGACCAAAATGTCCTATGTCGGAGGTAAGTCGAACTATAGCTGAACAGCCTCTCGTTTACGAGCTGGAAAGGTTTTTTGAACATATAACCAAAACTGGTGCTAGTGACACTTTGTGATAATCGAGATGTTTCACAATTTTCAAGCTTATTGATACTCCTAGCCTATCGCTGAGTGGTATATATGGGATTACACAAGAGGAAGAATTGCACTGGATCAGCTCTGTGATTCTATATCATAACAGAATTTTACAGAATGTCCAACCCTTTGTCGACTGTTGTTTTATTCACGCTTACATTGTTAGCTAGATCAAATGTCGATGTATATACATTTTGACCTCCAAACTCGTTAGAACATTGTAGTTCCGCACTAAGGCGACAGAGATACACGTACACTCCAGAAATCAGAAGCCAAAACCAAAACCAATACCCTACAGGCAGTACGGGTCATGTACGTGCAAGGAATTCGACCGCTTGTTTGTACGCAATACTGTGCCAAGTATATTTAGTACTATGATTGTGAGATAGTAGACAATAATACGATTTTATTATTTTGGTCTATACGTCAGCGAAACATTGAAACCACTCAAGTACGACATTTTCAAGGTTCTCACAACTTTCATACAGTTTGAAACAATACATAACGCGGATGATTGATCGCGTACTACGAAACGGCTTATCCAACTTCCACAGAACGTTTGACACCGTCAATCAGCGGACACTGAGATATTGCTTTTTACGCTCGTGTTTGTTTCCTTATTGAACACGACAGTGCTAATTTATCACACACAAACACTCGTACATACACCACAGACATACACAACACTCACAACACACACAACACACATACACCCACAACACACATAGACACATATACACTCGCCAGGGCACATATTCAACCATATTCAACGATTTGTATTCAACGATTTGGTTTCCACGCTAGTATTGACCGACAGCGATGGATCACAGATTTGGTGAAATGTGTTCCGCTTCGATCGTAGTGGCCAATGAAAATCGTCGAATGGTTTACATATGACCTTTGGCAGTTGCAGAACACAGAAAACACAGCACACAACACACTGCACATACACACAAACACACACAACACACACACAACGCACACAACACACACACACACACACACACACACACACACACACACACACACACACACATTCTCTCTCTCTCTCTCTCTCTCTCTCTCTCTCTGTCCCTTCACCTGCTTCTGTAACGAACAAGATCAATGCACTTCCATTTCTGTTGTATAAAGTTTCTACGTAGCATGTATACCTAATTGCTTTTGTTCAAGTTTCGTGATGAGATATTTCGGCCCGTCGTGGCCCCGACACGTTATCATGAGTTCCTCTGCAAGAAATGTATAGTCCATAAAAATCGTATTATCACTTTCTAATAGAAGAATATATACCTATATATACCAACACGATGGAGAACACAAAGATGCAAAAAACGGTAGTGTTTCTACTAGACACGAGTGTATCGATGAACACCCGTTGCCGAAGCGGAATGACGCTTTTGGATGTCGCAAGACATACAATTCACAACACAGTAACGGTAACTATATTATGTACACCGTATGATTGTGCTGTTTTAAATTTTCGGCGGATTTAATCTGCAATGTTTTTCTGAACATAAGTTGTAGGGTGCACGTAACAGTGTTATTAAGAGGATGACGTAGTACTCACGATCGTTGTTTATCTTGAAATGATGATTATGTGAGTAGTAAATCCAAAAATTGAAGTCATGGCTAAATGTGAACACTAGGATCTTGATAAAAGCAGGCATGCTTGAAAGAATAATATTCTAGAATGTTAAGATGAACGTGGATGTTCATGAATCTGATTGTAGGTCGAGACCAATATATTATCTCAGCCTTGTACCTATAGATTAGTCACATTCGCTACCATACTTACATGCGCATAAACACCGCATATCACACACGCTCATCAACTTCATAGAGACTCACAGCACAGAACTTACAAGTGAAGTTCATGCTGATGACTTTCGACGCAGACCCAGTCAAGGCATTGCGTGTAGGACTACTAGACCCACCGACGGCATTGTTTGAGGAATTAAGCACGATTAGAGCTAGTCACATGTCAAATGTGGGAGAAAGCTTAACTAATACGTTTAACATGCTAAACAGTAATCGTTTGCAGTCAGGCGTAGATAACTTCGGGTAGGTTTACATGTGTTGAGATCCTCAACAACCACAGCTTACTGTCGTGGTGCACTCACTGACTGACAGCACTCATATTCAAACATGAACACACACCAGTCTTATTATACATTCACATATAGGTATGGCCGACGACCATGGCTTGCTGATAACTCCGTCGTGGTTTTGTTAACTGATGGGGCTCAGTTAACATCCGATGTGTGTGTTTTAGACAACATCACATGGCCCCCCTGGTACGCTAGATATGCATGACGGTTCACTCACATGTTAGTACACATCTGCTCTCGAATGTACACTTTGCTTATTCGCTTATACCTCTTATTGTCTTACGCGCGCATATGGATAAGTGCAAACTTTCTATGTGTATAATGTGAAAGATATTTGACCGTATGTAGGCACATACAAACACCTGCGTGCTCATGTGAATATCCGTTTACTTCACATTACGAAAAAACAAAGAGAACTGCACTACCAAGTGTCACTTGATTTTGGTCGAGGTCAACTCCTGGCTTTCAAATTTCATTATTTGAGTGACTATTGGTGATTTTGAGCATGCAGTGTGTTTGTATATATACTTGAGTAAGTGAGCGAGTCGGTGAGTGAGTCATTGAGCGAGTCACTGAGTGAGTGACAGAGTATGTATGTATATGTGTATAGACTCATCCCTGTGATGATGTAAGTGTTTCTTATTGGCATGTCTACTCATCAGGACGTTGCAGTATGAGCCCTTCCGATGGGATCAGCGCCTCTGTTCTCTTTCTTTGCGACTCCCTGCGACACATAACGCTCATCTACCACCGTATGTTGAATTTACATGCGAATGAACTGACTGATATACCCACATACTCGCGATCACCCACTCGTGCTCGCTTAGTTGTACCATGTACAGTACACATAGCCGTTCATAAGTATCCACATACTTATTAATTGTTTACCTTACCGATAGATGAGAACACGAATGTATTTCTGTTTTAGACCAACGTGTTGTTGCTCTCTTAACCGACCATTGATTGAATCATACATGTCTTATCATGGTGTGTCCATGTATACTGGTAGGGATCTAACAGCAGAGGCTGCAATTGGTGTGCTCATCAATCGCGACGACCAGCGTCCCGCTATTGAAACTTTCTGTAAAGCAACAGGAGGTATGATCGTATATATTTAGTGAAGCAATCACAAAGATATATCGTTTTATAGAGGTGTCGAGCGGAACAAGTTTTTTGTTGTTCTGTTTTTGAACGAAGTTTGTGTGGCCGAAGTGATAGACATTTTTCGTTTGTCGGAATGCAGAACAGATGCATACATAGTTGTAAGAGAAACATAGTTCGTTAGTATCATTCATTCACTAATCTGATTGATAGGATATAGGAGTTTTACATTTTTAGAAAGGTGTATATATATGTATACAAAGAGGTATATGCAAGTGTGACTTTGTGGTGTATACATTCAGTTCCGACATGTTTGAATTTACCTTGAAGAATAATGATATGTATATTATATTGCGCTTTAACCCACAGAATGGGGGTACCTCCCAAAAAACCATATCTTACGCATGTAAAAGCCCATATTTTGAGCACATATGTTTAGTTATGCATTCATGTGTCCTACAGATTCACACACACTCTACATAGCATAATACAAAAGTGGCACTGAACACATACACAGGTGCGTCCCTTTTTGCTAGGACATACAAAGATGCAATGCTGTTTGCTGACGTAGTTGTAAGTGTTGTGAAGAGCCGCAGTGTGATGATCTCCCTGGATCGCATTCCCGCGGACGTTAAGGGTAAGTGTATGGGTATATAAGTCGTCATTGGTACAACCGCCTATATTTTAGTTTACTTGTCCTTGTATGTAAGCTCGAGCTCATCCATACTGTTTTGATGCGAGGGTTGTACATTTTATGCTGATTGGTTAAATGTAGAATTCTATAATTTAATGGTGCTCAATCATATAGATGTATATTATATGCATTTGTCTCAATGTACAGCACAACATTATATTAAGGCCTTTCGAATTCGTAAGTGCAAAGTATGTATATACGATTGACTCACATCTCGTAATACCATGAAAATACTAGACGGATCAAATGCACCATCTGGATCATTCAACGCTCTGCTGCACTCTAAAGGTAGTCTGGCCTACGGTTCCAAATCTATTCGTATGCACGTTCCGACGAATCAAGGAAGTTGGCCTATACCAGAGCCCTACTGGTTAGACCACTCAACAAGTGACGAGAGGATACCTCAGCGGAGGTACGATAATATGTGTGCTTGTTTTGCTTTTATTTGAGGCTTGTGTGGTACTGGGCATGTGTGTGTATTTACCAGTGTTTGTTCATTTTCCTTTTGTTTCATTGTGTATTTGCCAATGTTTGTTCAACTTTCTTTTGTTTCATTGTTGGTGAAATACATATGTATGTCCATATGCTTATACAATAATAGTTGTTTCTCGGTCTAACAGTAGCATGTATAATATACCTGAGATATGTATGTATACATTCATATATGCGTATGCGAGTGCGTGTGCGTGTATAGTGTATGATTGGATGTATGCTTGTAATATACCTCTTTGCTTGTGACTAGCGCGTACTTTTTCACGTACTCACGAACACGAATACGATGATACAGGGGATGTACGATATGGTTCTCAGCCACAGCACAAAAATGGCAAGTAGAGGAATTCTTTTTCGATAAATATGCATTGGACAGCTGTGTTTACACGGACGCAATTTTAGAGGCTCGAAATCCTGAAGTTTGCTATCAGGTGTGTGTGTTGTTACGTGTTGTAAATCATTCATCGTATCCACGTGTTGTTTTGTTTGTTCACCTATATGTAATATTTGAGCATTCTCTTTGTAGTACATAGTGAACACATATTTCATGGTTATCTTATTTCCACATTTATGTATTAATATCCATTTACATATACACTATTACACAAAGAGTAATATACAACCACTCGTATTCCCACCGCACAGCTATGTACGAGCACTGACACACAAAACTGGTAATACGTCCAAGGAATATATTCACATACAGCCACATACATAAAAGAGACACTACATGCTCGTGTTACTATTATCCCTGGCATTCTTCCAGAGAACGAGATTGTATGAACCCTCTTTTACTTGTAAGTATACACAAACTCATGCCTGAAACTCGCATATATACGTGCTCAATATTTTCGAACAGGTCTTCGTATACAATAGTCATGAAACGCCTGGTGTAGGATACCCTTTTGGGTTTTTAAAAGCTTCATCAAAGAATGAGGTCGTAAACTTGTTTGTAATGCCATATAACTACCCAGCCCTTTTCTCTATTCTGGCGAAGATCAAAGTAGTGCCTACTGGCACACCCACCATAAGGAAAGAACTGGAGACTTACATGCACAACGTGCCGTATTATTATCACAATGTTCTCAAGGGACATCTGCGCCGGTTCAAGCTAGAAAGGTGTGTATGTTATGTTCCTGTTTTTGTTAAGGTGATATTATAGTCTCGATAGAGAATACCAAAAGAGTTGTCTGCGGAATACAATATGCAGGAAGCTCTGTACATATAAATCCACATTATATTGTTTATGATTTCCTGGAGCGAGAGGTATATGCGAAATGTTGTAGCTGTGCTATGGTTGCTTGCGCGCATAATTCACTTGTACAGATCGATGTTACTATCACATAGTGTGGAGAAAAGTGTTTGGTCGCTGCGCGTGCAGAATTTGTTCGTATTAGCAACATGCGCTTTAAGCACATCCTTGCCGAATCCTGCTTTCCAAGCAGTGCACATATGGTGCGGTGTCGTGCTAACGAAGTGCACAATATCACGAGATCACGGCAGTAACATGTCCAACAGAAGAGTGACGTATTACTTGGAAGTAGTTGCGCCGGTTCGAGCTTTATTTCCACATATTTCATACTTGTCCTCACGTTTTCAGGATGATTCCAGCTAACCTGCAAGGCAAGATGCCTGGTATAGTTGGCAATTACATGGTAAATTTGGTAAATCAGGAGAAGGACGAGTGTGCGCGGTTTGTACTGGCACTCTCGAAATATCGTAAATCACGTATTGTGCCAGATCATAGCAGTAAAAAGAGAGTCACGAAATATCAGAACAGTATCTCGGGAGGTATGTGTGTGTTCGTACCATACGCGTGTTTGAATTCAATTTACTAGTCTGAAACTAACACATGCTACATGAGTAAAATGAACACTCAAATTTACATAAATACAAACGACGGAGAAAATCTCCGCAAACTTACATGCATTCGTGATTGACCGAGAAAAGTACGACCAACTAGGTTTTACATTAATGCTCATTTCAGTTTTCACTTTTTTGTTCATTTTTTTGTGCTTTTGTGCTTGGTTCTTGTATCCACAGTCGACAATGGAAGTGGTATTACAGTCACCAATCCTTTCGATTGCTCCAGGTCGGAACTATTCTCCCGGCTTGCTGAGACTGTTGGTCGACTATATGCCCAGGTGTATATATGTTTTTGTGAGTGTGTACACATGTGGATACACTTTCATCTGATATCTGATCGGCTTTATTGGGTCCGGTTAACTTCAACCTCCATCAGGATTCTTCCATATATATACTCTCACCGTTTTACGCATGCTGTATATATACTGAAGGTATATTCATACGCACCTATCACAGCCCAGACCATACCCACATCGACGCTTCGTACACTGGTTGCCGCTTACGTCTTAACCACTCCTTCACATCCATTCCTACTTCGTTTTGTCCAGGCTGAAGGCGTAGAAACTCTAAAAAGCGAAGACGACCATCACAATGTACCGATTGCTGAGATGGGCGTAGAGAGCGAGAAGTACAAACAAGCACTCACTCGATTGGGTATGCAAGAGTTCAGGACAGCCAAACTACGTGAGGACGAACTCAATGGCAAAAATATAGCCTCTAGAGTTGTACCATTTGGTAATCCGTTTGCAGATGATAAGGTATTGGTTTTGTTTCTACCGTATATATCAACATTATTTGTGTGTATATGCTGTATTTATTTTGAATTTCGTGCTGAATGACATGTGCATCACGCGTACACTCGAATGAGTGTGAATGCCAACAATGTCATGTTGAGAGTGTTGTATTTTCCAAATATATAATGTTCGTTTTTCGTGTGTATTGTTATTAATACGTGGTAATAACAATGGTGGATATCTATAGGTGGTGGATGAGTCCACGAAGTTGCTTCCTACTATGCCATTAAGCTGGATGGGTGCTATTCTGCCTGACGCGAATTCCACCGACAACACAACTACACCGGCAGCCACAACGCACACGACTGACCAAACACAGCTGTCCGTGAATGCTCCAACGCCCACGCCTACAACCACTACGCCCACACGCACACCCACTCACACGCACACTCTCACATCTACACCCACAAACAAAGCAACGCTCACAACATCCACACCCACACCCAAACCCACACTCACACCTACACTCGAACCCACATCCAAACCAGTACCCACACCCACACAACACACAGCCACATCTACAACCACAACCACACTCACAGCCACCCCCACCCCCACATCCATACCCATATCCACAACCACGTCCACGTCCACGTCCACGTCGGCACTCACGCCCAAGCTCACACCCACACCTGCGCCCCCGTCGTTACTACCACCTACAGTCACGTCCCCCTCCGCATTCACATCCCCTCACCTATCCATACAAACACCAACACCAACACCTACGTCGACTCCCACGTCAACCTCCACATCCATTCCTAGTATTTCCTTCAAACCTACCACTACCATAGCGAAACATATACCTACATCCACATTCACTGCTCAAACACCTAGACCTGGCTTGGTTAGCAGCGCGGGATCCGGGTCCGCATGTGGGTCGTCAACGGATCTAAAGCTTGAGTCACGGTCAAGCATGAAGATTGACAAGACAAAGACTGACTCTATTGGTGCAGTGAACTGGGGAACAGGCTGGGTCGGAGGTGGGAAAAATGATACTGATTATACCGCGAGTTTGAGTACGTCAAAACTGACGAAACAGAAATCGATGAACATCACACCGGAGATGAACTTGGAACTCAACAAACAAGCGTCAAAACCACCAAGCAGTAATCCGAATAAGAGAAGACCATCGCCGCCCCTCCCTCTAGTACGCCCCAACTCGAAGGTCAAAACTACAAATTCACAACCACAGACACATGCGCAACAACAACCGTTAAAGGAAGCCGCGTCACCAGAGCTTGAGACTGTCTCGACACAAGCAGGCACACAATCGCAGCATCAGCATCAATTAGCGGAGGAAATCGGAACACAACTAGGCGTAGATAAGTCCCATACACAAGCACATTCTAAAGTATTGGATGCCCGTGAACAGAGTCGGATTGCCATGCTTAAGAATAGGGCGAAAACACAAGCGCAGTGGCAGACACAACAACGTCCGCAACCGGTCCAAGCTGGAGTATCTCAAACGCATGCAGAAAAGTTGGTGAGTGGGAAGACTGCGGGTAATACAAAACCACATGTACCTACACAACCAACTAGGTCTCTCAAAAGGCCCCTTGTTTCATCTTTATCACCTCAGCACGGACAGCCGCCACAATTATCATTAGCTCAGCAGCAACAACGAGTGCAAGCACGGGCATTAGGCCAAAGCTGGGAAAAAGATACGGCTTCGCCAGCAGTCAAATCGGGACCGAGTCAGGTAGAAAGCACATTGGTTTGTTATTAATTTGCATGTTTGTTCCATTTCCACCACGCAAATATATTGCGGAATGTATTTGATATTTATATACTTGAATTTTTCCTGTGTTGTGCAGGTCTACACACGCGGGCAAGGCCACGGTAGAGAAAAAGAAACGGCCACACAGACTGCTAAAGTAGGGCAGGGCCCGGTAAGAGGATTAGGAGGAGATATGACGGCAGGGATACAGAAAACCTCCGCACTTGGTCAAGGCAGTCTTCAGCAACAACAACAAAGACAACAGGCTATAACTATGAAGCAAAAACAACAGTTGGCTCTAAAACGCATGCAACAAAACCAGACATCCCAAACTAAGTCCAGTGCATACTCACGCGCACAACAACCTTCACCTTCAGTGAGCGCTCCTGCTGGATCAGTAACGTCAGGTAATTATCAAAATCGAGCAGGTCCTACCGGCACAGCTGGTGTTGTATCAAATAGAGGTAGCGATGGTAGCAAAACAGCTTATTCAGGGTGGGCGAACCTTTCTTCGAATCCGAATCCGGTACATCCCACTCAGGGACGCAGGGCCGTACCCCAACCATCGGCAACGGGAGGGGGGTCCAGTAGTGGTGCGGGACTTAGAAAGAGTTCTGGCGATGGGTTTGTGCGGTCTGCCAACTCGGGCGCACAAACCAGTCTGGGCGCATCCGCACCCATAGCTACAGCTACGCCCAAAGCAGCAACGAGAGCTCTGAAACCCACATCGCTGCCCATGTCTACCAGTGACGAGTTCCGCAAGAAGGCGAGGAAAGACTCTGCGTACAAAGATGGGTAGGGTTGGCTTGCAACCCAGGTACAAAGAATTTCACGCGTGGCTTAACAGGTGAGCGGGGTGAAGAAAATTACGGACGGCTTCATCGGCTGCATATACACATTTGGAATATGCATGCCACTCAATACCTCTTTCGCGTGAAAGTATTCTCTACCTAACAGCACGTACTCTGTTGAACGAGGAAGAGTCTATCATGGCTGCGCATTCTTCCAATAATGTACTTCCACTAGACTTGCGTGCAGAGGTGAAAAGCGTGGAAGTAATGTAATACCACGGCATGTTTTATGCAACCGACTTATGTACAGATGAGTGTTTCTGCGCACAACACTCCACTTTTATGAAGAATAGATTCATGTCGTGACCAGGAACAAGACGGATATGTCCGTAGATATATCTTGCAAACTGGGAAAAGTATAGATTCATATTGTTTGCACTTTGTATTGTATTTCCTCAAATACTCGTAAAACATGAAAACCAAACAAAGGCACACACATGTAGATTCATGTGGATATGTGTAGGGTGGTCTTATGTCTCCGTACCATTGGCATAGATACAGTATATGTGAGCATGAAAAAGCTAATGAGTACATTTTTATGTAACTGGTACTTTCAATATTGTCAAACAGTACTGAAGAGTTACCAAGGATATGTCACACCAAAACTCGAGCAAATATTGGCATATCAAAGTAGATAGCGTTCGTGCGTTTTGTACATCTGTCGTGCACAATTTGTGTCTTTATGCAGTCCATGTTTCTTTAATAGTAAAATAATACACCGTGAATAATATAAACATCCTTTTCCGTTACATACATAAATAAATCTGATTCAAGTTGTTTTCCTCCACGATTACGTTCCGATAAACATATATCTTTAACTACGCTAACTACGCTTATGCTTATACAGAAGAGTAGTGTTATTTTTATGGCTGATTTATCAAGTCGTCGATATGTTATGCATTGCATGCTTACATGACGGCCATATAAATGAACACATAAGGTATATATTGTACCTCTAACATAGTGGCAAAATTTTAGTTTTTTAACGACAAGTGATAGCGTTTCATCTCTGTGACATGTTATGCGAAGCCGGGCAACAATGCAGTATATTTACCTGTACTGAAACATATGTCTTCTCTACAAGTCGTAGGGCATCATATATGGCATAGTAAGGAGAGAGGCAGAGCGTATGCGTATAAATTGCGAATAGGGATCCCTGTCCGTATCAGCTCTCATCAGGAGGATAATCTCGACTCATGTGGTGCATATAAGATCGCCTCGTGTCACAAATATCGCCTCGTGCCGCATATTATCACCTCGTGCCGAATAGTATTTCCTCGTTCCAATTATGTGGCATTTACTGTCATAACCTCGTGCCGAAAAATGTTGCCTCGTACCATCGTCAAAAACATGTTGACACCAACTTTCTTCCGAATCGTACACATAAACGAATTATACACACACACACACACAAAAACCGTTTGCCTGTGGTAGTTAAGTGTTCTTCTTTCGTACCAGTTACACACAAACACACCGCAACACGCACGCCCCTCTTACCTTGATATACTGTTTCAACGGTTGCGTTCATATCTATACTTGGACACGAGTGTCTCTTTTACGTTCATAGTTATACTTGGTTAAATCGCGTCTCTCGTGTTCATTTTGACTTGTAGTTCTTACAGTCTAATCTGTTGCCTGAGTAGCGTTAATGGCTTCAGCTGAAATGACGGGGAATGACGATAATGATCTTGGTATTGGTAGAAATGAATTATGCTATGTGTCTGTGCATTTGTACCACATAATGAGCCCGATATATACATTTGTATGAGTAGTTGACCGTGAATGGCTGTCAGATCGATGTACATGATATTGAGCTTTTAGTTACATTTTAAAGTATGTTTTATATGCACTCTTTGAGATATAAACATACATGTCGTACATGCGCGATCATGTTATAACAATTACTGATACACGAAAAATGTATATATTTGTGATGTGCACGTGTATGAGACAGACACCTAAGAAAAGGTTGTCGGTTGTAAGTGGATTAGTTTCAAATCTGGGATCCGATTATCACAATCATTTTCGTACATGCACACAACACAAAGTGCACGTAATGTTTTTCCTTAATGAATTATCACTCATTATGCACATAGAGAAGAACTCTTCGTTATTTATCTGAACATCTTCGCCATTTATTTGTAGAGCTTTTGGACCGTGTTCTTTTAAGGCTTGGCTCGAGTGACACAGACGAGAAACTAGAAAAGTCAGTCAATAGTTTCCTATGCCCAGTGCTGCTCAAATTCGGCAGTACTAACCCTCTTGTCCGAACCAAGGTACGAAAGACTGACTTACCGTAAGATTGACCGTGTGGTTACGTTGTGTATGTATATATGTATGCGAAGTATTGGCACTAGTCATGTGTGTAGTGTACGGTTGTGTGTTCACGATTGAATTGTCGTATCGTGCTTGTTTGGATCTGAAGTCGCTGTTATGAAATGAATATGAATGAGGTGTATAATGAGTGCCTGTAATGTGTATAGTGTACGTTTATATGTAAACGACTGACTTTATAAATGGACGGGTCACACAATCCTTATATATACACCTGTATATTTCATTATTTGACGTAGGTTATGGAAGTGCTAACACATATACAGAAAATAGTGAAGGCAACACAGTCAATATCACTCCCTGCCGAGGCACTTGTTCATCAGTTTGGGGATCAGGATGTCTCGCCTCTAGTACTTAACTTCAACATTATCTTTCTAGATATGGCGTTTAATAGGTATATCCGCACCCACATGTAAACATGCATGTAGAGAATGTAAAAGTCGTAACTCCGATTGACGCGAAAGTTCTCGAAGCAGAAGATTATATTTATCAACACGTAGCTCATTCACTCATGCACACACGCACACAAACAAATAAGTTTATAACTGGAAGACTGGAAGACAGAAAATGGGTACTCTTCAAGCAGTAAGGAGTGCTCCGTTTGCACGCTCTGTCCACATACCTAGTTATTCCTATTTACACAGAGAATATGTCCCACCGTCAACTAATGGCACGAACGTACGCAGTAGCACATACTCGTTGATCAAGTTCCCCACTCATTCACATACAAACAGCACATACTGCGCTATTGAACTAACACGCTAGTTTGCTTACGAACAAAATCACAGAATCACGACTGAGAAACAGTTGGAGCTGCTGCCCATGTTAGTAGAGATCCTGCCGCATGCTCACGCCAACCACGTGTACACCGTTTTGCGTCTCATAGTGCCTCTTTTGTCTAAAGTACCCATTCCAACAGATCCGAAGATCCGCTGTGAGATGCTCCATTTGCATGAAGTATGTTGCACGTACTCAAACAGTTCATATCATTGAATCCTTGTTAATTTGTAATATCTAAATATTGCTGTATGGCATCGTTCGTGTCCCAATGTGCACACATAGTTTGGTTTTAACAAATATATATCTACGTACCTACTCGAATGATCGTATTAAACTCAACATATCTGTCTGACAACAACCGTCTACATAAATAGAAATCTGCCACGCGAAAGATTCTCTGCGCCTTTTTACAAGACGTTATCTTGTGTGATGCAAGTACAGCCCTAGAATACAGAAAATCAAACGCACCCGTACCGGCGTCTAAACCCGGAGCTACGCCCACATCCACATCTACTTTCATTGCCCCGCCTGGTCTATCTAAACTTGCGGTTGAACAAGCGACGGGGAAAGGATTGGTGACCATAACAACGGACCTAAAGTGCGGAGTGGTGGACTTTGTATCTTCGGGTGTGTTTCCCTCAAATGAGGTTGTCATATCCCTGTTGATTGCAAGTGGCGACACCCACCACTCAGTGGCATCAAAAGCCGAGAATGCGCTAAAACGTGTATCTGAAGTTAATTGGGACGACCCCACTCTAGTAAATAATGTTTACAACCTATTGCAAGGATATATGCCGCCCCTGCAGACAAAAAGTGTATGTATGTGCTCTTATGGTGTGCACATTTTGTTAGCTTCATATACACAATCTGGCATTGAAGAAGAGTACATAATACCATATTGTGAATGCATGTTGCTACTTGTTCTGTACGAACAATACAGTTGTATTTATGTTGGCTTGTTTTGCAGCTTTTTTTTTTTTGCATGTATATGATTCTTTGTTGTATATATGCAAGTGTATCTGGAGTATTAACTACGTGCGCTTTAAATGTCCACGTATGTAAACAATGTATGTTGGGTGCACCAAAAGATAAGTGTCTTTCAGTATTTAATTTGTTCCATATGCGTATGTATGTCTTGGTTTATTCTCGCTCAAGGTGATCAACAGTTCATAATATAGATTCTTCTGTCAAGTCCTCGCGTGTTTTTTTTTTAGTTCACATTTCAATCAATGGTCAACAAGGGGAGGTTTGTCAACAAAGTACTGATTGTGACTATCCTTTACTGATATTTTACACATTAAAATACCTATAAATAATATAAACTGATGCAGGGCGCAAAAGCAGCAGATGTACATGTTGATGCGAGGCGCACACCTCTGTCTGGAAAAGTGAAAGAGAAGATGCTAATAGCACTGCTTAAATCTACTCGAGCTGCGAATGTATTTCCTCAGGTGTATATATGATTGTCTGTGTATTATGTGGGAGTGTGTATGGAAGTTATTTGTATGTAGAAGATATGCACGAATGTATGAAGACAGTATGGGAATGGTCATAAAACGAACGCATATGTATATACACCATACGAAGAAGTGCATATACACATACACGCAAGTACACACGCGTATGAGTGCATATATTATTATATTCGTACGAATTATTAAATCTATACATCGCATGCGTAAATGTGATAATATACGATACAACATATGAATGCACGTGCACACATACGAAGGCATATACATACATAGGCATCGACGGTACTGATAAACGTGCGATCCCTTGCTTCACATTATTTTTCAGGTAATACAAGTGATATATGACGCGCTGTTCGGCAAGGCGTCAAATGTTCGGATTAAACTTACGGGTATAAAACTTATGAATAGTGTGTGTGATCATGCGACGGAACATATGATCAAGGCAATGGGCCCAATGTTACTAAAAGGGTTGTTGCAGGTAAGGTACAAACACTCTCATCCTCATCGCGAATTTCCTAAAGGCATACGTAATTATACTTGTTCTAGCGACCTTCTAGAATAATTCTTATTCTGTATCCAAAAACAAATGCACGAATTTTATGTTCACGATAGATCATCAAGTCTCTCTCGACTTCTCCGTTACCCGCTCAAACGTCGGCAAGTGGTACGGTCGCGCCCGCATCGACATCCACATCGGAAGTGTCTAAGCTTCAATCTTTGGCCTATCTTACTATCGGAAAGCTAGCCAAATGTCAACCGGATCTCTTCTCACATGACGTTGCCGTTCTACGGTTGTTAATGGATGCACTGATTGCTCAGAAGACACGCCAACAGGTCGGTGTGCAGTGTGTGTGTGTGAAGACTGCTTAATTTTTGAATTCGTATTTAATTGTAATTGGAGCAAAGTATGTACGTGCATACGTGGGTGTACGTAACCTATAAACCATATAGAGCGTGCGCGAGTTTCTGTCTGTCATGAGACAAGTATGATTTTAACTGTACATTTCAACACAACGACAGTCTGAGACAAGATTGAGCGTCATGGAAGCCATTCAGATGGTGGCAGGTGCGTATGATCATGTCTCCATGGATCTCACTGTTGCTAAGCAATTAGATATTCTTCTGTCGAATGCGATGCTAAGTGACGAGGGCAATGTGCGGCTTGTGGCTGTTCAAAGCGCGAGGACAATATTCCCCACCTCACACATTGGTAGCAGGTAGGTGTTGCCATATTCGCATTCGCCCTTGTAGTTTGATACAGTTAATTTATAGTTCAAGCATACATATTCTATGCACCTATGTCTTAACGTAAGCGCACATGGCATATGAAAATGACTGTATATGATTGTTTCCAGCCGTTCTAATACCATTGTGCATACCATGGTGACTTCTTTCTGACCGCAAGCAACGCACGGTGTACATCGTGTCTACAAACACACATGTACAATTTGACCATGCTAATGTCTTATTTGTTGTAAACAATTTCAAAATTATTTTTCTTCGTCAATGTCTTTACCCGTTGAAATTCCATTGTATATACAACACTAAACAGCTTTATCAGTAGCAGCTCTATTTTAATTTTCTTTTTTAAAATCTCTGCATGTGCATATCGAGTTACAGGTATATATGTATGATTGGCGCCGGTGATTCCCAACATGATGTGCGGGAGAGCGCGCTCGCGGGTCTTCGGCTACCCACAGTGCATGAAATACCACAACTGGGAAAGAAAGCATCGCCACGCCCATCCACATCCACACAGACACGTTTTCCAGACTTTGAAGAACTAATTCTCTATACGTGTAAGCAAGCACTCACACGACATGCTGACAGTGGGCTTAGGTATCAAACTGCTATGGGGCACATGCCTTTCCCTCCTGACATATACAGATCAGTGCTTCTATATTTGCGAGTAGTCTTGGCTGCGCAGGTAGTACATGTATATCTACGTTTGATTCCCGTAAGATGTTCGTTCACATATTTATCAATATGACAT
The DNA here is from genome assembly GCA_033442365.1 of Creolimax fragrantissima. Classification (NCBI taxonomy): domain Eukaryota; class Ichthyosporea; order Ichthyophonida; genus Creolimax; species Creolimax fragrantissima. The sequence goes on along the minus strand of JAWQFL010000015.1, from coordinate 403,940 downwards.
GAGTCCAATGGTGCTTCACTACATTTTGTATCACTGGATACTCGATACCAGAAGACTATACCAATCTCTTTGAGCGTGTCCTCGCATCCCAATAATTTTACCAACTTTGTTGCTCTTAATCTACATTGATATAAGTTAGTCATGTTTGTACTACATATTCAGTGCTACAGCAGTTTTCGTTCTCCTCTATCGGACAACGGGCTTATGAGTTGTTGTTCTTGATACGTTTGTTCTTTGTTCTTTGCATGCCAAATACTTCTAGATGTACCACATTTGTTTTCGTATGCATGATCATGTATTCTTTGACGTGTCCTCATCGTACCATACCCTGCATCAGATTGGAGCTAGTGCAAATTCTTGTATGTATATATGTTTTTGAGTTACTTATGTTTCTTCTGCATGTTTCGTCATCTGTAGGTAGGTCATCCATATGCTCAAGGAAGTAATATTATCAACACAGGAGCAAATAATCGTCACAACGTCCACGATGATATCGAACAGTACGTCAGTATTGCTTATAGTAACCAAACATGTTACCGAAAATGTCATACATATTCTTATACCTAGTGATCAATGCATATTTCCAGTAAACTTACATTTATTATCATACTATTTAAGAACCGTTGTTTCACACGCACGTATTTTGGCTCCTTATTACCATAACCTTTCATAGACACGGTAGAATTGACACGCTAGAACTTTCCCATCCATCTACTGAGTGTTAATGATAACGTCACATTATACATACCTGTACAGTTCTCTTCTATTGCACTTCTCTGTGATCGAAGTTGTTTGATTTACATAATGGCACAATAGCTTTGTTTCTTCAAACCAGTGTAGTTCGGTACACGACTGTATATATGTGTCCATATTGATAATTTCTTCAACGTTGACTGTACAAACTCGTGCAATGCACTTACATATGGGAATATTACTATATAGATACACCGAAGAGGAGAGCGAAGAAACCATTCACGATCGAAATAAAGCCGTTTCGGCTTATCTTGCGGAATGCTACCAATCAAAGACACGCGAAACAAGTGCAAGACAGGAAGTGGAAATAGAAGCAATCAAAGCGCTAAAATCAACAGATCCCATCACGTGTTACCGTGGTTTGGCAGAGTGTGCCTGGTCACGTGCGGGAAACTCACAACTGTACGCTAGTACGTTTCTTATCCGACCATATGTAAATGCACGAATGTATGCGTGTTTGCGCGTAAATTGATGCATGATTGACGTGTGCACTGCATTTTTGCACGAGCTTACGTGTTGTTGCTAATTTCAAGCTGAACGAGATTTTATTTGTTTGTCAGTCATGTATTGCTCTCGACAGCAGTAAGCACGCATGTGATTTCATGTACGTGTTCACAGACATGACTATATACTCTCGTATAGGTATTGTTAAGCGCCATTGTTCACTAACTATACTTCGTCGTTGCCTGTATGTATCAGCGGCCGCGGGATGTCTGGAAGAATTGGCCCTCGCTCTCCCCGAATACTTTTCCTCACACTACAGGGAGCGTGTAGACTGGTTGTTACAGTTTACCACATCCAATGACATGGTGCTACGACGAAGGTGCGTGTACTGTCGTATATACAACAATATATACTAGTACATAAACATGTACGGAAGTGTCCTAAACAATGTAGTATGAACGTTATGATTATTGTGTGGAAAAACCGGGCGTTTACGCTCCAAGCTGTAGATATGTACACGCACGCACATCTACACGTGAATACGTATGTGCAAGGCTTGGTTAAGCACTTATCTAACACACAATTCTGTTATGTACATAATGTCAGAGTATGTACTGTGCTTGCTGTGGTGGTGACTCTAAGCAAAAATGTAGATGACGTTGTTAAGGTGTTGTGTGAACTCAAGAACACATGCGCTGATGTTAGAGACGAGAGGCACAGAGATAGATGTATGGGCGCTGTAACTGCTCTGGCTAGTATTGTAGGGCGACATGTGTTCATGGGCAGGAAATCCGCACTACACGACAATGTGCGGGTAATTGACACCATAAAAGAATCGATTACACTTGTCACATCTTTCTTGGATCTCACGTATGTGCATATATGTTTAATTGGGCTCTTTCTGTATTTTGTTTGTGCGTGCATACAAAAAAAAAAGAATACATAAAAGTTGCGCAGTTTAAGATTCATTTTCACGTGCAGTTGTCAGGACGTGATATACATGTGTATAGTAGTAAATATACTCGCATCTTTTTCCGTTACTAGTGGAGAATTTCTTCTGTGTACGCTGGAGGCTGTGGGTGAGATGTCTCGCTACGGGCCTCTTCCAATTGAAAATGGTACTGCCGACGCATTCGACACGAAAGGTCTGTATACGACGTGTACATATACCCATGCCCGTATGTATATATGTAGGGACTCTCTATATGCATATAACCTATCTCAATATGAGGTGGAGAGTCCCGCACACGCACACGCACACGCACACGCACATGCACATATATAATGTATATGTATCATAGCATACACAGTAAACCCTTCCCGGATCACCCAAAATGACCAATTTCAATCACCCCATGGTCTAAATATGACCCTACGTTTGTCAGTGACACACACACACACACACACACGCATGCACGCACGAACATAGAGTGGAACGTTCGGTTTGCAAGTACACGTAAGCGGACGAAGACATCCACAGGTGACACCGCCATAGCAACAACTGATTCACCCCCACTCTACATAACCAAGACCGAGATAACTGCATTCCTAATTGATATTCTTGATAAGGCTCGTAATGCAAAAGTCGTCGATGCCGTGATTCAATGTCTGGTACGTTATATGTGTGTTACGTATGTGGGCATGTATCTATGCAGTAATTTGTACCATTTGATATATAGTCTCGAGTGCACACTAACGCACACATACATGTAGACTCGCGTAATTCCTCCCATATACGTACACGTCGTCTGCCATTCATAACCATTCGTACATATATATATGTTCAGATATATTGGTTATTGGCTTCTCGTTATAATAAGCGCTGCATCAAAATTTATGCAATTGCATATGTAAGTATGCTTACAGATACATGCATATATGTATGTATATATTTGCTAAGTAGTTTTACTTTCGCATACGTGAAAATTGTACAGGGATTGGTATGTTATGGAGACAGCACATTGCCGAATGTGGTTGTCGAAAAGATTTTGAGGACTTTATATGGGAAGGAGAGAGAAAAAAGCCCAGACTTGCATTTCACTATAGGAGTAACTCTAGCTAAGATCGCGTATGTTATGTGCAAATTAAATGTATTTTGTGTGTGTATATCGGGCTGACCGACATGTAGCTAGAGTCGTGATATGTATGATTAATAATAATTTGTTTCGAATCTTGTATTGCACGTATATATCGATGTATAGGCGATAAAATTTTATATGTTTATTTTACACCGATATATACGTTTTTATTTAATGTGTTATTCACTATTGTAAATCATACAACCCAACTTATGCATACAGAGCATCATCTGAAGTAGCAATCGAACCGAGAAAGGAATCTCCTAAACCTCTTCTCGAATCCATAGTTACGAAAATTCTTCAGAACTCTATCTCTGCCGTCCCGCCAGTTCGCCAGTCAGCTGCCATATGGCTTTTAAACGTCGTAAAGCTCAACTCCAAAAATAAGTACGGCATTCCATGCACGATTATATACGCGGTATATAATTACAAACTACATTTCATGTATACGCTATGTAGCTAATTTTTGGACGAGAAAATAAGTCAGACACAACGAGACAAGTCACATGCGCGTGGTGGAACCTCTCTTAAGTTACAGGAGGCACAGTTGCAATGGAAGGCAAAGCACCTCACGTAATCATTCCTCACACACGTTCTACATGTATCGCGACTTTATGTGCACACAGGTACATCACACAAGTGCGTATCGCTGATATCCAACGCGCTTTTGTCAGCTTTTTGGGTGATGGGGATGAGTTCACGCAAGAGTGTGCAAGTAACGGGCTAGGTCTGGTATACGAGTGTGGAGATGGGTCCTTAAAAGAAGAACTTGTGACCACTCTGGTATCTACACTGAGTGATGGTGCAAAACGCACCACCAAGCTCACTGGTGAGACTCACGTGTTTGTGGGGGACGGTGGATTAGGCAATGCGCCGGATGGTCGACAGTTGAGCACGTATAAGGTATGTCTGATATGCGTATAGCAATGTGACAATCGAGAGGGCGAAAATCCTAATGTATGCTAAGTGTTGGTGTCCGTCAACCTCTTGAAAAAGAAGAATTTTTAGCTAGTCCTTTCCATATACATATATTAATACCTTTTGAAATGTTTAAATACCTTAATTCATGTTTGCATTAAATTTGTGCGTGTGGATGAGCACGTGTATACTTGTAGTTTGCATATCACGCCACTGGATCAGCCATCCTACTCTTGCCTCAGTATTTTTCCACGAACACACTCAATGACAATACACAACAATCGTGTTGACCAAATACACACCGTGTACTTCATGCAATGTGCGCGCTGGTATCGGAGATATTTCTACTTATGTCACGTAGTCTCAGAATTGTATATTACGTATTACCGGTTTGTGCACGTAGGGCAGGGTAAAACACACTGAATTGCACCAGACAAATACATAAGTACACACGAACACACGCACACACACTACCACAAATATACATATAGGACCTGTGTTCACTTGTGAGCGAGTTGAACAAACCAGACCTTATTTATCGCTTCATGGCGTTGAGCAACAACAACGCATTATGGCAAAGTCGGAAAGGTGCTGCATTTGGGTTTGCCAATATTGCTAGCATAGCTGGGGAACAGCTGGACCCTTACCTCCCACAATTGGTACCAAAACTTTACCGATATAAGCATGACCCCAACATGAAGACACGCACAGCAATGGGACAAATTTGGAAGTCATTGAATTTGGAAGGGTACGTGCGCACTACAGGTGTACATATGTGTATCTGTATGTATGGGTTTTGTTTCCGTCATTGGTAGCAGTGAGGATGTTCGCTGCATACATTGCGATAAGAACAAACATGATCTATCCATAAGGTTGAGCACATGTATGGTCTCGATTGAATTGCTTGTATATGGAATAGTTCGCATATAGCACGTACAAAACACGTATGTTCTTATATAATCCTACATACGGTTGAAAACATTTGAGCAATTGTAGTTTGTAGGATATGCATGCACATGCATATATTTACCACATAAACATGCATCCATGTTTACGAGTAGACCAACACTCGTGCACGTACATACAATATGTGCCAACTACCAGTAACTGCTTTTCTTCTTCAAACGGGTAAAGGCAAGATATTTCTTGATAGATCCAATGTAAGCCGTTCGTCGTCTTCGATTCTTAGTTCATGTTTGCACATTTCGTATGCACTCACTGCATATGCAACACGCATCTCTACATTGCCATCTTTGATTAATTGTATTGTTTGTTTTCTGGGCGTGTTGTTTGTAAAGGATTGAGACGATTAAAAAATACGCTATGGAGATTTTTGAAGACCTCGATTTGAACATCGTTCATAAAGAATGGCGCAACAGAGAAGCATCGTATGTATTAATGCAAATGTGCTCACATGCTCGCTTGCATTCACCAAGCCCATCGCATATACATTCTCTTACACAGACACATTTAAACATATATACATATATGTATACATACACACATATATATACCCACATATGCACATAGGCTTTGCATATATTCATAACTACTCATACATGTTGCTATCGTGAGTGATGATGATGCTGCACGGTGTATTTATTATGTCAATGTATATACATATATACTATATGTAGGTGTCTAGCCATGGCCGATTTAATCAACACTGTGCAAACAGAGATATCAAATGTACAGTTTGAACACACTTGGCTGATGTGTGTGAGAGTTCTCGACGATATTAAAGTACGTTTTCTGTTCAAACACATATACGCATGCATACACATACACATATACATATACATACACATACACAGACACATACACATACATACACATACACATACACATGCACATATACATACACATACACATACACATACACATACACATACACATACACGTACACATACACATACGCATACACATACACATACGCATACGCATACGCATACACATACACGTACACGTAGTACATGTATATGTACACGTATATACATATGCAAATACTCATATACATGTGTAACTTGTTACGTTTTTATACCCAAACACACACAAAATCATGATCTGTTTCGCATGTCAAGTCGTGTACATAATGATTATCTTGGTGTTCTTATTCTTGTTTTTGTGTAAGTCATGTGCCACGAAATTTCTTCAAACCACACGTCACTGAACTGTTGTAGGAGTCAGTTCGCCAAGCTGGTGCAATCCTCAGTAAGGCTGTTGTAAGCCTTACAGCGAAGATGTGTGATCCAGCGGTTACAGCCAATAAGGAGAGGTGTAGGTAATATTAGCATTGAGTAGATCATGTATTTGTATGTCCGTAGAGCACACACTTGTGTGTCTTAATGTATGTATCATTCCATGTATTTCGTGCTAAGTCATGTCATTGCTCGTGTGTGCGCTTGTACAAAAAGTAATATGCTACACCGCTGTCGTAGGCTTCAAATTCTTAATACCAGTATATAGTAACATATCACACATGCATATAAAAGTGCTGTTAGTATAAGTCATACTGTTCACGGGAATGTATGGCACTGCAGGGAAGCTGTGGCGATTGCTGTCCCCTTGTTATTGACGAAAGGGTTGAAAGGAAATGTCAAAGAAGTCCAGGCTTTATCGCTAATGACGTAAGTTTTCATGTGCATTCAAGTATATGACTATATATTTGTATGTAGGAAAAGTATGTGTAGATAGTACTGTCGTATACAAGTCTGTGTAAAACATACATCTATGTTAATCACTGATATGAATGTTGTACTATAATAATTAACATCCACACGAACTGATGCGAGCGCGTGCACTTAACCGTTCGTCACGCTAGTTACATTGCATTCACTATTACTTTCGTACCAATCGCTCAACGTAGACTTCAGAAAGTGTGCCGTACATCTGGCACCTTAATTCTACCCTATGCGACCGACTGTGTGGTGACACTTCTTCAACAACAATCTGAGTTGGAATCACAAAGCATGAATTATCTTTCCTTTCACATTGAAAAGTACGACATTAGTGCTGAAAAGGTATTTTATTTCTACGATATAGTAACGCATATTTGTATATATGGATATGTTAGCAAATGTCCATATCACATCAAATTAAATTTCGTACTCACATATACAATCTCACAGTTCGAAGATATGCGAATGGCCGCTTCCAAGCTCTCACCCATGGCTGAAACGATAGAAATGATCGTGAAATCTCTAAATAGCTCTATCCTAGATGAGATGATTCCCCGTTTGCTCGAATTAGTGAAGGGTATTGGTCTACAGACAAAGGTATGTGTGAGGTGAGCGCGGTAGTACCTGAAACTCCCTAGCAAGATTTATAAACAAGAAAATTGTAATATGTATACGTAAATGAATACACCATTACAACTTGCAAAAAACATGAAGTGTACAAAACCTCACACGTGCTTGCGTACTTACAGTACATGCAAAATATGTTTTATGTATGCACTATATTGTTTCTCCAATTAAACGTATATGTCTATGTGTATTACAGGTGGGTGCGGCATCACTTCTAGCCACTCTTATTGAGCCCCGTCGTGAGCTCAACTGTTCTAAGTACATCCCTCGTGTGTGCAAGGCTCTAGTTGCTGGTCTTTTTGACCCTAGCCCTGCAATCAGGAAAGGTATGTGTTCCACGCCCGAGTACACATATATAAACACAGATAGGTGAAGAATACAAGAACGATTTTTCAGCCAACATAACACCGTCGTCCGTGAGACGCGGTCACTATCACTATCGAATCCAAATAGACGTCTAATTCCATTTACTACTTCCAATTATGCTTATATATATATATACATCAGGTTATGGTACTTCTCTTTCGTACATTTTGACGTCGGCCAAAGACAAGACAAGTGAGAGGTGTATCGATGCATTTCGTAGCAATTTTCTGGATTTTGAGAATATGAACAGTGCTCAGAGATTATCGGTGGCATTCACTGTAAGAGAAATAGGTAGACACTCGCCAGACCACTTTGCAAGGCATGTGTCTATATTGAATATATGTATCTACCAATGCGATTGTTTCGAATGAGCATGAGTTTAATTAAGATATATAAAACATTCCTTAGACTCCTCTATCGCATGTTCACAAGCATACAACGAGTCCCCTTTATACTTGCCACATGCACTAATTTTTACGAGCCAAGTATTGGCCTTTCTTTGTCACATACCGTCCTATATGTCAAATTCATTTGTACCCATCGAAATTCAATGTTTTATTGCATATATCAGATAAAATAATTTATGTATCTCGTACTTTTAGATTTGCTGGAAACTATATACCGCTTGCGTATCTTGGATGTCATAGTGACGAGAAGGATGAAATTGAGTATTGGACCACTGTTTGGGACGAGAACACCCCTGGTAAGCGAGTATGCTATAAAAACTTTCTCGATTATTCAATTGTGCTTGTTTGTATTTATATTGTGGTCTCACTTATACTCATCTATACATGGAAATATCACCAGTAGGGGTATCAGCACCCCCGTTCAACTCATATCTTCGCTACGTCAACACCCGCTTCCACTCACCCGTAGACAGATGCTTAACACATACACAGCACCTCGTTCACTCTAGATACTGTTATACTTCATGTGCAGGGACCCGTGCTGGTCTGCGTCTATATCAAGATGAGCTAATGCATATCGTATTTGACATGCTGAACTCGTCGTCCTGGCAGCAGAAACGAATGGCTGCTAAAACCGCGGCAGATGCTGTTGACAATATTGGTACTGCACTGAAAGAGCCGTTAGCATCGAAACTGCAGGCGACATTGATAACCGCATTAAGTGGTCGCGTGTGGGATGGCAAGGAACACATTCTTGTTGCTATAGGTAAGTGAATACTTTTGTGTGCACGTACGTGTCACTGTGGTAGGTCTGGGTATCGACAGATTCAGTCAATTGTTTTCCTATATATCTGCATATGTGTTTGTGGGTGTGCCTGTGTCTGTTTGAAGAAAGAGCGCTCCTAATATATCTCAAACTCGGTAGAACGGTTGTAGAAAGGCAACAGTCACTATCCTCATGTACTAGTATAAATGTGGTGACCGCAGAGGTGTAAATGAGGCGTGTTTTGCTAGTGTGCGGTTGGCGAGAGTGAAGTCTTGTCTATATGGATGCAGTGCAGTGAAAGGGGCGTTTTGAACATGTGGTATATATATACTGCATTCTATATTCGCTGATATTGATACCGCAGTTGACATTCATAATTCGTTTTTAGGTGCTCTGTACAAGAGTCGCGCACAACTTATCTCCACGTCAGACTATGACGCGATATTTCGTCTCTTGTTGAAAGAGACTTCTAGAAAGACTACAAAATACAAAATAATGGCGGTTTCAGTTCTTGGAGAAATACTACGGACTGATACACTCACTAACCGGTATTCGACGGTACAACAACTATTGGTGGAATTGTCTACCTACACTGATGATATGGACATTGACGCAAACACGACTGATAGTGTCACACACTGTGCTGTAGCGAAGGAGAAGCTCCAGAGCTCGAAGGAAACCACACAAGTCCGATTAGCCGCATATAAGGTCGGTGTGAATATCTTGTTTACTGGGTGTTAATATAAGCACATGTCTGTGTGATCTGTGATATACAACCAGAACTACGTGATTGATCTAGCCAGCATAAGGAAATGCGTATGATAAGTGAAGACGTAATGACTGGTTTGTAGTATGAACTTAACAAGTGCTGCTTGCTCTGCTTTGATGAATCCACGGCATAGAGCACTCGCAATAGTGTTCAATATAAAGTAAATATTGCTTTGTATGAAGACTCTCATCTTCGTATTGATGTGTAGCATGGTAGTTGTGGCGAACGTGTTGTAAGCGTAGGTTTATAAATGTTACAGTGTATGCATAGGGGCAACAGTGAGCTTATCTTTCATTGTTAAATCACTAGGCGATATGCTCAGCGTGGAAACCCGAAATCGACACACAGAATGCTTACGCGGATTCACTGGTTCAACATCTGGTTAAGAATGCACCCCTAAACGTGTGGAGCGTAAAGATAACCATATTAATTTGCCTCACCTCAGTGTTGCACGGCCTACCATTGAGTGTGTTAAACGACAATACTCGAGCTACTCTTTTGAACTTAATTCTAACCTCCATTTCCGATGGGAAATATTCCGCGTTACGTTTGTCGGCCCTGAAAGCGCTTACAACCATGCTTGGATTGGAAAATAAGTTAAACAAACCCAAAGTTATATCTACTGCGTCAGGTAGTGGGACAAGTGATGTGATTGTTCCCGCCAGCTCCACATCTTCTGATCTGTGCATGTCCACGCCCACACCTGTTATGCCTAGTAATGGTGTGGACATAACTGTGACGGAAAATCCTTCTATTAATGAGGATGTGCAGTCTGCTTTGACGAAGGAACAGTTGGCAGCAATTAAGGAAGGTCTTAAGAATCGGAAAATAGATGGTGACCCAGACGTTCGACGATTTAGTGAGGCTCTGCTCCCTGCTTTAAACTTGATGTTGCCATAATTAAACGTTATGTACTCCCATATGCGTTTGAGCGCCCTTTGATCCATGCTACATGTGCTTAATAAAACTCGACCCAGCATACTACTTTTATATATACTAATGTGACAGTTGTTTAAGGTGAGATAATATTTACTTATTAATTTGCAATAATAACGGCAAGCGTTTTCTTGACAACTCCTTACTAGCTCCTTTGTTCTGTCAGCAGACCATGGGTATATTGTCGATCCCTTATAGTATTACACACACCACAGTGCACAAGCATGCGCTCACGACTTGTACTGTAGAAGCCTTATCATTCAAGAAATCGGCCGATAGATACTCTTGGCCATATAAGCGTATACTTATTTACTTTCGGTACTGTAGTGAACTTGTTTACGGATGCGTAGCAATACGAGTTGATTGTTTCCTTCAGTCTTAAACTCAATCGAAAAACTCCTATGGAAGCCTCATTCACAAAAAAACTACACTATAGTTTGTATAACAGGCGACAGGTGTAGATCAATCTAAACATGAAGCCAGCAGGTGCACATACATATTAAGTACCAGAGTGTGTTGGAATGGACTAATAGAAATCATCTTTGTGTGACATGATTTATGTATGCGACATGATTCCATGCAACTTGCCTATGTCTCGCCAATCAACTCTTATAACATAACAAATGATCTATAACCTTATTCCTTTGTAACAAGCCAGTTACGGGTATCGGAAGGAATCATGCACAGTGGGTGTTATATGATTATTTACATGGGAATTGCAGCTTCGCCGATGTTGGCATAATAAATATGAAAAGTGTACGAAGAGCCTGAAGAATGGATAACATGGTACTTCGTATAATCCGAAAGTAAGAAAATAAGGTCTCTCTCAAGTCGAAAGCAGCCCAAGGCATTTTACGATGCTATGCTATAAATATACATACGCAAAATATAACGAACAATCATCTATTTTGTGTACGTACCCTTACTGATACAATCACAAAAATTGAGCATCTCATCAAGTGTATTACTCGTGAAGGCTGCCCCACGTTATACCAGTAGAAATATTGACAGTGAGCGGGACAGAAAGGTTTATATACACTCTCCATTTATTGGCGAATGTAGATTAGTACAGGACGAGTCATGTGCTTTTCTGAGGATATTATATATAGATCTTGTAGACACGTATAGGGTATACATTCATGCGTACACCACATATATACTCTATTGATTATGCTTGGCAATTTCGAACAATACTGCTAAATCACTCACTCATAATTCATTGCGTTCTTTACCCTTGACAATGATTCAAACCAAATTTACACTTAAAAGTTTGAAAGGCCTACGTCCTTGTAAACCTTCGCCCTCGGGGTTTTAGCAGCTTCGTGAAATGATTGGCTTTCTCAACCGCAATACTCATGTAAGGAAACACAAATGCACATTGCCTCTTGCGTTCCAAAATGTGGCGAATCAACAAGATTTAAGCATCTTCGTAACATTAGCATGTTAGGAATGAGTACCTGTGCGTAATTAACGGGTCAACTTGACTAGTGTCGGCGGTATTAGACTAAGTCCGCGACAGAATATTCGAATGTGGATATAAGTGAAAATGAACAAGGAAAGTTTGTTTATAGCAGCACTAAATCGCGCATGTCGACACACAAATACATATGTACAATATGGAACGGGCTGTGCACATACAATGATTTCCCCAGATGATGCTGGAGCGGAGTAAATAAGGTTTCGACCTGCTGTGTAAATAGTATAAGAAATAATTAAGTTTCATCATTTACACGTCTCGATCATCTTCTTGAACAACGGTATAGAATGGTCTGCAGAGTTTAAAATACCAGACGACTATGTCATTTGCTTTCAAGGGCGTACCTTCATAACTCTAGAGTAAATGTTGTGCTATCAACTATGTTAACAAACACGCATCCCTGCTTCTCTGCTTCTCACATACATATGTCTTTACATACGTAAAGTAGAATTCTAATTCATATGTAAAACATACTTACTCCTGCCGATCACACCTGGCAAAGAAAGACATTCGACTTGCCGTAAACAAATCTGTCATTTAGCCACCATCGTTGGATGCCAGTAAGCAGTCTTCAAGGGATCCCGTACGCGTATAGATAGTAGTAGGTGTATATTTTTGTCTGTATATAGCTCCCATCATTGTATATGCTATGTCATTATGTTGATTATTGCATATACAATGTTGTTCATCTCATATATTATCTTTCCTTCTTGGCCCACCTTAAACAAACCAGGCACATCTCTCTCATTAAACTACATCTCTCATCAAACTATTAAAGCTCCCATTATTGTATATGCTATGTCAATATGGTGATTATAGTATATACAATGTTGTTGATCTCATATATTTTCTTTCCTCTTTAGCCTACTACCAATTCAGTACTGCAAAATCATATTTTCACAAAATCACAAACCTAAGATATTTTAATCAACGCATCTATGAATCGAATACTCAACTATGGTTATGGATCCTTAAGAACAGGAATTTACTCAATGTGGCTAATAGATGTATGTGCTCGGTGCAATGAAGATTCGGAGTAATATCTTCATCTCGAGTGGACAAAACAACAATTGTTCGTCGAAAAGTGTAAGGCATGTATTGGCATAAAACACATATACTCAAAATCCAACATAAAACTACCCTTATGTTTGTTGTGCATGAACGCGTTAAAATCCTGTGCTTGATTAATTCGAGAAAAAATTGGGTGATGTATTGGTAGATATCTATAGCAATAAAATTTAATAATAGAATAGGATCAATTCAACAATAGATTTGAATTCTACTACATCAGCTCTATGTAGAGTATACCCACAGGGTTCATCACCTGTTAGTACTTATAGTCTCATCATGTTTAGCATGCTTCATTCATACACTCGTTATTCAATATAACATAGTCTCAAAGAGGTCATCATCAAGGTCATCATGAAGTTTACAATTCTGTCGATTACTCTTATGCTTTTTGATCAGTTGTTCGGCGTTTATGGTAGGTCGATGACTATGGCCGCCACCACTGGCATGATCGGCGCTTCTGCAGGTGGTGATATATCCACCCATGATGCGGACATCAGTTTGATCGCCCCTGGTGCGAGTTCCATGGCCGCCACTGATAGTGCCCAACGCGACGGTGATGCAGAAGTTACCCTTTATACTTATGGTACCCAGCAAGCCGGCCTTGACGGTGATTGGATTTAAAATTCGCCACTGACATGAATGCCGTATTTGCCGTTGGTGCAAGCTACACCGCCACTGGTTTGTAGTGCTGTGTATTGAATTATATACATGTATGCTGTATACACGTGGGCAATCACACATACACGCAGGCTCATCTCTCAATATATATACTCACACGCTTTTGTTGATAGTAGCCCTCCTTCATGTTCATAAATGACTGCTTAGTGAATTCTCCAATATCTCCAGTGTCTAATATATCAATTTCGACTGTACCTGATGTGCACATGCTTGAGGAGACCGATTTCTTACCGTAGCTCTCCTCAGAGTCTAGTAGAGATTGCTGAGTGAACAGTTTAATTTGATTTAGATGGTACGTGTCTCGCTGTATCATTACATCTATACCTGCAGGAGACTATGCATAATAAAAAAGTATTAGATCGTGTATACATTCGTGCGTTGTTCGTTGCCAATATATAATTATGTAGTCAATATCAACACGTCCTCCTGCAAAAGGTTGAGCAAGGCATCTTTATTTCATCCTCATGTTCACTTTTGGGGTTTTCCTCAGAAAGGTGAGCTTTCTTAGGCCGGGTGAGGCCCAACTTCACTCTCAAACTCATTAAACCGCTCTGCCAGAAGGCCTAATTCAGACGGTTATACCACCAGACTATGAGTTTTCTATGAACTGATGTGTTTGCGAACCTTGATCGTAAAAAGTGGAGCCATACCTCTTGTGTTTACTTTCAGAAAGTCCGCGTAAAATCGTTACACCGCAATTAGCTATGCAAACGCATGCATTACTACAAGCACGATACTATTTGTGTGTGTGTGTGACTGTGTGTGTGTGTGACTGTGTGTGTGTGCTTATGTGTGTTTCTACGCATGCGTTTGTACCATAGTATCGATATATAGGTATATATATAGATATATGTGTTTACATAGAGATACTAGTATTTACGCTATTGTGTACTTCATTGTTACTTGCAGTTTATATGGCAGCGACATTAACACACATGCTTAAACATATATACTAAAATAAAGTTACTCAAAATGTTTCTGTGGTTGATGATTTTCTCGAATCAGTACGATATACAAGGTTCTATTTGCACACGCAGCTAAACAGGGCGTCGTGAATGCTGCAATAAAATTATAGAGAGAGGGACTCACAGAAATATTTCATCGCACCCACTATCCTCTTGAGTGAAAATCCATTTACAAAGAATTGCCCAAAATTATAGAGAGACGGAGGTGAAACCACCCGAAGCACCCAACCTGTCATAAGATACAGTCGTCGCGATACGTACGCCTTAAACGTAAATGCTCAGCCACGGACTCACGGTCATATTTCATCGCACCAACTATAGTCTTGAGTGAAAATCCATTTACAAAGAATTGTCAGAAGGAATTTTCTAATTACTGTACATGTATGCTTACACAACGATAAATTGTTGAAGATACAATCATATCTAGCCAAGATTTTCACGTATATGCGTATTTATGAAAGCGTACAGTTATGCATTGGTACATGTGTTATTGCAATGTGTTGTTGTGGACATCACAACCATAAATTTCTCTACGGTTGCAACGTAACTCAATGTTGCTCTTTCAATATTAGCTTTCCAACGCTTTGATGCTCGCCTCGAGAGTAGGATATTTAAACTGGTATCCAGTTTCAAGGGCAACCTTTGGTTTGACGTTCTGTCCCTAGAAAACCCAGATAGATTGCAAAATGCAATAAAAATTAGCTTACCAATCAAACGAACCTAGAAGTATTAAAGAATCATTTTATAGTTTTCAATATATATATATACCTGTAGCAACAAAATAGAGCGCGTCTCGCCAAGAATCTTTGTAATAATAAACCCTGGAACATTGAAAATTGCTGGTCGATGCATTATCTCTGCTAGTGTAGACACGAACTAAACGTTCAACGCGAAAACATGTACACAAGAGTACATAAGTTCACTGTTGTGTACCATTTTCATTTGTGGAGTTACTGCGTATAATATCGGAAGCAACAACAACACTGAGAATACATGATATCACCTTTGGTTGTCAAAAATCAAATTCGTGCACACAAGTAAAACCTACCTCAGAGTTTGTACTAGATTCTGGGGAGACGCAATTGACAGGGCCTATAATCGCTTCATTGTTGATCGCATGATGATAAATGCCAGCCTGTGTGCACAGTTACGTATGGACGGAGATGATGTCGATGTGCAAATAATGCAAACAGTCTTTGATTGTGCATTTGTTCAAACATGACATTGCAGTGCTGTATCAAAAAAGACTCGGGCTCTTATATGGTTGTGAAATTCTAAGTCCACCTCTACACATATCTACAAGCACATCTACACATACGTTCACGTACATCTATGCACACTTACCAAGTCGTCTTCATGCACCCAAGGGAACCATTGCTCACCACTGCCTGTTTTTCCCCCGACGCCAAAGAAGAATGGCAAACGCATTTGAGGGTACGCACCTCCGTTCTTACCGAGAACAACGGCTAAACGGACAGATACATGACGTGTTTGCACTGAATCTGGTAACAGCGCACTTCAGCAAGAAAGTGTTTTAGATGTTACACACGCTCGACCACAGAAACTGTATGAGCAACATAAAAACTGGTACGATTGTGCGTATAATATACTCGAGAAATGGATGCACAAAGAATATCCATGAGCTATCACTTCCAATCACTTGTTTTGTCAAGGTATATGACGATAAACTACAAACGCCTGCTAGTAAAAGTGTTTTGTTGTCGCTACTATTAGAGTAGTATAAAAATTAGTATAAAAATATATGCTACTGCTGACCTTTTTTCCCATTCCTTGGAAAATGAAGCCCAGTAATCCCCCTTCCCACCCGCTGAAGTCTCATCATAAATAGCGTCGTGAGAAGTAGGGTAGTAACCTGTGTACATTAGGTTTGTAATTCTGCTTAATGACAACATTCTCTTATCTATTCATTTCATTTTCTTCACATGTACATTACGTATATTCGGTGTATATACCAATTCCGGAGGTTGTGATAAACACTTTCGGGGGGGTTGCCATGCGAGCAACAGCTGTTGACAGCTGCTTTGTCCGTCCTATACGTGAATCGAAGACCCTTTTCTCGAAATCCGGAGTCCACCTAATCAGCGTAAACATATATATATCTAGTTTGACAAGAAATATTTGCAGCTCCATGTGCATAATATGCATACATATATCATATAATCATGAGCCTACCGTTTTGAAAAATTTAATACGTTCTCCCCCGAAGTGTTGATGACAACGTCACACTCAGGTACTCCGTCAGTCTCAACAGAGTCCCACGTGATGCGTCCTGGGCCTGGACTTCTGGACAACAAAGTCACTTGAGCACCAGAACGCTGGAGAGCACTGGATAGAATCCTACCGACGTATCCAGTTCCCCCACCTTATTTTAATGATTGGAAGCGGAAACAGTGAAGCGCAGGTATTATGCACGTGCAAATGATGTCGGTTCGTCTGTAGAGTACGTACTGATTAATACTTACAAACAAGGATCTAATATAGAGATACGAAGCTCGTACGAGAAATATTGTACAGATAAATTGGTTCCCGAGATATATAAAGATCGGCATTAAGAACAACTTTAAAACAACTGTAATAGGACGCATTTATTATATGAAGCACAATATTATCTGCTCGGGTACTAGTGCCCTGGATTTTTAACCGAAACGCAGTAAGTACATACCAATTAGTACTTTCATAACTATTACTTTGCGTCACACGATGAAACACGGATATTCTTGGGCATCACCGTAACGTAAGTCAGACTAGAAGTACCACAAACTATATCTAAGACTATAAATACCAAGATGATGCGTGATGGGATCGTGATTGGTTGGTTTATCGTACGTGATAGATCGATCATGTGTGATAAGTCATGCGCTATATATCATTTGTGATGAGTGATTATGTGTTAATGGTTATGTATATGATTTTTCAGAGAAAAGAATAGAGGGAGAAGACGTAGTAGATAGATACCCTTGCAATACTGTTTCATTTCTTTAATGGTAACTTCAATCTCCTGTTTGCTTATCATTTACATCATTTCGTATGGTACCGAACTTCTTATACCTACTTTTGTGTCTCAAGAATATTGGTTAAAAACGTATTAAAAACGTACTAAAAACGTACTATTCTATATCGAGTGTGGTCAACAAGGTCGTAACATATGTCATACACAAAAGAAAAGGTGAATAACCGAAAGTAACCAAAAAAAATCGATTCATACATTTGAATAAATAACGCAATAGTTTATTCAATTGTATTTTGATCCTATTTCTAAGGCAAATCGGTACCTACACTTCAGCCAGCGACTTGTGAATAGAGTGAAAATGAAGACGCTCAAAAAAAAACAAACAAACAAAAATTATAAAAAAAACAAATTGTCTGTACTAAATATATAATGCACTCACTACTTCTTTCTGAATAAGTTTTAAATCGAGTATATAGGGGCATAAAAATTCAAAAATATAGACAAGAATCCACTTAACTTGATTAAGTATAGAATTAATTATTATTCTGAATATATGGTCTGAATTTAGAGTATCATCAACCAGTACAACTCTATCGCAATCCATGCACAAACATTTGTACGAAAGCGGACAGAAACCACAACACACACAAACACACAAACGAAGAACGCACAGAGTGAAGCCACACTAGTAACGCGCATACACGCACAATAGTGAGTGAGTGAGTGAGCGTTTTGCAAAGAGCGTCACGTCGCTTTGTCACACATACACACTCATATATAAATCTTGATAAAGTATAGATATACTCTAGCGCACATAAAAACTCTCCATCATGAGTGCCGCAGATGACCTGTACCCCATTGCGGTACTAATTGACGAGCTGAAAAATGAGGACGTTCAGGCCCGCCTTGAGTCCATATCTCGTCTATCCACTATCGCACTTGCATTAGGCCCCGAACGCACGCGAGCTGAGCTTCTCTCTTTCCTTCAGAGTATGAGTGTTGTGTGATTGCTGCTAAGTCTCTGTTGGATGTGCAGATGTGTCCGTGTTCTATTATTGAGAGCTTTTGTTTTGGAATTATTTTAGAATTATACGTGTGCGTGTTGAGGGACAAAAATTTGTCAACATTAGATATATTGTGCTAAATTTTAGGTTTATTTGAATGTAATCGTCATAGGAAAACGGGTTAGATATAATGTGTTTAATGGAACATTGGCGGTATTGGAGAAGTTGTGTTTTCATGTATGATTTTAAACAGGAAAACGTACAAAAACGTATCTTGGCAAGTTCGTGTGAACGTATTTCAAAAAATATGTAAACTCAACAGCGAGGGGCACCGGTGTGACTATGTTTACAAGTAGACATGATCATAACATGTGTTGCATTGGCAACAGGTATGGGTACATGTCATATTCTCTAACCTAACCACAAACTACCGAATAGATTCCTTGGATGACGAAGACGAGGTTCTGCGAGCTCTTGCAGAAGAGCTGGGAGGTTTCGTGCCTTTGGTTGGAGGGCCAGAGTATGCTGAAACTCTTTTGCCCTTACTGGAACAACTAGCTGCTATGGAGGAGACAATTGTTAGAGATAAGGTACGTGTTCACTTGCATTATACAAACCCTTTCCTATAATTCAATTAAAATTAGCATACATATCATATGTACTAAGCGCATAATTCCATTTGTGTTGTGGCTAGGCCGTTGGGTCTTTGATTTCCATTTCCGAAGAGTTGGAAGAAGATCATCTGAACGAATACATAGACATGGTTGTACGTCTCGCACGTGGCGACTGGTTTACATCGCGCTCATCTGCCTGTGGACTAATTCCTCCTCTGTACAACCGTGTTGATGACGGTAACTTACATGCGTGAATCCTCCTTAAATTCTCAACATGCTTTGAGCGCTGTTAGGTGGACACTGTTTCTCGCACATGTTGTAGACAGGAACACTTAGTTCCTTTGTTTCAAAGCCGCATGACACATGATGCATGCTGCCTATGCCTTTTTTGAAGTCTGGTTTTGTGACATTGCGCGTATGTACATTTGACTGTATACAAAATGGCGTATTTGAACAGAATGACAGTCACTCACTGTCGAACTATCGATATCACATGAATATCTAAACTCAGAAACCAAAGCGAATCTGCGAGCATTATTCACTAAGCTCTGTAAGGATGAAACTCCCATGATTCGTCGAGCGGCAGCTGCGAAGGTTGGTGCATGGAAATTAGGAGATATAGGCAACTCTGACCCCGTACACAAGGGTTTTGCTGAGGTTGTTGAGCCGGAATTTCTACGCTCTGAAGTTATACCCGTTTTTATTGCTCTTGCACACGACGATCAGGTGCGTGTATGAATATCTATTTCTTTCCCATCTGTATTGTTCAAGATAACTTGTAACCCTGTGTATTGTTTACTTATTATTTGGTTCAAATATGTAAATATGTGTGTATTATCTCATGTTCGGTATATGAGACCTCTATTCGTTGCCTTAGAAACTCAACGTATATAAACCACAGATGATCAAGCGGCTTATCAACCTGCACAAATGTTCACACTGCGATGGAGATCACCCACATGAGAAGCCTTTTTTTAATCTTTAACACGTGCAATCGCTATCACGCATGCTTTCATTTGAGCAGGATAGTGTTCGTCTATTAGCAGCCGAGGGTGCAGTAACTGTTGTGAAGCTCATGTCACATGAAGAGAACGAAACCCTTATGTTGGCTACACTTCAACAGTTCTGGAGAGATAAGAGTTGGCGTGTCCGTTATATGGCGGCAGAGAAGTTTATCGAACTACAAACGGTTCGTCGTATTGATACTACATCTCATGTTATAGTTTTGCGGTTTTTTTTCTTCTTTTCGGATTGTTTTGCTTTTGTTACTTTTGAGTTGATTTTGTAGTTAAATTCCAATATTCTTGAACTGATGCATGATATATTAGGTTATATCTGATTATTTGTTACTTATAATTTATAAGACAACTCTTTTTTATTGGTAATCTACCATATTGCGCATGAAGTATCAACGCGTTGCTATCATATACCTATGAGCTTCTATCTTTGCATGATTATAATGGATTGTCAGTTTATGTAAATGCCTGTATATTGAGTGTGTGGTTTGAGCGATTGCCAGCTTGGACGAGTGTTTGTTTATACACGTGTAAAGCATGGGCGTATAAGAATATATGTTGTCTAGTGGGAACACAAACCCGGAAACCCTTCGTATCCTGATGGTATATCTATAATGTAGGCCTTAGGTCTGCCTCTTGCTGGGCAAGCTGAAGTGGTTGATGCATATATTCGCTTGCTAAAGGATCAGGAGGCCGAAGTGCGGACTGCTGCGTCAAAGGGAATCCCTGGATTCTGCAACAACCTAGAGGAGGATAAGAGACAGGTGAGTTAACTTTAAAGTGTATATAATTCTATCTAGTGCAGAGTTTGTTGTGTGAAAAAAGTTGTTGTTGTCGTTTCGTGCGTGAAGACGATGAGGTTAAGCTTACCAGTTTTAAATTGTCAGACTTGGTGTGTATGTGAGTCGTTTAGTGAGTGAAGATTACACACACATACGTATATGTGTACATATACGCGAGCGCAGACATGTAGGAAAATCTAATAAAGGACTAAATGAGTAGATCAAAATCGTGTAGCGTCTACGTACTTCTTTTAATGCGAGTGAGTGCATGTTGACATCAACGTTGATGTTGTTATGGTGAAGATTTTATGCAGTGTTGTGTTTTTTCTCGATACAATCATATTTCAACAATATGTTCAATCCTCTGACCAAATTTCACCATTTTGTTTGTATGCTTGTGCTTAATTCATAGGATGTCACCCTTCAACTGGTGCTGCCTTGCGTGAAGTTTCTCGTTATGGACTCTTCGCAACACGTCCGCGCTGCGTTGGCCTCTCGAATTATGGATCTTGCTCCGACTCTCGGGAAGACACTTACCATCGAACTCTTACTACCACTCTTCTTACAACTACTAAAGGATGAGTTCCCTGAGGTTCGACTTAACATTATTTCCAAGTTGGAGGCGGTCAACTCTGTTATTGGGATTGATCTTCTTTCGCAGTCCCTGTTACCTGCTATTGTAGAGCTTGCTGAGGATAGACAGGTGAATTATACATATGTTTGGTTCCGTTATAGTAATGCTATGCGCGTTTATACACATGCGCTTGTTATGTTTTTTGTACAGAATGATATGGAGAGCTTTGTTTGTAACATTTTTACTGCATTACACATGCTAATGATCACTTTCTAGTACATCCCGCTGCTGGCGAATACTATGCATAATTTCTTTGACGAATGAGTAGCACGGTTCAATCTCATGATGAAAACATGTTCGTTTTTACTAATAATAATACCTTTCCCATGCTTGTGCACTCGTATTGAAACTCTCGTAACTCCAGTGGCGCGTGCGATTGGCCATCATCGAATATATTCCCCTCCTTGCGCAACAATTGGGACAAGATTTCTTTGACGAACGCCTCAGCACACTGTGCATGACATGGTTGGGTGATTGTGTGTATTCTATTAGAGAAGCGGCAACCAAAAATTTAATGCTCGTCACGGAAACATTCGGCGTAGAGTGGGCAGAGAAAACTATTATTCCTCAGATTTTGTCCATGTCCGATCACCCCAACTATCTATACCGCATGACCACCTTGTTTTCGCTCATTGTAAGTCATATGTATCATGCTGTATGTACCTATTGTGAGCGCATATACTTCGTTGTTGTAACTCAAAGCAATGTGCATGCCAATGCACCTGTACGTGGTAGTGGAGCTGTATGTACCGACAGTTGTACTTCTTTTGTGATGTGTCAGAGGAAGACATGACCTACAACTGTGCAATTGATACTAAATTCAAAAAATACACCTATTTGGCTCGTTGTGGCTAATTTTGGGTCTTAAACACACGCACACATTCTACAGCTCCTTGCCCCCGTTGTTGGTAGCGACGTAGTCGTATCTGCTTTGCTGCCTTCTATTCTTAAGTTGGCCAGCGATCCTGTTCCCAATGTGCGGTTCAACGTTGCACGCACGCTGGAGGTCTGTGTGAATACCATTAACGATAAATCTGTTGTCCAATCAAACATCGTCCCCGTTCTTAACCAGTTAAAAGCCGATGCCGATATGGATGTCAAGTATTACGCACAGCGGGCTCTTGCCGCAGGTGATTATTATGTACAATGTGTCTATCATGTCAAGTTTGTCTTGTGTTGATAGTTTAGGGATGGGGGAGTGGGGTTGTGTGTCGCAGTTTACCCATGACTGCTTTACTTTGTATGATTGATAGTTATCGGAAAATTGTTTACGCAATACTGTATAGTGCTTTCAATTATATTTTAGGTTTTTTTTTAATTGCCTCAAGATGGACGTCATGTCTTGTTGAATTTGTTATTCATACTAACTGTCAAGTATTTGTATTCGCAGCATAAACATATCGCTATATTTAAGTCAACACGATACGTCATCGATGTATTGAAGGTTGTATGATCGAGTCAACTCTGTTTTCATTGAGTGATTTAAACATCCTGAAGATGTGATGATGTGATGTAGTCACAAGACGTACGTCGGTCTAAGTAAAGAATCGAAGGAAGGTACCGAACCGATATATGAACAAGAGACGGATGGTAGTTTGTTCCTATTGCGGAGGATACAGAGCAAGTGCAATACACTTTGAACAAGAGACGTTAAGCTCTGATCGGCCTCCCCATAGCCAATGAGTCTGTGTTTTTGAGAAAGAGAGACTGTTTAGATGTAATCCTATGATGTTTTAGTGTAACGTGCATGAGCATGTACACCATATCCTCGTGCTCATCCCTGTATGAAGGCAAAAAAATACAAATACGAAAGAGTGTATAGATGATAAAATGAATATACGTATAAATACTGTTGTTGAGTGTTTTAACTAACATTAATAGAACATCTTTCTTGGTTACTGAATATTCTGAGTTGTCATATAATCTAGCAAATAATTTCAACTGAATGATACTGTTAGTCACGCATTTATCGGGAATGATTAAACCTGCACTATTACATTATATACTGCATGGTTTGCCGAAGGTTGTATGACCAAGATAGAAGAACAACTCGACCCTGTGGATGTATCTCACCAGGCTTTGTACGCGTGTCGAGAAGCATGCATTTTTTGGTGTCTTAATAATTGAATTGTCGAAATTCGTTCTTTGGAAATTAAGAATGCTCTGTCTCACAAGAAAATGAAGTAAATTCACAGGCTATTCTCTGTTAAAAATCCTCGTCGGTATAACTGCATTGTACTGGGATCTCTCTTCTATATGCTGACGTGTAAATTTGTTGTACACATTTTGCAATACATTTAATATGTACCTTGATTATGAGGTTGCATGATTTAAAGATGGTGATCCTATCGCATGTCGTCCTACGGAACCCTGTTGAGACTGTTCTCTCTTCAATCGCAGTAGAAACTACGTAGAGCTGTACGTACTGCAGCAAGCTAATACCTTTAGCCTCGTATCCTTTTGTGTTCTTAGTGCAAAATTCACGTCTATTCTCAAACCAAAGGATACTGGAAAGAAGTAAGTCTTATGAATATTGCACAAAAGTTACACATACGCGTTCGAGAAAAGTGTATACTATTCACTGTTATCATGTATACTATTCCCTCTTATCATGCGATGTGATTGTACATCTGTATACGTAACACTATAATATAGGACGTCCCACTTCATAATATAGGACGTCCCACTTCACTGTCGTGTTCTTTGAGCTGTCGGCCGGCCCAATGTAAGCATTGATGAGAACAACCAAGTTATTGTTTTGGCGGGCTTTTTTTGTCGATACAGCACCATGCTATAACGTATATATACTCTGTAAACACTCGCACAACCACACAAATACACACACAAACACAGATATATATACAGATATATATAGAAACTTGCACTCACATAGACATATGTATTCATACGTAAAGACGTACTGCAAGTGCACCGTGTGCGTAAATAAATAATCGAACGGTTCAATCCTGACAATTCTAGAAAAAGCACATTGGGCCAACTTGACAAGAAGTGCTCAACAGGTCCGTTGCGAAGAAAAAGAGAAGAACTGCCCAACAAGCACAGATTTAGGTTCTCAAAAATGTCGTCTGAACTAGAGAAGTTAAGAGGTAATATATACATACGTAAATAATAGTGCATAATGGCCGTTTGTATCGTCAACAATGTGTGTGAACTCGAGAAGCAAACAGGTAATTTATGCACAAGTTCATAGTATAGTGTTTATGAGCGCACGAAAGTTCTTGCGCAAAATGAAAAAAATCCCGTGAATGTTAATATCTGTATGTTGTTCCTGTATGTAGAGGTTTGTAAACATACATATACATTTGCATAATAAATAATCACTTGGTAGTTACTGCACAACAGGTTTCAGCTGCAATAAATCGTTTTCGTTCGGATCTGTGTGTTACATCTCTGAACTCTCTTCAAAACATCTCTAGGATGTATCAAAATATTGAAAGTACTGCATATATGTAATTTACTCCTACAGCACATAATTTACAATCGTTTAATGTAATATTAACTACAGCACTAGTTCATATCTGGTGATTCAAAACCCTTGTGTTGTTGGTTAGTCGTTGAAGGTTCCTGTAGCATGGAACATATATGATCAAACACAAGAGAGGTGGTTACAATTGCGCCGTGGTTATACATACGGAATGGAACCCAAGAAACTTTACCAAAATTCATTTACGCTGTAGTTTTTAATATTTTCAGAAACAATACTGAAGGTTGTTTCCCGATTGGTGAATGCTTATCTGGACGTTCGTAAAACTCCTCACTCCACTGATCAATAATGGTCAAATTACACAATACACATACAGGCACAGATATATATATATAAATAGAGACTCATTCATACACATTCTTTATGTAATCTTGTTTATGCTCAACTCCTGTATATTATGATGCTAATGGAGGTGCTCTGTTGTGTTACTCACTTGGTTTCAGAGTTCCGATATCACATCACAAGGAGTACACTACTGTTTGTCGCCAAGTTTCCAATAATCCATATACGACACACACACGAACGTACTAAGCATATTTACACATACTCATGTATGTGTACGCGCAAGTATAAAGATTCTCAGAAACGATCCAATCTGTGGATCATCGGTTGGCGGAGAATGTGCGCCCGATCCCGATCACATTAATCGTTTGTCACCAAACAATTAACTACATGACGCACAGCACATGCATGCTTGACAGATATAATTTTCTCTCGTTTCTTTCTTTGAATGTTGACTCAAGTATTGGACGATTTCTTATTGTCTGAATAGGTTTGGTAAACTCTTTTGAGGTATGCTCGTCTGAGGAAATGCCTCCTCTTGTTGATCAGTTAGTGGCCTTCGTTCCCACTATCCCAACCACGGTCACGCGCAATCTGATTGTAGCCAAACAATATACAAATGTGGCTATCAATCTCTGGAACGTATGCATCGCACGTTTCATCCCTGGGGTAATCGATGAAGCGCTTTCAGCACGACGTAAGTTTCTTACATTTCACATTATGACTATACTCACTCAGCTCAAACAGTTTGAAATAAGAATGGAGGTGTGATACATATAACACATAGACGCATGTATATTTATGTATTCGTACTTGGATGTGTATGCATTCCATATTATAAAAAATCACTACATATGTGTGTGTATGCAAATCGAAGATACTGATGTGAACACATTCGCGTATGTGAATAGCTAACTCGCGCCAATCACCTCCTTATAGTAACAAGAAATATTCTTTTCATGCTTTCATTCAAACATATATTGCTTGTATTCTAATTCAATACTTTGCACTTTTCTTGAATGAAAATACAGTTCGTCAAGGTGTTCTTGACGTGTATAATACCACGCTCCCCTGTTTAGAGTCAAAAACGTCCAGCGAAAGACTCATGGTTATGTCCATGAAGACTGCGAAGGCTCATTATAGTATGCATTATTATTTTTAAGTACTTTAATACCAGAAGATGACTTTCCTTACGTGGTTCTATACATAAGAAACAGTACACGTACTGCCTCAATTGTATCTGTGAAACATACGTGTAGACATATTCACATTGCTTAGTAAACAGCCTACAGTAACTTTCGCTTATGTCTTGGTGTTCTTTCGATTGTGTATGTTTCACTGTATTGTGTGTAGAGTTACGGACGTTGTGTGAAACTTTGCATATTTGTTAAAGTGAAATTAGCTTACCTTACCATCCATATACCAAAAGTATGATAAACGTATCTACAATTATTTCCCTTTTGCGTCAGTAGTATGCTACAAATTGTGTATTCCCGTCCATGCACCCAATAGACATGAGACTCGTGTGGATCATAGGGAAAGTTTGAAGGAGATATCTTTCTCTATGTTTCATGTTAGGTACTTGCATATAGAGATAAAGAGAAATATGCAAGGTCCATTTATAGTTTGGACATGCATAAAAGTGATTTGAGGATTCCTAAGAAAATGTAAAATATGGGGTTGCTAGTTGAGATATGTCTTCTATATTATTCATCTACGGAGCGCATGAAATAGATACACTCGTTACTCAATTTTTGTATGTATCCCTTTTTTTCATCGACTATTTTCAACTGATTTTTTTTTGGGTTGAAATTACAAATATCAAAACATTCAAGATGTCGGCCAGCATGCCATGGCGAATAAGTGTTTAGAACTATCTTTTAAGGTATATATCGCATCAATTCGAATATATGGTAGCATATTACTCAAGTTTGAACTTATTTGAATTGTTGTTCAATGACCTTACACTCGTTTCCCTAACACACATACAGAAAGCAGCTAAACCAATATACCTGTATATTAAAAGAGTTGCACGAACACATATTTTGTGTTCCCACAAGAAAAATATCCATTTCAAACAAATAATCAAATCATGTTTTCTGTGTTTCAGTGCTGCCAAAAGTTGATATCAATCGCCGAAGCAAACAAAAGTGACATATCTGAGATCATCAAGTTCCGTTCGATTATGGTTGACTGTCTGTTATCCAATGCCCAGTCGGTTCGTTTATACAAGCCTATTTGTATATCGTTCGTATAGTACATAGGGATACCTGCCATAACGTTCGTTATATTCGAGCGCCTTCACGTAATGTTGACCTCATTATTATGATAACATATTCGGGTTTAATTTAGAATGAGATATGACTATGTTCAATTATAATACTCCATACCTTGATACAGAGCTGGATGCTTCAAGATCAATCTGCAGCTATGACTCACGTACTGTCAGCGAAGGACATGCTCGAGCATGTCCCGGAAAAGGTGTATTATATTTTCCTTAATATCCGTGCATAATTAAAAACTCGTGCTATACTGAAGTTTTCTAATAGCGGGTCATATTCTGGGTGTAGAGAACTGCCCTCGCTGTGCTATGTAGAACGTTTGGAACAGATTCACTTGAGCATAATGACAGCAACGGTGCAGTTCAATGGCTCTGGTATGTATGAGACCACATAATCAACTTTCGTGCGATGTACGAGACCGAAAATCTTTACATGTGCCAGAGAGCGTCTCTCTTGTACTCACACCTTGCCTGTGTACCAGTCTTAGCAAGAAGACGCTTGAAGAAGAGTCGACACCGGAAAACAAACTTCTTTTGAGTAAAACTCTTTCTTATCTCACGTCTGCACTGGAAAGTATGGGTGGAATTGAAAATTTAAGACTTGCTTGTGAAAATGCATTGCTTGCGTACGAAATGGATACTACATCTCAAGCATACTGGATTCAATATTTCAAGATTGTACTGGTTACGCATGACCAAGATGAGAATAATCTATGCAAGTTGATAGACAACCAAGTAAGAATTACTATTCTCTTTTGTCAAGTGTACATATTCGAGACGTATATCGATTGTGTCCCGGGTGACGACAGGCAAAAGCGTTTATTAGAGGCTATCACTTGATTTTATCATGGGTAATCACAATGCAAACGTGTGATATGGAGATTTTTCCAAATATCACTCTTACGTTTCATGTGTTGCTACCATGATGATGGAAACATACGCATGCATATTCTTCACAATTAAAGACAAGGAGGTAGTAACTTTGTTTTAACACTTCCAGATATCTACATGTATATTTGTGTGCTTACATATGCCTTGTATTTTACAGATTGCAGGTTTGACCATAGATTTTCAACACATTGATCGCATGCTAGAACTAGCGGACACTCTTGTTACAGATCCCTTTCTATTCCCAAAGGCCGCGGTGCGACTCTGTCAGGTGTATATTAGTTATTTACGTGCAAGATAAGTTGTACATGATACATGTGCGCATTACGTTTCGAGCAATATGTGTTGTCTTACGTATCATACAGGTACCATGATAATACTTGCTGATTTTTGAAACGTATGAACGTCCATATTTACGATTCGCCGTAACGTTTCCATGACTTTCCTACAGATGGGTGCAAGTATGCTTGTGAGTGCGTCATTGGACGTGTTGTGTAGGAGATGCCATATAGATGATTTACATTCAATATTCGTTTAAAATGCATTTATAGTTGTATGAATTACGTATGTGTTGACTTACTTGTTCATGAATATAGATGGCGAGGAAGAGAGTTTCGCATTCCCCCGATTACGCAATGCGCTTCTTGATCAAGGAACTTATAGTTTGTAGCATCAACGCCGATCCGGTAATTAGTGTGATACAAGCGAATGTGGGGAAATGGAATCATACATACATGCATCAATGCTGATACTTACGTAGTTTATATATGTACACTACTTTAACTTGTAGTATATATATGCTATGTGCTCACGTGCAACGGCTAATGTACTAGTTGTTGGATTCACTTGAACACGAATATTTTGATCAGTCTTCTTCTAGGGATAGAGCAGTTCACGAAGTACTGACTGAGATTGCGACTGAGGTCAAGCGGAGTGTGTTT
Source organism: Creolimax fragrantissima (assembly GCA_033442365.1). Classification (NCBI taxonomy): domain Eukaryota; class Ichthyosporea; order Ichthyophonida; genus Creolimax; species Creolimax fragrantissima. The sequence goes on along the minus strand of JAWQFL010000015.1, from coordinate 374,089 downwards.
GTATGGAATGAAAAAGTGTTCCGTGAATTACAGCACTTATTGTGGGGAAAAGCACGAACAGCGTTTGAGGTACAACTATACACCTATATGTGTTCCGATGTCTCATGGATGCGGGTTCCAAAGTGTTGCGGTGTAAATGTGCTTTAGCTTACTAACGGTTGTAAAAAACAAATGTTCACATTCAATGCTGCAGATCGTCATGTGAGAACAATTGTACAATACATGTATACATCATACTCGCAAACGCTCCCACGACACTCTAACACACAGTCCCAATGCAATATATGATACTCTTGTTCTCTACTGAAAACCTATGTTGCATTTTCATTTTTTGGTTTCCTCACAGCAACGTAACTTTGATACAGCAATTGACTGGTATGATGATCCATATTGATAGATTAGATTCTTGTAAAACGCGTTGGCTGTAAACGTACATATTGTTCTGACGCTTATTTAGATTTCCTTCTAATTTCCATGATCGTTTACGCTTGTTGTTTGTGCCATGAAGAATTGAATTTTCCGAACAGTATGTATGTATGTATATATGCATGCATGTATGTATGGGTATAGTTATGTAAGTACATATGCACACGAGCATATAGATGTCACCCCTACTACTATAATCAGACACTTATTCCTCAATGTACACATTTATGTATATCATACAGGTACGAATGGGCATATAAATTGCTTCCGGGAGGTGACCCGCTTACTGCGAGCGCTCTATTATCCAATCTTGCAATGAGTGCCATGCTAGCAGAAAACTCAGAAAAGGCTCAGTCATACATACAAGAAAAGACAACCAAATATCCTGTATGTTTGTTTGTGCCCATTTGCATGAATATACATCATGATGAAACTAATACAGACATATATATGCGTATAATTTTAAAACACATATACCAGAGACTCATTTAGCGATTACATTAATCTATTAGAACAAAGTTACAGCCGGCGATCATATGATCAAGTTCAAGGTCTACTCGACGACGGGGCAACACACAGAAGGCAAGTTGTGTGAACTCTCACATTTACCAAAGCGAAGTTGATACTCTACTATGTAGTTCGGTAATATACGTACCACAAATAGATTACTATTTCGTCCAATAAAGGGCGCACATGAAAACTGACGTGTACTTAAAGCATTAAGCTGACGTATCTTAATCCGAAATATGTTTATCATTTCATAGTCTTGATTGTTTATGCATTGGGATACGTCCAAGTTACTTTTTCTTAAGCAACATTGTTTGCTATGGTTGATTTCCAGCCCTTAGCGAGTTTGAGAAGATGTGTGAAAAAGCCGAGCATGAAGGCAACAGCGTCCAAGAATACCTCTACTTCGCAGCACAGGAGGCATGTGAGGTATACGACAGAAACATGTTCCATTTTATATTTGCATATGCCCTTGAATAGCACAAACTAACTATATACTATGTGATCACAACTGTTTGCAAGCAGCAATACACACAAATTTATTCATATCGTCATCCACTCGTCACATTCAAATACAACCTCGAACCCAATGCAAATATATTCTACCGGTATGTTCTCGCACTCACTCCAACACAAATATACCAATCGATTGTACTCTTCCTTCTACAATACCCAGCAAAAACACACGGCTTTAATAAAAAAGACTCTTGAATCTCTTCTCAAGCTGGATATGCCAATCACCCAGTCCCTTATATGTCGTCGATGTCTGTTAATAATCCTGATGCGTGAAAGTGAATTTCCAACAGACGTACGAGAACATGCAGTAAACACGCAGCCTGTGACTATACAAGCCATATGTGAACAGCTCACGAGCACATATGACGTACTGTCCAACAAATCTGTCAGTGTTGAAAACATCGCCGTAGAAGCTGCATGGTTCTACAAGAAAGCATGGAACTGGGTCTTACCCTACTTGGTACAATATTCTGCAGCTTTGCCAAAAGGGGTGAATGTTGACAGTGTGATGAGAATGGATGATGTTCTCATGCTCTTGGCATTAGAAACCATGTGCAAGACCGTATTTCAGGTGTATGTGTAGTTGTTAAATTGATGTATATTTTACTGATGAAGGGCACACGAATTTTGTTATGGTAGTTAGATTTATATCCTTGTGTGTGCAACGTATGGCAGTCGCACACACGTGCACTGATAGGAAGCATGGTGGTATGTACGAGAATATCTTGGCATTAAATTACGTCATTACATGTGCACTTTCTCACAAAAGTAGTTTAACATTTGCATGTGCTGTATTATACTCTTAAATATACTTAATCATATATGAAATATTGTTTTTCTTATTCATTACGCTATCGATTATGTACGTATTCAACTGAGTAATTATATTACGCATGCGTCTATTTGTATTTTGCATGTCTACTAAATAGCTATAAAGAAGACTAACTGACAATTCAAGTACATGAAATCTAATCCGCAACTCTAAACTGCGTAGATTGGCTCTTTGGTGCACACTGCTGATAACGAGGTTAAACAGAACATGGCGATGCCAATGTTCATGTGCTCGTACATATCATATGTTGTCCTCACACATGCAGACCCAAATGATACCACTTCTATACAGGTACACGCAACATATATATGCACATCTGTCATAACTTATTTGACAACATAAGACTTTTTGATGGGTATGGATATGCGCAGACAAAAGGAAAATATATGTGGTCGCGACTATCTCACGCATTTGTATGTTTGCATTTAAATACGTTTATACAAACTTGTGAACGTATACAAAGTTCACTCCCCACGTTGTTACATGGTCTACGGATAAAACCGTAGTTATAAAACACCTACTGAAAAGCTATTCGTAGCACTTCCTGGACGAATATTTCCTGAAGGTATATATATGAGCGAACATATAACAACTGTTTTCATACAAACATTGGTTCTATAAAGGCACATGCACGCCGTGTACTTCAGTACTTGGAGCAGGGATTTGAAAACATTGTTGAAAGCCTTATACCCCAAAAACTCCAGTTTGATTTATGCCTTTATAAGTTCAGTGCACACGCAGCACTCCAGAATCATTCCATAACACGTGATATTATGGAGGTATGTAGTACATAGTAAATGTGGCATGCAAGTTGTTTTTTATTTATTATTCGAGGCGCATTGCGAAATACCTTTTAATGAGTGATACCCGCACGTACACATGCATATTCATACACACACTCGAACCCAATTTTTTTCATGTGCATACACATTCACACCCATATCAACATGCATATCCACACAAAGACGAGACGTTCACCAAATACTCACCCTCACCTATGCCTACAACCTCACTCCCGCCACACACAGTACTACTAAACTCCTACTCATGCCTACCCTCGTCATACACACACTACCACCCGATATAATCATCCTATCTTGTATATCAAACAGAGCCTGCCATCAAGAGCAGGCTTTGAAGACTCTTCCTCTTTGCTAATTGATATGGCTCAAATCGCAGTGAGGTTCTGTGCTATCGATGGTAAGTGTTGTTGCTGTGTTTAACCATGAGTTGTTATTAATGTGGTCATTGTTTAACGATAAACTCTCTTATCACACACACACACCACGTGCTCATGATGCAAATTGTATGATTTTGGTTTCATTACCTTGACTGTTATTTAGACCTCATATACACTCCAACGTGAAATGACATGTAACGAACGCACTTTACATACAATCTAACATCGCATTATCTGCGATGTTGTAGTGTCTCTTTCTGCTCTTTCATCTGCACTTCAAATTGAAATGAAGCGAGCTAAGATATTTCCAGATAAATGTGCGAAGGTAATTATTAGTATCGACATTGGCACTGTATAAATAATTATATGTATGGTATGCAGCTACGGTGTGTGTTGGTTGTTTGGAAAATGCATGTGTTGGAAAAAGCTAGTGAAACGTACTTATTGTTTGGAGTTGTTCATGAATAATGAGCACTTGCATGAAACAAGTTGTGATTTGACATAATAACACACGCAAAACGACATTTACTGAATGTGTTCAACTATGCAAAACTTCAAGAATCTATTAATGTATCTAGGCATATGACTCTAGTACGTCGCGATTATAATAATTAAGCCTGAACTTTAGAACCTATTTTTCCATATTTTGGTTATCAGTGATAAGATGTATGTTTACAATATACTCATGCATATTATACCATAGCTACACAATCTCTCGTATATGTACGTTCAAAGTACTACGACTATGTCTGATACATTATAACATCCAATGTATTTGTATATGCACAAATACTAGATATGCAGAGGTATGGTGGACATATCTCTTGAGAATAATATGCATTCCGAAGCAATGCATGCCATAAAGAACGCCACGAAGATAATGTCTCAAGTTGGAAAGGTACCAGTGCGTGTATGTGCGACATATTGTTCATCGATGTACAAGTCAGTGAGTGATTGGATAATCATACATATGGTGTACCTCGTTCTTTAGTTTTCATATTGCCGACTACGATAGTATCATTTGTACTTGTGTAGAAACATTTGGGCTTGCATCGAGTATAAAATATTGGGGGTTGTGCATGTACTTCAGCTTACGTTGTGGACGATTCGTTTGCCTCCCCTTGTATTACTAACCAAATTCATATACATACAGGTTGATTATCCTCAAATGGAAGTTGTTTGGTTGATTGCACTTACATGGAATGAAGGTTGCCGTCATTTCAGGTATTGAACCAGTCTATTTACCTTTATGTTTCTGTGTCTACGCATTTAAATATAAGTGTCTGTATGTATAAACATGCGTATATGCTATTTATGATTGACTCTCTTTGTGTCGATTATTTGGTAATCTATAATTCCGTTTAATATCTCCTGTATTATACGGTTGTTACAGAATGGGAGGGTTCATTGAGGCTGAGAAATGGATGGGTGAAGCTTTGGAGATATCAGAATACCTCACAAATCTCGAAAATACTTACAAACCTTTGGTAGGTTAGATTTTGCAATATGTTTTCTCATTTTTTCTTTGTGGTATATAAAAAAACATTCTGAGTGGTTCGTTTTAGAACGCCAAAATTGTGCGTACACATATTCCATCTCTAGAACTTTATGTACCCATATTTACATAAACATGTACACACTACAAATAATTACAAATAGATCAATATTCTGATCTATATATCCAGACTGCATACGCACCTTCCCTACCTCAAGTCTCAGAAATTGTAAAACATGGCCCACCTTGCCTACCTCTAGTTTCAGCTATACGTGATATATATCAACGATACTTGTATTCATATATTTCAACGATGGGTGTATTCATATGTAGACGTACAAATTGTACATATTCGTACACGTATCATTAGCAAGGCAAATTAAAAATTATTGTCAAACTCCCACAATTAAACCTATAACCATGTTTCAGTTCAACAACTATGTTACATTGCAGACATCTAATGGTTATTTTCTAATGTTGTGAAAGAACGCAGATGAACACTTAACAATCAATACACACACATATCACGTAAAAACAACAGTATACTCAATACACGTGATTTCCTAGCAATACTAAATACGTCTCTACAGTTTAGTTTCATACTCGAGTGTCTATTCTCATACAATATACACACATACTTTCAACCACAGCTACAAAAAGGTTACGCAGAAGTCCTTAACAAAATTGGTACGTACGAAAGTACCGACCACGAAACAATTGGAAGTAGACAAGTTTCTCATTTGGGATGAGCAGAGTATCTATACGTCCAGTTTGCTCCACCAACGCATACTGTGGCGCACATACACGATTCTCATTACATATCGTTATATGCACACAATTACAAAAACATAGCTATTATACACTATCCGTAACTTCACTGCGTAGAAGTGTACATTGTGAATACAATTACAATTGCACTTTCACACTCACATAGAGCACATACGTACATATACATACACATTCGTATGTATTACACAGTTTGCAGACCAACGTGGTCGTTATTTACATCCGAGCGTTTCCTTACCAAGCTTTGTGCACGTATACAACCTACGTTGTAAAGCTTAGGTATGTTCATACACATGTTCATACAATTGTACACGCAAAAACTACAACTGGTCAATTTCATTGTTACAAGCATGCGATGGAAGATCATTTCGATGAATTTTCACTATATTTATTTAACTGAAAGAGTATTTTTCAAAGAACCTACTCCTAGTCACTCGCGAGACCGACTAATTGAAGGATCATGATGAACAGGTTAATTATATCTGTAAATACCAAATAAAGAATTGTGGGCATGTGAATAATGGGACTTTGAATCGAAACTCAAGTGATATACGCCTACAGTTGCCTACTACAGCTTATGCAAAGATAAGTCAAGCAGCAAATCGCAAACATCATACTTGAAATACCTACACGCACATGTGTGCACAGGCAAAGTAGCAACTACACATATTTGAACAAAAACAAAATGAATGAACAAAAACAAATTGGAATAGGCAAACTATACTTACCTAAAAATAGGTTCTGTGCCGTCGAAGTATAGTGAAGAAAGGATATAAAAGGATAAAAGGATTCAGTACAAATTGATTAGACTGGAAGTACGGTAGCTCAGATAAAAACCGAATCATCGTTCCTTTATCGCTTCCTTATCTACTCCTTAAAAGCTAGAGTTTCGCGCCAAACACCAGCCGCTAGTCTAACTTGCAGAGCACTACACAAGCACAGACTGCATGCATACAATACACAAACAAACCATTTGTAAATATACAACACAAAAACGCGTAGATGCTCGCATTCATGCAAACCATCAATCGACGTACCAATGCGGCAAAGATATATTCCTCCGGTGAGATTTGCTGCTTATGTTTTCCACCCATAATCATTTGCGTATCAATTAGTAAGAAGGCACCGAACACTGCTTGCGCGTGAAACATGAGATCATGAAGTGTTTTGGCTTATGAGATGATGAAATACTGGATCATGAGATCATGAAGTGTTTTGGCTTATGAGATGATGAAATACTGGATATATATGATGAGTGGAAGTTTGGTTGCTCAGATGAAAACCGCATTATCCTCTCATGCAGTAGCCTGTGAAATATAGAACGCTCTACATGCATACACAAACGTAAAATTACGCAACGCACTGGTATACCTTACCTAAAGCGCCAAGAGAAGCGTAGACTATATGCAGAACCTCGTTATAGAAGAAGATCGTCATGAACCCTACTCCGAGGAGACCAAACGCAACCAAACACATACCACTGGCCATGGGTGTGAAATCTATTTTCGTCTGAAAGGCAAAGAGAGTCACACCTATACACACGACGCAGGTAATCCCAAACGCAATCATGACTTCCTCCACATCATAGAAACAACAGATAACACCAACGGCTATCGCCTCGAATAACGTCTGCGTCATGTTTGAGGCGGGTTTAAGAAGTGAGTGTTTCGACTACATGCACGACTTTTGTGTTCTTGTGTATGTGCTGCAAAGCAGCATTTCTATGCGATTTGGAGCATGGAACTAACCGTGGGCCTATTTGTGTATTTGTGAGCATACTCAGGACGTACAGTGTATTTGGATTCACATGCATACACATGTACTATGCGCATTATAAGCCAATTACAGGAGTGTGGCTGCTAAACGGATTGATACATACATCTAGCAAGCATTCAGGGCAGCACAAAATCGATACGCAACGAAGCAGAGATCATATGACCAAAACACATGGGCACAATAGTGAACACGAACATGGACCCTTTATATACAGATATCTTGGAAACGTACAAATAGGAACAGCAGAATGAAGTTTTGCGGTGATTTTCTCGCTAACCCTGGTGTGCAAGCCAGAATAATCAATATCACCAGCGCAACGATGATAGCAACTACATTAACCCTGTGTTTGTATGTTTGGTTGTCGTTACATTGTTTTAATTGGATTTTCAATACAGAAACACCTGTAGCTTGAAATAATACGTCCATGTGCGTTTGCCAGGTTTTAAATGTAATTAGTAAAAACAACCAGGAAGACATACCATGAGTTTTGAATAACCCAGTCCTTAATAGCAGGAGTGTAGATCATTGCGCTTATGATTCCACAGGTCATTAACAGCATCATTGAGAGAATTGTATACACCTTTCTGACAAAACCTGTGATAAAATAAATACACAAAAAAGGCTATCTATACTTGCAAATGACATCTCGCTTATTGTACACACATTTTTTATCAAAAACAAACGTTTTAATAATACACATGAGCTGTAAACTGACCATGGGATTACTAGCATATATGTCGGTGCACGTGCAGAGTGTGTATACATACCTAATCTAATGTTTTTGTCCTCCCACACAGAAGGATCAACTTTGAAAGTATCATCTTCCTCATTCGAAACTGAACCGTTCACATCTACCGACGATTGGTACACCTGTTCAGGGTAGACAGGTGGCAATACACCTCCCTGTTGCGGAGGATAGCCTTGCTGCTGTCCAAACCTAGGAAGGGAAAGAATCATGCAAGAATATTGCATCAATTCCATGTATTAACGCTCTTTGCAAAGCATATGTTAGTTTGTGACTTGTATTTATTGCGTAAGCGTAAACACACAGACTAATATCTGTATACACCGAAAAATGCAGGACCAGAAAAAAAGGCAACCTTTATCACAGTTCAAAATACCACGAGAAAATTGAGCACAACATACTGATGCTGGATTGGATATGCTTGTTGCTGAGGGTACCCCGAGTCCTGTTGTACGGGGTACGCCTGTGGGGGGTAGCTTTGCGGCGGGGGGTACTGTGATGTGATTAGTGAAAACGTGCGTATATAAGTTTGAATGCACCATACTACATGTAACTCCCGCAGGGCATATACATGCGTCGCTACCTGTGTTTAACTGCGTTTGACTTGTGTGTGCAAGTCAGTGACAGCATAAAATATGAGTAAACTAGTGAGGTGTCTCATCGGTGGATTAGTTGAGCGGCTCCAATACACAACAAGTAAAAAGAGAAACAATAAATGCCTAGCTACAGGATCATCTCTCCCATCACACGTCTGTCCGATCACACATTTGTAGTGACATATATCACACCTGAGCAGACATGCTATCTTTGTTGTCCTTCGAAGCAGTAACGTCTCTTTGGTCCCGTGTATTTATGTTGAGCAGTGTAAGCGTGAAATTGCATTCTTAAGTAACAAGAATAACAAAACGTGTTATTTTCACACGATAACAAATCATTAGGGAAACATTGTCACCAAGTATTAGATAATGAGTTAATATAGTATCATTGGATGTTAAATATAGCATCAGAAATAAGTGCTTTCTATTGTACATTACTATAATGTAACCATGCATTTGATAGAGTAATGTTAAGTATGCTAGAAATAATTGGGTTTTAAATATAGAGGCAAAAAATTTTCTTTACTTCTATTGTCCATTATTTTAACTGTATTATGCGATGACCAACGAGAAGTTATCAGTGATAAAATATTTTAACGGGTCTTTCATGGTTATTTCGGCGTTGCCATGGACATACGTATCACAAAACATTCAAGCTCTCCTCTATTAAGGCTATAGCACCTGTTCTTTCCCCAGAGGCATAGCTGACATATGCCTCGGATGATGGTGATAAATAGAGGGTTCAAGTAAAGCTTAAGTTGTATTGGTACAGCCTAAACTAATGCAATATGCGGAAGCAAAGTGTGCTTGCAAATATACCAAGTTGTGATAAATTCGAAGGAATTGATCCATCGTTAGCGTTAATTAGAATATTTACACATCATTCATTGCACTACTCACCTCCATTAAAACTTGTTGGCTCCAATTATCTATCATTGTATCACAGAACGTTGTCGACAGGGACAACAACTATCTCTTCATGACAATGTACCGCAGATCGCTATCAATAGGGGCAACATTACCATATTTTCGAGTTATACATGAGGTGTTCTCGTTCTAATTGATTCATCTATGCGCATGTATTTGTGCACATGAACGTGGAAGTGTTCCGTCTATGTAGATGTTTATTATGTGCATATCAATACTTAATCCACGTGTGATAATTGCATGAACGCTGTCTGCGTATATATGTATGCACTATTGTTCGGTCCTATGAAAACATGTATATAGTTTCGTAAATGTAGACGTATATGTAGATACAAATGCGAACGTTTATATTATAAGTCTGCATAGTGTAGTGTTTATATACACTTTAATATCGACATTCTCATGTAGAGCGACGTTGGTTAGATGGTCGTGTAACTCCGTTAACGAGCAAAGATGCGATATTATCGAAAAAGTATTCCTCACCCGCCTCATACACCGCTGGTCCATGTATAGATATCTATAAGTTGAGTATGCGAGTGTGAGAATGAATATGTAAATACAAATTTGTATGTATTAACGTATACAAATGCAATGAAAATATCGATTTGTGAACGTGTACGTCTACGTGCATGTGGCGAGCGTTATATCTAGACGTCAGTACACATATATTGGTAAGTGTATTGGTGAGAAAGAGCAAATGGATGCAACGAACAGTTTGTGATAGGATAACGAAACACTTACACTCACCTTGAAAAGGCTATAGTTATTCCCGGAAATCGTAGTACATGCATGTAGTCAGGTAACTGCAACATTCCAAAGCAAACATTTACAAATACATACTCACACATACACACACAACTATACACAAATGCATGCATACATACATACATATATACATACATACATACATACATATATACATACATATATACAAATACAAATACATAAATACATACATACATACATACATACATACATACATACATACATACATACATGCATGCATGCATGCATATACATACCTTTTCAAACACTTCTCGGACAGTGGCTAAATTCACAGTGGATGCGAAAACATTCGTTGCAGATTGTACATTCTGTGAATATTAAATGGCAATTTCAACGCTTGAATAAAGTGAGAGAACTTTACAAACACGAATACGATTGTATACGCACATCGAAATTACTATGGAAATGGAAATGACAACACTGCAAACAATACAATAATTGCTTCCTACTATGCATAATATCATACCTCCGTCGGTGTGCCAGGAACTTCATCCAAACACCTAAGTCCGTGTGCTAGGGCCATAAGTTGTAAGACCATAGTAGACGCACCTACTAGTTGATTTGACATCGCCCCAACCACAGGCAGATATGATATCACTTTGGTAGATAGAGAAACAACAGGATGTATCTCTGGTGGATATACAATTATCTACATACGAAACAAGCACATAGATTCAAGAAATTAGATACCAATATACGCATATCGTAATATATGCATGGGTGTTCCATACACAACATACGTACACACAATCGTAAACGTGATACAGTGGATCAATGAGAGGAAAAAACAGTACATACACATACAAAAAGATAAAATAGAGCAAGTGTAGATAGAATATGCAATCAGTAAAAGACATTATGCTCCGCTCCTAAGGATCATAAGCGTGGTACCATTTAGTAAGAGCCTATACATAAGTTATACCCACACGAACACTCACACTCCCGTACGTATTTCAACATAAGTTTAAATATAAATAAATCATAGAACGCATCAAGAACCAGGTATCTTTACAATATGTGCATGGGCATGTACGAAATGTACACACATATGTACACACATGCTCATGCACGTCGGCCATACCTACACTACCGGACACGACCACATTCGTGCTTGGGTCCTCTCAGGCATGTACGCAAACACACACCTTGACACAAATTTATTACACCAATCTACATATGTATATATGTATAACATACATTCCACGAGCCAGTGTATAAGTAATGGAGTTGTTCAGATGCCTTTCGCTCGACCGAGTGTATATTATCACCCAACATGACCTTGCTCCCAGCCTTGACTATGATATTAGTAGCGGCCCTCTCCTTCTCTTTCTGATAGCGAGCCAACAATATATCTTTTCCATTAGCTTCCAAAAACTTTGACATATCTTTCAGTAGCTCGTCAAGGCCACTGACATAGACAGGCTCCTTGCAATATATATATGTTATACATAAGCACGAATGTGAGTGAGGCCTGCATGTCAGTATGTGATCATTAGAATTAATGATCAGAAAACACCACATGATTTCATCCCATATTGCGCGATTTCAAGATTTGGTGATTGTGAATATGAGCATATACGGGCGTTTGTGAATAATGTGTACACAAATGACGATGTATAAGATTTTCCAAGTTCACAGGAAACTCCATCTTCACATTGCATAACGCATGGCCGTGCATGTTGGTGTCAACGCGCATGAGTACAAAAAACGGGGTAAGAATTAACGAATTTTTCAAATCAATTCATCAAAAATTCTTCAGCTAACGCGAAGACGTTTACCTATATATACAGCCTAACGTATGCACACAAATATATGTTGTGCAAGCATGCGCGTGAAAAATCGCATACACACTCCCGAAAATTGTTTACTCCTCTTAGAAGTCGATACGGTGAGTATGCTACATAGACAAATACATGGCACGCACGGGCACCACCCACTCGCATGTATATACCTCTTTCATAGGATCAAATCCCCTCACACTCGTAATGTAGATCAGTTCTACGCCTAGAACCTCCTTCCATTGATCCATAAGCCGACGTTTAGCTTCTTCTTTTAATCGTTCCATGTCTACGTCCGCTTTTGTCCGCACAACAAACACCTATTTTATAAGTTATAAATGTAAATACGTGATAAAAATTACCTCTACACTTGCGCCAATGGATATATGTTGGTGCGTGAAATTAATGTTTATCTATGATCTAGCAATGACGTGTCCATTGCACAAGCAAAACCAAGCGCCATTAAATATTCCTGCACTCATAAGACAGAGCCCAATAATAAAATTTACATAGGAACATCTACAAACATTCATACGCGAAGCCCAATTTTCCACCACATGTATAGATATACGATACGTAAATATGTACATTATTACAAATACCTTTTTGCATCGTTCCCTGAGATCACGATATAATTGCTGGTGGTTTGTGTTCGCACTGCCTTCAACTACAAATATCCCAATGTCCATTTCCTCGGGGGCACCATTTGTCCATGTTCCATTCATCATATTTTCCCCTCTCAAATCGTACAACACGACCCCTTTGTCTCGTTCCACGCGTACTGCCGAAGAAGACTTCTCAGCTGTATTTCCGTACCTCGTTGTGCAAAGGGGATGTTGTAAGAATGATAATCCTCTCCCATGAACTGCATTATCTCGTTAAATTACACCACCAAGTGTTTTCTACACATAAACTACTCATAAACATTCTCGATCAACAAGGTATGGGATTACGTATAAGGAAATATGTCATCTTGAGATGTATGTGGGTATGACACAGTAATGTGTATCTAGTGATCGCGCATAGCACGTGCTCTCTAGTTATATAGCCAGGGGAGACTTGAAAATAAACAATCATATTAGTAGATACGTAGACAATTGCATACACGCTTGTATGTATATAAATACAAGCACACATACCCAACGACTAGAGATTGGGCCAACTCGCTCGTGTCATCTGGCTTAATATTTAACATTGCCTTCACAAGCGATGTCTTGCCGGCATTGACCATTCCAGCCACGACCAAATGAATTCGAGGACTGTCTTCTATTTGATTACTGGTACTAGTACTTGTACTATCTGTGTTAGCAGATGCAACTGTATGTGTTGATGCACGTGTGTATATCCCTCTTGGCGTGGTGTCCGCGATATTGAGAGTCATGAAGAGCTCCTGCTGCGAAGTGTGCCCATATGTAGCCCCAGCCCATACAAACATGGACGTCAAAGCAGTAAATGATAAACACACAACCTATATATCAATGTACAAGTATGTCATTATGTCCGTCCATGTCGAAGTGTAGCTAATGCCATGGGTGAGCTTGCGACTTTCCTTTGTAAAAAAAGTACATACATTTAACGTGAATAAATTTACACCGCTGGTAGTGAAATGACAAACCGTAGAAACACCCAACTCATGTGCACAATACACAAGCAAACATGTACAGTGCTAGTACATACCGTATATCCTCTTATGAAAGCTGAGACTGACGCCACACAAACGATCGCTGCAGATACAAAACAGATCATTGACCTTCGAGCGGCTAAGAATGCAGAGGCACCGTGGTATGTGGCAGAAAATTTAGCAGAATGACTTCCTAACCTGCTAACATTCTTTGGCGTGGCACTCATCTGCATTCGTGTTGTGTGTTTGTACAGGTTTATAAATATTGGTGCAGTGTGATGCAATGTGAATGAGTGCATATGTGTTTGATATGCGTGATGTTTGCTGTAATATTCTACGAATAATACGACGACCAAAACCCATAGATACATCGAATCCCTTCTTTATCCGACACCACTCTTGACGATGACAAGTCTCTTTGCCAAATATGTACGTCTTGATCTTGGACCATTAGTTTGTGTAGTTGATAATTACAATAGAACAACTAGGTGAACCTATTTCTACAGACAACAAAACATGCATTCAAGAGAAGAAAACACGTATACGCAACAGCAACTAATAACTGGTCGCGCAAAGTCCAAGCTTACGGCATATGTCACGGAACATTGTAATAAGCTAGAACCACTGGGTGCATATCAGTAAACACACTTTATATAGCAAGCAGATAGGTGTTCACGTACATATGAACAGCATTTATGCATACCTTCAGAAGCTGAACAATAAAGAAACCAATAACACTGCTAATCACAGCTTTCAAGATGGTCACCTGGAGCCCATCCCCGCGAGATATTTTAACTAACACAGGTGGTATGAAACCATCATCCACACCAAATGTCGAACCCATTGTGTGCGGGCTATAGGACTGTTGGTAGTGTCGGGTATTGGCGTGATCTATGGAGATCCCGCTGTAGAAATACGCCCAGTCAAGTAATATAGCCGATATAGAAAGTACTACCACTATGATCACAAGCACAACCTAAAAGCACATGTGCGTATGTATATTAGGTTATCGGATGGATATATGTATCGTTATATCAAGTGGTACGAGCATACACTTTCAACAGTGCATAAACTTCTTCCTGTTATAATTAATTTCAAACGCATGAATATGTAAACAAATATTGGCCTATAAGTGTTGTGTACCTGAGTACGTCTTCGCATATATGCCATATCTCGCATTTATGCATAGTAGTCAGGTAGCGTACTCAAAATAAAAATTACGGATTGACAAACATTAGTACTTACAATACTCCTATATGTAACGACAGACAAATAACAGGCAACTCAAAAACTTGCCAGGAAACTAGTTTCATATATCTAGCTATACATTATGTTTACAACAGGAGATCGAAATCTTAAAAGAAATTCAGATTACAATTGGCTTTGGTTTTCCAGACTAATATAACTGATGATACCGCAATATGAAACAAATTCCGAAATGATGTTGGACGAGCTGAATCTTGTTTATCAAACCGTCCAATAATTCATTTGTGAATACAGACACTTGAGAACACCTGAGAACTCACGCGGCGCTTGTATAAATATACAACAACGCTCATTATATATAATACATAAGCACATACTAGTAGGACATTTAGGCCTCGAAACAGTAGTTGTATTTCGCTAAACGTTCCTTGAAGTCTGTGCCTGTTCTGGTTTAATCCGTCAGTCCTCCGTTCACCTCCTCCCATGGCACCGCCGCCTAACTGCGCAAGAAGTACCCCAATTGCTTCCATGTTGGAAAATGGGCTAAACCAGGTAGTGACTATATGCTAACTTTTCATGCATGTGCGTGTTTAGCTCTACGTGTAGGTATATGTAGTCCGATTTAATTTTCTTTCGTGTATGAATATCTTATCTTTAATTACTTTCCATTCTAAGGTGTGCATGTAGGTGTGCGAGTATTATTGTGTGCCCGGTTATGCCCCAACCTGCATGGTTGTTCGTATGCATGTACCTACGAGTGATCGTATGAGTATGTATGTATGTGCTTGTGTGTGCAATTCGTGTTGTGTGTGTGATACGTGTGGGTATATGTGGCACATGTACACATGTGTGCATGCGTGTTCGTGTGTTTTGTGGATGTGCGCGTGTGTGTGTATGTGTTTTGTGTTGTGTTGACTGTGTTGTGCAGTTCCCACAGTAACTCGTTTTTAGATGACGCATAGTGGCGCGACGGGACCATTTGTACTCTGGAATGTTTTTCACTGTAGAATATGAAGTTAGAAAAGTATTAAACTGTAGATAGGAATTGTGCTGTACTTCACTGAATTTTCAGTACATTTATTTACACCATTGGGTTTTAAAACTGTATCTACAATCTGATGGTTCATTGCTCTCACTCACCATCCACGTGTCCCATATTCTATTGACACGTGGTATCTCATACAATATATACCAGGTTATTACACTTAATCATACGGACAATTCGAACGAAACACGGTTTTAATTTGATTCGTTCGACAATTGGTTATGCACTGTTAGATTCCGAACGATCATCGTAGTTGTTGGACGGTGAGGTATAATCGTTAATCTGTATTTCAGCATGACTACGATCGAATTTGACGTGGTCAACGTGAGGACGCATTACTCGACTGCTCTCCTCCACCGTTTTTACAAGTATGACATGTTCATTGAAAAACGTTTAACTTTTTGAGCACTTGCAATATCCATACAACTAAAACGTTTGAAAGTGTCCCCTATTTATTATATATGCACAAATATATCCCGTCCCGGTCATATGTTTGGTTTATTATCGAAATCTTCAAGTATATCAGCACTAGTATGATATATATATACATGTACGCCCACAAAGAGCCAAAATATTCATGCATTAGTGTTTGTGCATGAATGCATACAAACAAGGAAATAAGAAGTATTCTAACTTTCATCGCTTGAACTGTCCATTGTAGTGAACTGATGGTTCCCAATTTTCCGATTGAAGAGGAATTGGACGATGTTCAGGTAAGCACACATACTATCAGGCATGCATACCATGCACATATTATGCACACTGTTGCTCATGGCACTTTGTGTTCCTTTCTCCATTTACAACCTGTTCATAGATAGATATATATATATGTGACACCTGCCGGCGCACTTCTTCCGCATCATTACGTGTATATGTTCAACATACGCACCCATGTGCGAATACGCAAACGTAGGGCTCAATATACAGAAACTAACTCATTTGGTTTACTAATCTCAGCTATGGGAGGCAAGTCTTGATCCCAACCTAGCCCACGAACGCGACGAGCGAGATCCAGAAATGCAAATATTACTGGCGTTAGAAAAGTATCCAGTAATAAATGAGAAATCTGGGATTTCAACAACAGTGCGTACTACACGTACACCATCACATGATCCCGAATCTGCGACAGTTGGTATGGGCTTTAACTCGGTGAATTACTTTGTTCGAGAAGACGTTGTGGGATGGACAGATAGGAGGATTCTTGGAGGGATTGTATATGAATACTATCCTTATAGCAGGTGTGCATTGATATCATATATTGTCGCTGATCCAACTGTACGAAGGACTGGAGTTATTGGACGATTACATAAGGTATTTGATATGATATGTGTATTTGGGTGTCTGATCTCATTTGGAATGTGAAAACGTATTGTATAAATCAACGAGTACACGAGGTGGGTTGTAACTTGTGAAGGAGTGAGACGATGTGGTTAATACATTTGTATTAGTCATAACGGCAAATTTTGTTTCCTCATTCGTTGTTGCACACAATAACATACACTCAAAGAACAGCCTATCAAATCACAATTCCATCTACTATAATATATCACCACACTTTCACAATATATTAGGTATGCTTGTTTGATTTGGATAGATTATCGTCCACCGGACATGGTCTGCGTGCTGTGTTTGTTGAGACGAACGCACCCGGCTTTGATGATGGTGTCATGGACAACAACATTCGTCACCAAGTTCTCTACAGGTACATCTTGTAGGCCTCTACATATGCATATTGATATATTTGTGTTTGCCAAAGTACATATTGCGAGTGTTTCATTTTCTTTCGGCTTGCCATGCTTGTTGATATTACTAAAGTTGTTGGTTGCTGATGACTACTGTCGACGATATATTTGGATTTATTGTTGTAAATGTTTAGAAACCTAATGTAACTCATATTAGGCGAGGCATACACAAGCTCTTATGCAAGCACCCATTTATATATATGCCACCTCCTACGGATGCGTGCTACACTATAATTCTTCATGTACATATATACATATACATACCTACGCAGATTGGGTTACAGGCAAGTGCAATGTCTATACAACCAACCTCCCCTCAAATCTGGAGAGAAAGCGTGCGAAAATCTTACGTTGCTGGTGCTTAAGCCCCAACTACCTGTAAAGCATTTGAGCGGCAACCCTATCGCACATCAGCAAACATCGCACCTGAACACATACGATCAGGCAAGAATACGAAACCATGGTCATGAAGGAATCTATGAGGAAAACAGTAAACCTATTATTGATACGATCACAAAATCAAATGAATTTATTCCAGCGCAATGGGTGTCTGATTTTGTGCGTGAGTTTGCACGCTCCACACTAGGTCACGAAGATGACAGTGCATTCGTAAATGAAAGATACTGGGGAGATATGCAACACAGCTTGGGTCTATACGCAACCCAAAATGTGATAACGGATAACCGCCCCAACGTTCGCGTTGTGCCTACCCTACCTTTGCAAACAAGGCTTGGGTGTTTACGCTATCATGTAGTTGTAGTATGTGATCAAGCTGGTGAGGGCGGTGGGGGCGGTGGAAATGAGGACGATAGGGAGCACTCTGAGCGTTTCGAACATAAGATTGCTTTGCGTCTAGCCTTGCGATTGAAGGAAAACATTGGATGTATGGTTACGATCTTGTGTGGCGCACACGATGCAGCCGGCTCCGAAGAAATCGCGCATACACTGGACTGCACAACTGCAAGTACAGAAGGTGTAATAGTAATACGTGAGTGGAGAGTTGTTCGTGTTATGGACACGAATAGTAATCATGACAATACAAACATACATACTCCCCAGTGTTCAGTTAGTAGTACAAATGGTACACATAAGCACCAGGGTGTCAGTATTGTGGGTACTACGGATAGGGAAGTTTGTGAGGAAGTGGCATCGATTGCATTGAGCAAGTATACATTTGAGAGCGACAAGGGTGACACTGCCCATGCAGATTGCTTTGTGACGATCGGCCGTGGTTGGCTTACAACACATATAAGTCGTGATGCAGTACATGTCCCACTTGTACACAAGATCAGTGCTGACAATCTCCTTACAGAAACATTTCGATCAGTCACTAGTCTACTCTTGAAGATAGATTCATCTCAGGTTTTACAAGATTAATGTCATAGTCATGATACTCATAACAGCGAGCATATTGGACCATAAATACTATCTCATAGTTCAGGGTTTAGATTTTCTTCGGTTCGATTTAGTCTAGTGGGCCCATCTGTTTACACAGTACATCTTGTATAGAATCAGCAATAAAGCACTTATGAACAATCGTACAGTTTAATACCGAGATCTGTTTGCTATCTCGGGCAACGAAACAACATTATCGTACTGGACTGGAAAAAAGTACATAATCGGTATGAAGCGTACTAGGTTAGGCATAGACTAAAAGGATGTACATCTTGAGTTCATTATTTGACACTGCAACTTGGTCGATTTCATCGCTTTTACTCAAGAATCATTTACAACAACAATCTTATTTCTGTCGAAGTAATCTCGCTTCTGGTCTCGCTTCTGTGACTGTACACATTTCGTGCCACTCGAAGACAGGTCGGAACCCAAACGGAGAACAGAAAAAAAGTAGGATATACTGTCTGTAATTTGACAAGGCTGCTTGCATCACACGTGAACGTATATGTGTACTTGGGTATGCTTGAACTTGACGGGTTGCTACTATTGAATACGGAAACTATCCACGTTAGACACCATGTCGGCGATACCTTCGAGATTCAACATGAAAATAAGGGTGGCTGGATGCACCCAATGCTCGTCAAGCAACTCGTTCTCTAGTTCCTGCTGTGTATAAATATACGTACGTGTATATATTCATATTCACCATACACACACATACATGAAAACCAAAACACCTCATTAATATTCTAAAGAAAAACCACACCTATCTACTCACACACAATTCGAGGTTAAAGACATACCATGTCATTGCTGAATTGCACCTTGTTGCTATCTCTTAAGATTGAATATGCTGCAGCCAAAGGTCCTTTCTCTAAACCGAAATGCCTACAATAGAAATGAAGGAAAATTGAACATTTGGACTACGCGCTCAATACTCTGATTCTGTCGTATGTATGTCTGTTTGTGGCTGGGTTGTGTGAGTGAGTAAAAGAAAGAGTTCTTATCTGTGTGTGCTACTGCGTGTGTCAACATGTAGAATCTGGTGTAAGAAAATGTTTGTGCTAGATGAAATAATTGCTGATAAATACACACATACGTACTTACAGATAAGCATGCATACAACGTTCATGGCGCAATACGCACTCATCTCATAGGCGCGATAGCAAATCATCTTCCTATATGCATTTCACATCATTATCAGTGCACATTGGTGTATACATCAAGTATATACACAAACCAGTATTTAATGGAAGCCTTCTTCGCCACCAGCTGTCCTTCCCTCAATGCCTGTGCATACGACTGTAATACTGTATTTATTTGGAATGCTACCTCCAGCATTGGACTTGCAAGTGTACGCGTATAACGTTCGTGACTCTGTAATCAACCCCAAGTGGTGTTGTTAGTGAAATAACACATACGTTTTCTGAACTCGGATATGTTTGCGTGTATGTGTGGAAGAACATTCATATTGACTAAATGTACTTTCGCAGGCTTGCTGGACATATATCGAACGGCCCCAAGCATCCGTAATGTTGAAATTGTAATTTCTGAGACCAGTTCTTTTAGTGAGTCCGTTAAAGCAGCGTCATGTGGTCTTGCCATTGGAACTTTGGGCTCGTTTTCGGCTAATTTGCTATATGTGTGATAGAACTGTTGCGTATAAGTGTACGTGCGCGTGTGCGAGCATCAGCAAACCATTAACAGATACGATGGTGCGTGTTTATATAAGAATATTTTGTACGTGTGCATTTTGCTGCTAGGAAACGACACCTTAATTGTACAACATTGGAGAGTCGTTCGTACAGTTCAGCTTCACCAATACGCTCAAGACCTTCACTGAGATCCCTTCCATTAACTACACAGTTAACTAGTTGTAGAATGTAGTCCGCGCATACTTCCAGGTCATCTAGGTAGTGTGATTACTGTGTGAGTGAATATATGCACATACATATCCACATACATGTATATGCAATGCCAAAATTCGGCCTAGCTAAAAATACAAAATTTCAATGCAAGTAAATAGGAATACCTGCGACTTCGACCAAAACAGCGTCTGTCGCTCTATTCGGGAAAACGAATATGGTTGCCAAAATGCTGACTACACAACCCATCGTAGTTGTTAGTAAGTACGCAGCAGTCTCCAGTGGTGTAGGGTGCGTGGATATCTGTTTATTTTTCAATATTGGATATACGAATGAACTGAAATCAATACCTACCTATACATGATCGAAACAATACATGTATGATAAAACTTGATACTCACCCGTATCGCACCGGACAAGAACCCAGAGGCCATATACAACTGAGCTGCCGGAAGCGCAGCATAGTCAAACATGTATATGGAGACCATGGACATTACAAACCACATGAACAGCAAGGCGTATCCATTATCAAATACAGTCATGTTGACAACCAACGCAATACAACATCCGAGTATATTACCAGCAAGTCGGTTTTGTCCTTTGATAAAGCTATATGATGTACCAGTACGAGGAGTGTAAAATTTGTTTATGTTCGATGTAGGAAAATGACTGTATGCGGATTTTGAGTGCATGCTGTTGTGGAATACTGTTGGAAGTTGTTGATATTTGTGCTGCATTGCAACATACAATGGAATTGTGCAAGTGCATATAATGTGTGTGTGAATGATTTTGCGTGTGTGTAGATGCTTTGTGTGCATCCAATATATTACGAAAGCGCAAAATACATACACATACAGCCCTCTCGTCTATAATATACTCCATATAGAACACGTCATACAAGACAAACAGAAACGCCCACATTCTTAGTTCTCGAGAATTTCGCACAAACTACACAATAACCAATTGTACATATGCACAACTACACATCTCGAGAAATCCGTATACATGTTGTCCTTTTGAGCTATTTCACCATGGATATATTTTTAACGTTGTATAATCGAGTGAGGTACCTGGCTCCTAAAACGATGTGCTCGATGCTGGCGAGTGAACTGATAGACATCAGAACAGCATAATACGTACCACTACCATGCAAATCTGTATGAATGCGATACGTAGAAGAGGTTTGTCAACACTGTGGGATAAAACTATAACGTATTTTGAATGAACATTTTGAGTTTGTGCGAATGGAACGACAATAAGCAGTGCATGTCCATGCATCTGTCTGTATATATGTGGGCGAGGAACAGTTTGGAAACAAGTTTGAGCATGGATTTGTGTACTAGTATGTATGTGTGCAATACTTACTTCTTTGAATGAAGTTGTCAATTTAAACTACTAAAAATAAATCGAGAAATGCAATATCAGAACATGCAACGAATGCACATTCCACTACATAACGTCTGAGTTTTTCCTTGGTAATACAAAGTCCCAATTTGTGTTGGGAAACGTGCGAACGGAACTGATAAAAACACAAACGGCTACGTTCGTAGTATTGACAATGATCACATACAAAAACACCTCTACACAACAAAGATATGAACATACTTACATCGCATAAAGTCATTATCTACGTCGACATAGTAAATTGTGCAAAAGGGCACGATTATAAGCGTCAACCGTAGGGAATACAAGAATGTTGTTGTACTGTACCTTCTGTATACATTCACACAATCCTAACAGGGACATAGACGTACAATGTGTTTACAAATATATGAGTTAGAAAAGGTATGGGTGTACATTTATTAGTATGTACACGTTTATATATACAACTGGGTAGTGTGCGTGTATGTTACAAGTGAATAAATAAGTGAGTAAATTTGAGACTATAGATGTAATGAGAAATACAAGATAAAACACATCACACGCTGAACGCGTATAGAAGTGTTTACTAACATACACGTCGCAAATGTATACATTACTCACTCACTCACGTTGACGGAGAACTTAAGTAGGTACGAAAACACAGATGGGCATATACCTTCTCTAGGCTAGACCAAATAGTTGTATCAAATCGTTTGCGGAATGCATTAAACACACTTCTTGCCCACGCATACTTCATTGTCACGTTGACCAACCCATCGTCGGCACAAACAAGCTCCGATATGTTATTATGTCCCGTTCTTGGGGAATATAAGGATTCAGTTGCATGTGCTTGTGTTGTTTGTACGTTTAAGAGTTGTGTGTGTTGCAGATTTGTAGTAATAAGTGGGATACTTCGTCCTATGGGACAATTACGTCTACTTGCATCTGTAGATCTCATGCTCGCAAAATTGAGGTAGGGCTCGCCTTTGTTATTCTTGCAAAACCCTTCTTTGTCACATCCCTTCTCGTTATGAGTACGCACACTCTTGTCGTTACGCATACTCACACTGTCGCCCTCATTCTTATCGTCAAGTACACATACACCCGCACTCTCACTCACATTCTCAGTATGAGCCAAATTTCCAACAGAAGTCGAATCTTCGGATTTCAAAGTATTTCTCATAACGATGTCCACAGCGTGATTTTCAATGTCAGTATCAACTTTCAAATCGGATGATGAAAGTTTTACATTGCAGTTCGTCGTATCTGAGCAAGACTTTGTGTTGTCCGATTTGGGGATTGGGAGTTTCGAACACGACATGACATTTTTTGGATTTGCATTCAAAAGTCCAAAATTGGAAGCAGAATATACAGAGACATCTTCACCCGACGTGGATTTGGGGGTGGTTTGGGCTAGACTATCAGGTAGGACTGGGATCGGGCTTATTGCTGAGCTCGTGGTTGGACTTGTTTTTAGGACTAAACTTGTGGGCATGGGGGAATGCCTGATCGGATGCGTTGTGGCAGAATTTGGATCACCACTTGGACTTTTACTTGAAATGGGAATTTGCAGTTGCGATAAACCGCCACAGTCCACCATATTTGCTTGCACTGTCTTTGTGTTAGCCGCAATTGATAGTGGTTGTGTCGTATATCTCATGAACTCCATACTTACACTAATACCCTTCGCATCCGTCCCCATACCAACACTTAAATTCGTCTTTGAATTCCCAATCACACTCGCTGCCAACACGTCATCTCCATCATCATACTTGGTCAACCTAGATAAATGCCCACATGCACGCTTCTGCTCTCTCAGCCGTAAAATCAAATCACATATATCTTCCGGAACTTTCGACCCCACATACAAAAGTGAGTACAAGGCATGAAATTCTGGCATGGTAGTCCTGCGTGTTTGCATACCCACTGTATCCAACTCCGTCAAAAATGTGCCCTTATCGATAGCACCTTTGCTATCCAAATCGCCTTCTTGTTCCCCATTATTCTCCTCCAACCGACTTTTATCTGAAGCACTGGTACAGTTAGTAGGTACATGGTTCGTTGCGTCAGAAACTGAACTGCTCGCTCGCAGTACATCCCAAGCATTCATGAGTTGAACATGCGATCGTCGCAATTTCGTGCGATACCGCACTGTGTTTCGGCAAATCTCGATAAGTTGGCTCTCCCATGCACGTGTCCATCCATATATTACAAGACGACCGTTTGCATCCTGTAGTCGAATGTACGAACGATTATGTGAGTGGTGTGTGCTTGCACACCATGCGACATGTGCGTAGAAAAATGCACTTAAGGGATTATTACTGCGTATTGACTCCACATCCTTAAAACGTTGGACATGAAGTAGATTCTTCTGACAACGAGAACTAACAGCTTAGGATTGGATCTCACATAAATAAGTATAAATAGAACAACCTCATCAACATATTCCATGCCATTCTTAAGATGTGTCACGAATTCAGCAGATAGAACCATGAAGTCTCCAAAGTTCTTCAAGAGAGTTACTAACAACCGATGGTTAGGTCTACCATTCTCGGTGAGTGTGGGATCATCGTCAGATGCTTGACACGCCTTTGAGGGAATACATGTCGTAGTGGGTGTAAGAAATATTGTTTTTTAAAAGATTTTACAGGTTCTTTAAAAATGTGAATGATTGAGTACAAATCGCACATGTGGGTATGAATATGTGTCATCTTGCAAGTGAGCATGTGTGTGAACATTATGCGTGACGGCATGTAAACATGTTTTGTCACGACTACGAACAAGCCATTCTCACGGGAACGTTTCCTATGATTTGCTCCTGCATACGCAATGCGACAAACATTATGTACATTTTGACGAGACCTTTCAAAGTTATTCGTCTTGCTTGGTTCACTAACACGTAGATCTCATGTTTAGTACGTAGATCTCAAGCAAATGACGGCGTAATGTACTTCACACATTTTATGTTCGGTCATATTACCTGCATGTACATGCGCTGGAAAAAGTTGTAAACTCCCACCATACGCTTAAGGGAACGACAGGTAAGGTTCATGTAGAAATATCTTGGTGTATCTCGCTGTAATACAGCTTCGTACCTTTATGAATATACAAGTTTGTATTATGGCGTAGGTACGTACATTTGTAAGAAAAAAGTTATGTGTACTGTATGTGTTGCTTTAGGTAGAATGTGAGCACGCATGGAAACCTGTATATATCTATGGAATGTGGAATAAGGGAGGGAGGGAGAGGGGTGGCTAGCACAATAATACGCCAAGTTGTAACAGAAGTGCACGGCAGTCTGTATGATTCTATGCTTATGAAATAGCTCACACTCCCAAGCATACATATGCACATACCACGCGGGTATAGTAGAGCGACTAACCAGATCAAGCTTTGTCAAAACATTCTTGAAACATTGTTCGGCATTGGCAGTAGTCATAGAATCACTTCCCTGCGTGAGAGTTTCACTAACACGATCACAGCTGGCTTGAAGATCGCTATAATGGGTAAATATAAAACATTGAAGAGTAATACGTCCGGATATATGGTGTCAATATATACCTTGTGTTTACTGCTTATAAAACTCACAACTAGAGATACGCAAACGCCGCCTGGAGTTGGGGGAGTAGGCCAAACGAAAGCAATACCTGGTACAGTTTTACATACTCGCCTGCTGATTTAACAATCGTGCAACTAAACAAAAGACTGTGACGTGCTGCCTAGCAGTTTATTAAGAAAAAAATATTCGTTCCATCTCCTTTTACATACTTTTGATGAGTAAAAAAGCACATGAACACCGAATCTTGGTAAAGATGTTGACTTTCATCATACAACTTGCGTAGCAATGCATGATTCAGAGATTAATAGAAAACGTGAAAATAGGTAGACCGACTGGTGTTTAGTTCCCAGAAATACTTATGTGACTGGCCCATACTGATTTGTACTACAGCATACATCTAGAAACAAATTGAGCATTTCATATAAACACATTAGAAATATATGCAACGAAATATGACATTCAACATACGATTGTAGTGAATGGTAGGCCCAGGCTGGTCTTATGTTACTAGTCACCAAGATGGAGACTATTGGCCACATCAAGAGGGAGAGCAACCCACTTGTACACATCCACATTACAACTGGAAGTGTGCAGCTACTTGCTGATACGTCACTCCAGGGTACCGTTATAACTTGAAAAAAAAAGGCAAAAAGCAATGTTTACTTGTGTGTTACAACATTTGTATATGGTGACGTTTTATCCCTGTACAAGAAAGACAAATGTTATTGGTCTTTTTCACTCTTTATATATGATTGTGTATGAAGACGCACAAGGTCGATGCACGCACACTTATATGTATACTACGTGAGTTAAGATGTACTTTACAATACCTTGATTCCCTTCATGGATGTCAAGAAGTACCATAGCTTGCCCGTACACAGCTACTCTTGATAGATGAATAATTACCAAACGAAACTGGTTTTTATAGTTTGCGGATATTAAATGTAATAGAAAATTATATACAACAGCTTTAAACAAACAATTCTCATTGTGCACTGCGTGAATATTTATTTGATAGGTGAGAGACTACCCCGATTGAAGTATTCTACTATATGCTGCAAGCTATTCTTCGCAAGAGAAATAGCTACAAACCTGAATATTACGGTTTTAGAAGACTAGCCGTCAAAACTGAAGTTAAAAGTATATATATCACGAAAGTTTTTGTACAGTACCCATGCAGAATAGTTATTGGGTGTATCTATTTTCTATAGTCTAGTTCTAGCGACACAGATTTAGTCATATATGTTAGCTAATTGAAAGGTTGTTATGTACTTTACTATACCGTCTATAATTTCCGACGTAACTGAGTGTGCGCAGCCCTATAACATACTTCACGAATTTACAATTGGAGCATAACTGCATATTTTGTGTGCTTTTTAAACAACATGACAACTTGGGAATTTACTCACCTAACGTCTAGTCTTGTTCCAACAATTCAACAAAAAGTTCACAATGCCTCTCATGACACACCTGTTCAGTTGTGGGGTAGCTTGCCGACAAAAACGTGTAAACAATAATCGCCGAGTACATCACCCATTTGTTTGCGGATATCATGGCAACAAGAGTCACGTACACCACACCTCCCATCATGCCAAGAACGCCAATTAAACTTGCACGGCACATACTACCCACAGTTCGATTCTTCGCCCACATTAAGTAAGATACTATAGTGGCCACGCGTGCTAGTACAAGGAATTCTTCAATGTCAGGAAAAACGATGGGAACAGCAAGAATAGTCGAACATATCGCCGCTTTTCCTGCGTTTCGCCCTCCCGGTGTGCATGAGAACTACACAAAATTAACCAGAGAAATCACTGCTTGAGCCGGATATTCGCATAGATGAAAGAAAGACGTGATAAAAAGAAAGAACAATGGTATCAAATTTGCGTTATTGGGTGATCAAAATATCGTTTTGTCGGCGATATGTACATGGCTGTACCAAATTAACATACGAATTACATAAATTATTTCTTTCTCAATGTCTACTTCCTAGTAGTGACTAAGGGTGTCACAAAAGAGGACGATTGATGGCACCACCATGGAATATTATGCTGATTTCTCGTTCTGTGTACATCTATAATCTGTTTTCCACCCCAAGGTTGAGGCACATGGTACATGAACGCGATCTTGTGCGAGAAATCGACTGACTCGCATTACGTAATGCCTATCGTGCAATCACACTTTTCAGTCAGATCTCAATATTGAACTTATGCGACGACATAAATATGTAGCAAACCAAGTAGTAAACTACGTAAGCTCAAACTCTACCTAACTTCAAACCTGGCCAACTATTCAGTGTTAAACAGATATACACGCACGAGCACGTTCCCAATTTCTTTTCGTTCTACGTATTACTTACCTTTGGAAGAAAAAAACTTTGAATTCTGGTGATGACCCTGTCGACCCATCCGGGTCTATGGCTAGATAATGTATCATTAGTTGACATGTCCACACTAGAAGTGCCACGCACGAACCTTGTACCGAAGAAAACAATAAACTCACAGTGTCCTCGTAACCAAGTAAATATTTCAAGTAAACACTGCAAACGAGAAGAAACTACCGATAGAAGTTATGAATTGTGTATATGGATGATAGAGAGTGAGTCAGGGTATACATGTTAGTGCACAAACGATCGTACAAGATAAGGGTGGGCAGGCGAGTATGATTCGAACATTTAGGCTGCCTTCATTTCCATCATACGAAACGCGGACGTGAATATGAAGCGACCAGTTCACGAGCGTGCATGCAAATGTATCATCTAGTTCCCGTGGTAGAGCGGAGCATATGTATATAGAGGACGTGAGTGCAGATGAACAAGTACATGAACTCCTACACTTGCCTGCTCCCCCCACCACCGTCAGCACCGTCAGCGAATGTGCCTCCATTTTAATCTTCATTTCATATCCATGAACGTTTCGAGCTGAGGTGTCATAAAAAGTCAAAATTAGTTCGGAAGCGAATCAAATGGGCGTTGGATACTCCCGCTTAACAGTAGCCAGTGTCAACAGTTTGAACCTAGTCAGTCCAGCCCCAACTGTCTGCATCCCACATGTAACGAAGTAAGCTGTATCAGTAGTAAAAGCTGCTTCGTACACCAAGTCTTATAGCTAGCATAGATTGTATCAGTAGTACAAACTGATTCGTGATCCAAGTCTTGCAGCTAGCATAGCTTCTATCGGTAAAACAAGCTGCTTCGTGCCCAAAGTCTTACAGCGAGCATAGTACCCAGCAGTCGTATAACTTACTTCATACCAGTTTTACAACTAACTTCGTACCCAGTAGTATATCTAGATTCGTACCCAGTCTAACAGCTCGCTTAGTGCACCAATCGTATATCTAGCTTCGTTCTTTATAAAGACTTCAGGGTTTTCGGCTAACGTGTGCGAGAGAACATATTTTAGATGGCATTACCCTTTTATTGTTTACGGAAAAGTCATGCCGAGCTCAGTTCTCGACAAGATGATATATTCCATGTATCCCAAACAAGTAACTTCGTTCCATTCTCATATCACATTAACCTAGGTATATATGCATATTTGGATATGATCATCTAATCCGTTTCAGTGATGTATACACTGTCATCCGTGCTTTATGAGTAGCATAGTAAATAAGTATGAATGTAATCCAAGCCAATATATGAGTTGCACTTGTATGTATTTACAATGTAGACGGAGAAATGGATGGATATCATTTACTATTAGTTATGTAATCACCATGTATTCCTCCGTGTATCATATGAACATTGATTGATCTTTTGATCAACTGCTAATCCAAACTTCTCGCCACAAGTTGTACCACGCATCTATTGAAACGTTGATTCCACATCAGATGGTGAGCATCCTAGAAGCGTGACTATTACTTTGGAGTTAAATATACTTTGTACCAGCACTGATCAAAGTAAACAGTAGTCAGATCACATTCAGCTCCAAATTCTTGTTCATCAAAAGCAATATACTTATTCTCCGGCGTGTTAGGCGATTCGTAGAAGAATTGAAAATTTGTCATGTTGTTTATCATGAATGTGAGTTGATAGTCTATTGAACAACCCTGTGGATTTATAAAACAGAAAGATGTCTTAGTATGTAATTCAAGCAGAAACATTAGTATGTAATTCAAGCAGAAACATAAATTAACAGATGTGTCTACATGCCTTGTACAAAATTTGTGTATACACAGTGTCGGTACGTGTTGTTTAGGGTGTGCTTTCGTCATATTCTATAACGATGCACTCTAAGTTGTACTAACCTCTCCTTCTGGGTCGATGAAGCAATACAAATTTGCAATACAGCTTCCGCGGTCTTGAGTCGGTGGTACGTACGGATATCCATTAGCAGGTAGACTTTTGATGGCAACCGGCGCAGACCTACGACAAGAGCAGAAAAAACAAATTTAGTACCATCAACAGGAGAGGGCATGTCTCATACAACATCCACAAAAGAAAGTACGTAAAATAGTTTATGTAGCTTGATAGCTTAACATGATGAAGCGAAGTGTGTTCTTTTAGCGCAGATGAACTTGTACATCATATAAAATAAGATTCTCTGGAATTTGACGTATGCCCTGTACATACCCGCATGTATCGTCAGAGAAGTAATATACGGTATAAACTCCGGTCAGTTCGAAAGGGTCAGTAACATCACTGACAGATGTAACGTTGTTTACTGCCATCCAATCTGTGCTTGGAAGTGTAATGGTAGCATCGGAACTGGAAACAATATCTTCGCTCGTAGCCGCTCTGGGTGCAGCCTCAACTAGATATGCACCAATAAGCAGAAAAACACTGTATAGGACGCGGTTCATGATGGTCGATGCGTTTGTCATTCTTCATACAACTAGCAAAAGTATTCTCCTGTGAAAGTGTTCATAATAACGTACCAAGCTTCATCATATATAGTATAATGTCTATACCATCCTGGTCGAAAAGTTTTACAATCAAGTAAATGGAAAGGAATTTAATTACAATCATATATATGCATACAATTAACATTTGGGTTACAGGTTATCGAATCTTATGTGGAAAACTGCTTGATTATGACCACATTAAAAGCCAATCATACACAAATATTATATGTCTAAGTTTTTATCCAATTAAATCATTCCTCATTCTGGAATGCGTCACCATTTTAGGGGATTGTGATGGTCCTGTATGGACGGACAATTGTTCGACATTCTCATAGTAGTGAACAAGCGAAAGTGTACGGACAGTTCTGTATGGACGGACAATTGTTTGGCATCCTCATACTACGTGTTGAACAAATAAATGTAGTACAGATTAGTAAACAAATCTATTTTTAGATTTAGAAATATTCATCGGATGAAACACCCTAAGGCCTCTTTAAATAATAGAAGTAATTTCACCATAGCGTTCGAGACACATGCATCTCCAACGCTGGATACACACATACACATGATTTCTTACAATAACAAGTACGTACTACTATAACATAAACATAGCCCAATGGTTCAACGTTCTCTCGTCGGCCTCTGGAATCACAAACACTATGTCCTTCTTATCGCCTTGCAAATTCACTTGTACACGACGGACACAGCCAGGCAACTCGGCCATTAAAAGCCTTGGGGGAAGAACTGAACAATAGAATGTTAGACAAGATATCGGTGCTTCATCTAGTCGATTTGTAAGGCGATAAGACGGGACGGGCGTATTGTTTATGATTCGAGAAAAGCCGACGAGAGAACTCGGCATACGGACGAGAATAAGTTTGCAGGTGATGTTGGAAGATGAATGGGTCACGTTTATCAGGTCAGATCGACTAAACCAGGGCTCATTTTAAATAGTACTTATACTTGACCCGAAAGACGGCTCGGACTCCTCAAAATAATAAATCGTACTTGACAACTGCACTCCACCGAAGCTCTTGAATTACTATGTCTCCCACGTTTGTTCCTAATCATGCTAACCGTAATCTTATGAATTTAGTAAATATTTTCGTTTATAAATTAGAACAAGTAAATGATAGAAACAGATTCTGACTGATTAGTATATTACATAGAAAATGATGGAGATCCCGCCCAGTTGAGCTAAACATCGTTTCCACTTCTTCGCATATGTACTTATTGTTGTAAAACTACGGATGGTGGGACTTGTAGTTATTCTTTCAAATGCAACGAGGAAGAGAGATTTAATATGCTATCCACAAAATTCGACGAGTTGAGTATCAAAGCGAGTCTGGTGGACACAATGATAGACGCCGTCCTCCGCAGAATGCTTCTGCACGTACACACTACGCTTGTTCCATCTAATCTGATTACACTCCTATGTCCATTTCGGGCAGGTGTAACTCTGCACAATGTCGGTCCAGCCTGCAAGTGAGCGCAACGCTTGCAATACTGCTATCTTCATTCAATTGCTTGAACAATGCATGAGCAAATAATAATTATAAAACCCAATATCACCATGACTCAGGTTTCCAACTCGAAGACCATCTCATGGGTGAAGACTGCACGTGCGATGACGAGAACTCGGGTTCGGTCGATTTCCAACACAACTTGCACCTTCGTGAAGACAGTCTATATCCGTCACGGATCAGAGACTTCTCAACCTCACCAACCTTGTGTTCTCTCCGCAACATAAAGACTTGCGTTGGTTGACCTTTTAACATTCTTGATGACTAAACCCTAAACCCTACTGTAGCACCCGCTCTCTATCACGAGAACGGGACTGGGGAATCTAACTCCACTGGAATAACTGTGCTTCTATTGCTTGAAAACAAGACGAGACATCTGCTTCTCGAGAACACAGCAAGCAGAACAATTCCATCACGACCGTTTTCATGTACAAACGTGATGCGTGTAAATCATAGGATAAGGCATTTCTCGACCTCAATGTGTGATGTATGACTTCAGTGGTGCGTGTTTCACCCGTAGCTGTTTCACATTCCAGTTCGTGTCCTCAAACGAAAAACAACCATTTCCAATAGAACAGAACATATAGGATTTTTGACAATTGTAACAGCGGTAAGCAAAGATTACCTACCCTCCAGTAGGCATCCGACGGCTTATGTGTATATTATAACGTGAACGTGTTTATAATGTCAAGTAGTGTCGAGTATCAATACAAGGAGGTTGCGATTTCCAATGTAGCTGTGCAAGTATCATAAGTTTGTGCTCAAGACAAGTATCTTCCACGTGTCACCACGAATTTGGAAGTTACCCATCCTCTTCTGCCAAGAATAGAATCCCGCATGACTCATGTTTATGCATTACAAGGCATATTCATATACATTCACAGTATGTTTGTGGAAGATTTTCGTTCATATTCTCAGAACTAGAAGTCGGATCACGTAATATACATTGTCGGCTGTTAAATAAGTAACTTTTTTGTTATTGATGTTGTAGACTGCATATGATACGGAAATGGTAAATTGTTCGTAGCAATTCATGCTCATTTGTTTGTACCAAGCATTTCTATACTTTTCTGGCAAACCACACATTACGTGTTCTTAATATATTCAAAACAAGCAGGACAAACCAGAACGACAAACTGTTTTCTGTATATGGTACCACGTTTACTTATATTCAAAGTTCTAACGCCATTTGTTGCATAGTAGTCTGAGACAGTAAGTACGCCTAAGTTCACTTCGGTCATACACATCACTTAATTGACAGTCAAGCACATGGGCGGGGTGACACCAAAGAGAGAGAGACCAGCTGCAGGGAGAGCCCATATACCATCTCCAGCGATGAGCGCACTAGCGATAATGACGCCAAACATGGCCCACGAAGAAGCGTTAGTTCTTTTCCACCACCACTGCACGAGTGCACCCGTACTCATAATAATAGCCAGATGTGCACCAATGTACAGTGGGATGGACATGGATGATGGCATCGGTACATAGGTCTCGATATATCGTCCTGCACGTTCACCGAAGAACTTGCGGCTGAAATCGCGAAGCCATGAGAAAAACATTGCGAGGAAAAATGCGACACCAGACATTGTCAAGCAATGCTGAGGTAGGACTGAAAATCCCTGGGTTCCCACAAGTGCCATAGATCTATAAATAGTTCCATATGGCGCTGCATACTCAGATCCTGGGACTCCAACTTCGAAGCCATGGTAAAACATGAGGAACAAACCTGGTCCAATGAAACATCCGCCAATTGCTCCAATCTACACATTGGCATGGTACGGTGTCGGTAGGTGAATGTGTTTTAAATATGCAAGGTGTGCAATAAGTACGCATGCACATTCATT
This sequence comes from Creolimax fragrantissima, assembly GCA_033442365.1. Lineage (NCBI taxonomy): Eukaryota > Ichthyosporea > Ichthyophonida > Creolimax > Creolimax fragrantissima. Next base: position 339,732 of record JAWQFL010000015.1, on the reverse strand, counting down.
GATGTGTATGCTCTGATATTCCAAATTTCGCATTCAGACTGTCCTAATAAGTTCAATTACAAATACAATTGCGAAAGAGCATGTACAAAATAGCATTACTATATTATACGTACCACTTGGGCTATGAACATCGCACGAGGTGATGCAAAGGTTAAGTAACCAGTTCTGTAGTCTTGCATCAAAGTCTGTAATATTTTAAATTATGAATAACGTTAGTGTACGTGTATGCATATACATAGTACGCGTCGATTTAAATCGCAGAATATATGAGGTGCAATTCATCAAGTGTGTCATAATCAACACTGTACCATGAAGAAGGAGACAAACTATCATGCATGCTATATACAGTACCTTGTACCTACAAATATGACTGTGTAGTAACGTTGGCATACGATAGACAGAGTGTCATGACTCCCATATATATTATGTACTTACAGCAGCAGAAGAAGTTCCTGCAAACATGACTCCACAAGTCGCCAAACCAGCAATGATACCTGTGATTTAGGTGCATGTTGTTTTGGTGAGAAAAGATTAAATACCAACATTGAAGCTACATAAGAAACTAACTGGGCATGAGCGTCATATATAGGCATGTGTGTAACTAACCATGTTCGCCATCGGTACCATGAGCCCACATGGCGAAGACGAAGATAGCGAACTTTCCGAAAGTGGAGCACATATCCCAATCACTCATACCCGTGATATATGCGTTAGGAACAGCCATGATTGGCAAGAATAGGTAGGATATCAGAATCATGTACCAGAATGTTCCTGTTGAAGTGTGGATCCGCGAGTTATTAGTTTATTACGTACAGGTACGCAGTCATGTGTAGAAGTCGAATGCGTTACAACCTTGTATCATACATTAGCTTCGAGTGATAAACAGGAACATTTCGCTCCAGAATATCAAATCCAATTGTAACCAACCAAGTAACCCTCAAAAGATGGTACCGGAATATTCCATGCAAATCTGTTTCTAAACAGACACTCATTAACAATATTCATAAATATGCACACAAAGATCATGTCCACTTACCAGGAAATAGCAGAGGGATGACTATACATCCAGCTACTGCACATACAAAGTATCCGACAGCAGCAATATACCATGGAATGTTGTCTTCCAAGAACACTCTGTCCATGAGTTTAACTTGCCGTTCCAAAGCAGCTTTTTCTTCTGTATCCACCTGATCTTCGTCATCATCGAAGGATAACGATGATTTGTCGCCACTTTTCTTTTCCAAGTTAGACTGGTCGGTGAGAATGTGAGTAATGTTGTTTGACTATGCGTATGACATCTTCATTACTTCGCACCCTGTTTCCCATTGCATGCTAAACATATTTACAGTGCGAGTTTGGTGGTGTTTCTTTTCGAATGAGACCAGATATTGCAACATAAAATACATGTACTTACAAGGTCTGTAATTGTGGTATCGACCTCATCATTGCCTTTCCTCAACAAAGTGCGAATCCGTTTTTGTTCTTCCACATACGTGACTATCATCATGACCAATTGGTACATACCATCTCCCATGATAAGCGCAATCGCAATAAACACCTATACGAACCGTGTGTTTGAGTTGGAAGTGAACAAACACACGGTTATAGTGCACCTTGCTAATTACGTTTGTGTACAAATTAGTATGTTCGTTTCATAACACCTAGTTATTTAGATCGTGTCATGAATTTTTGCTCTTCTGGGAGAAAAAAGTCCTTGTTTAACCGTAACGTGTTTACAACGGACTACTAGTAGAATAACAAAATATTTTAGCAAATCTTACTTTATAACCGAAGGCTCCTTGCATATCATTTCCGACATGGCTTTCATCGTACCATACACCGGATTTACCGTCCACAATTGGCCATAATATTCCCCAGCCAAGCAACGCACCCCACATCATTGAGTATGAAACAACGATTGGGCACAACATACCTGTTTGTGTACGTGAATGTGTACAAGCGTGTTAGTGAGTGGAGTGGGAGGGGCAGACGAGATGAGGAGAACAAGTAATTAATTCAAACATGCATGTTCACATCTTTTGTTGGAGTGCATAAATTTGCGTGTCCTGTATAAATGTGCACGTACAAATAGTCAGATTGTAAGTGTACATACTAATGTATAGTTGAATTTTCGGTTGTCATTACTTACCTACTCCGATGTAGTTGAGTTCAAATGTAAAATACCACGTATAATTCATTAGAGCAAATCCGAATGTTGGTAAAGCGTGAATGCCTGTATGTATAATATGTGAAACGTGAACGCGATTGGTTAATATATACGAATTCCCAAACTCGCACATGGGTTTCAAAAACAAAGGTTTTAAGATGTTATGGATTGTAGGTTACATTCCATTTCATGCAAAAAGTGAACAAGTAGAAATATTAGTGGGATTTATTATGCTGCAGGCATTTCAAGGAATACACGTACGACCCACTCTTCCAAAATATAATGTACTTCCGCCAACAATGAAGTCAATCTCTTTCCTACTGTTATCAGCAACGGAGGCCATCATTCGTAAACAAGAATTGTACGCACCAAATTAATATAAAATGCGCATCCTACATGACATGGTGGGGTCCTACTCTGTAAATATATATAGATCGAATTTAACTTACCACAGTTGTCACCATTTGTGAATAACCAGTTGTACGCGCCATAGAAGAAAGCAACGGCAAACCATTTCGTAAAAGATCTAAACTGCATTTTCGCAAGTTCTTGCCCCTCCTCCGTGAAAAACGACTTAATCATAGTACCAGTTGCGGTACCAGAGGGATATATCAAACGCAGATCAATGATATATATTCCTCGCATGACGGTCAGAACGAAGATACCCGAGAGAGATACCACGAGAGAATATGCTGCCAATCGAGGAAAGGTAGGATTCACCACCTGTGTTTGTGTCGAGTTTTGTGTGAATATTCTGAGAATATTTATTCAAACGCGCTGAAAAATCGACCGTGGACAAAATATTAGAAGAACATTGAGCTAATACTTATTTGTGGAACTTCAAGAATACCACTTGGGTCGAACAAGAACTCACCAAACAAAAGTATACACTCCTACACATAGAAAACATACCTGCGAAAAGTAGTTGCCAGGTGTCTCTACACCAAGATTCAGATAGGATTGCTCGTCCATGGCCAACATATATGATCTACGGATATGGGTGTTATAGGCATTGAACAATGAATAAAATCATCTTTTCAAGAAACAATAACTTGAAATCGTACTTGAAGGAGTACACAAATATCTACTGCCATAATACACATTTAGAGCAGATAAGTGAGACTCACCCTAAACCAGTCATGAAAGAAACACCCGAACAAGCAACTGCACATGTCTGAATGACCGTGTTTTCTTGCTGAGTGAAGATCTGAATGCTCGAGAATACTTTTCCTATGAATATTGTGGTTGATGACAGATTAGCCACAACAGATATGCACACTTTTTCTATTTAGTCCTGCACGGTATATATGTGTGTATTACATATCGAGATAGTTGAGTGAAAGACAGTGAGATTTAGTGTGAGTGTGTGAGAGATAGTATTTTTTTTGTGCATGTTAGAAATCGATGCTGCTAATTTAATTAGCATACCCAAAAGAGTAACAGTTGATTGCATGAATACAAAACCAAGCAGTCCTGCGCCAATGTTTAAGGAAGGAATGACTCCGGAGGTAAGAGAGAGTTTCAGAGAGATTACGGTGAAGACTGCTCCTACGACCAAACCAACAAGAACTCCTCGAACAGTCACCTGTTATTCCATAAGTATGTACACATTAATGTTATGGCTATCTATTTGCTGTATATTAACATTGAGTCTTCATATGAACTTTTTAGTTTGTACATTTCAATGCTCAATTTTCTGAGTATATATGTACAAATCATTTGGCTAGTCGAGAGTGTTATGTATACACAAAATGTTTTAATCGAAAATGTACACATAAACATGTAGCTATCATCAGTTTTATGTTTCTCGAAGAAGACCAATAGCACATGTCTGATATAATTTGAAAACTATTGATATTAGACATACATACGCTTTTTAAAGAGCTGTATCTAGCATTCGGACTGCATTTCAAATGTATCTCACGTACATTAATGATCAGTAACTATTAGAATAATTTGACTTTACGACTTGGACTCAATAAACACTATGCAAGCACATGGACACGAGTACCTGTTTTCTCCAATCCAAGCACTCTTTAACAAAGGCATCTTCCGCCGCCCTAGAATCGTCTGAGATATTCTGTGTTTCGTTATCGAAACTGTCCACTTGGTTTGATTTACGGCCAATAGAGATACGCTCCCTGTCTAGGTCAACGGTTGAGCCTGTCATGTTGTTCTTGTTCATACCCTCTTATATCGAGATTCACTCTGTTCGAATAAACCAATAGGGAATGTTCACATCGATGGTACATTAACAAGTATTGTGAGCTGATTGTGTTGTTGAGGTTGCTGCATATGCTGGACTGACAGTTTGGGAGCAAACTTGACTTTTTGGGTGGATAAAGTTTCTCATGCCTGCGTTTATCTACCAAAAGTTTTCATATATATAAAACATACATTTAGTTCACCGCTTATTAGTGTTTGTCATCTATGGAGGCTCACGTTCATGACAAACGCACTTCTCGCTCATGTTACATTGAATAAAAAAACGACTTACCAACAATCTCTTGCAGCGCTTCCTGAAGTGCAGACAAATCTACGTATGTTTAAATAGAGTGATTTAATAGCTAATGTGCGCTCGTACTTTATATGAATTGTGACACGGTATGCGGGACCTCTAACGTAATGAGAGTGAAATCAAACAGTACGACAATGATATTCGGGGTTCTCAACGGCACTCGCGGCACTCGGTGAAGAGCAGGGAGAGGTTCTGGTTTCAGTAAAGAATTACTGGGTTCCTTAATCTTTTGGTTACGAACAAGAAACATATCCCCTGGCCCGTTTTTTGAAAGTATTCTGCTATGATAGAGCCGAGCACTCGAGCAACGGGAAAACGACGTCAGGGAAGTTATTCTTGCAAATACACTTTGCTGAATGCCAAATACAATACTTTGAATAAAATCTTTACTGCTATTTTGACATCACTTGTACTCTTCAATCAATGCATATATGTTGATTAATGGGTTAGTAAGCTTTCAAAATGGATGTGTATGTTGTCAACTAAACGGTATGAAGATCCTTTTCCTTAGGTGGTCCTCTTCTTGCAGTCGAAAACGTTGTATTGTAGATTTGATGGTCGAAGTCTTCCTTTGTGCTCATTATTCGCCCTGTCATCGACCTGTCTCCTTTCACAATTGCAGCAGACGAGTAACACTCGTTCTAAACACTCATTACTTTGGAACACCACAATGACGTATGTAGCGTGCATACATTTGGGTACGTACGTGTACATTGGATCCTGCTGGACCATGAATGACTGAGCGATGTTGCAAAAATAGAAACAAATGCAAACAACACTGTAGGAAGAACTTGCGTTTTAACGATATCTGGAAACAGAACGAGACGAGGTAACGAAAAGTTTGAAACGCTCGTTAAACCGTAATCTAATGTGACGTAACCCTGTACAGGATACCATTGATGGATGGATGACGAAGACTCCCTACAACGCAGCCTGAACGCGATAGGTGGGTATGGTTCATATATATGCGTCCTCCTACTTTGCATACCACCAGTCTTGTCTAGAACTCTATCATGCCACCAGTCTTGTAAAGCACTCTGTCAACCAGTACTCTTTTCTCATGTACATGTAAATATTCGTTTTATGACTAGAATACTTACGTGTTCCCTTCGGGAAGCGGGATTACTCGCATGTGCAACTGCTCTCAGATTTGCACCGGAAGATAAATCAAATTGCATAACCATACACTTACCTTCATAGTTATGAGCGGGACCTCTTACGGTCAGCAGCACATGAAAGTTTTTCCACTGGGAAGCCACTCTCCTGTGTTTATGTAAGTATTCATTGAGTTCTCACATACATCAATCCTGAACAACACGTATAGCACTTTTATAGCACTTCAAATGAGTATAACGATTCCCTAGGAATCGGACAATTTGGATTAAAGTCCAAGTGCAGCAAACGTCCCTTCATTGATCAGCCGCTTCGAAATAAGCATTTCCGAGCTGCCTCAAAAGTGCCTCCAATGCTCTGTCATGTTTGTTTTATTTGAAATGATTCTGATCAGTGAGGGCCATATAATATACTCTAATGTTGCAACTTTTTTAAGCAAGAATGTAACGCTCCGGTTGTAATGAAGAATATGTAGGTGGGAAGTGTATAGTTGACAAAATTTTGTTTGCCTGCGAGAGTCCCCCTTAAATGTGTTCAATAGGCACTTGAGCAAGTTGTAATCAACAACCGTTGATACTCGTTCAATGATAAACCTGTTTGCATTCCACAATTTACAGAAAGGCAAGATAAAGGATTGACCTGGAGCGCATTCAACGTTCTATCCTCTGGTCTGGGTTCAATTGATGTACGATCCCGCAAATCTCGCAATGTCTTATGTATGTTGTTTGTGCTGAGTACTATGTGTTGCAAACCAGCTCCACTATAGAACTTGACATACTCTTGGATTTGAGACTTTCTTTATTGCTTCAAAACTTAATTCGTCATTGTGCAGATTGCACATCACATGATTACGGTGACATGAATATCGAATGCTTCTGGAGGGACTGACAGTTGTATTTGCGCGAGACTTTATCTAACCTCTGGATTAAAATGATGGATGGTAATGATATTTACTGTTTAATGAGACGAAAAAAACCTTGACATGCAAAAAGATCGGACTATTTTCCTTTAATTTATATTTGCTACTGTATGGTACAGAAATACTCTCGACAGCACTGGTCAAGAAGTACTATTATATAGTCAAGTGGTTGTCTGTGTGTATATAATCTATATATGTTTATATGTACATGGAAACCGCTTTGGCAGCACTGGCCAAGAACGATCAATATATATCACTAAGTTTTGGTTGGTATATTAATTGTATATTAGAATGCTTATGACAACACTGGTCAAGACATTCAAAAATTAGCACACAGATACGCACATTGACGTACGAATACACGCGAGTACGCATGTAATGATTCAGAAATCATAGATATTAATTGTACGCAGTTCAACGAACACACGAGTGTAGTTCAAAGATAATTTTTCTCTCTCAGCTGTCCAATATTCGGCCAACCAGGGAGATATTTGTGGTTGTAAGTTAAAACGTGTATGGCAGCACTGGCCACAGACGTTAATATTTTCATATATATATATCTATACGTAATTTTGATGGGTGGCACACAAATGCGAGTGTGCGAGTAAACCGTTCCGCAGCCCAATCGCTTCTGGGGAATTACCAAGGCTGTTAAGCCACATTTGAGTGTATATGTTGTACAACACAGTTATTCCTATACCGCATATTTGAAAATTGATGCGTATGTGTATACGGATATATATATAGGAATACTAATAAATCTGTGTTGCACTCTAAACACAGAAAGACTTCAAACGTGTGTGTACCTCTGCTGACGGCCCCACACCTCGTTCTCTCTCACTCCATCTCTGCATGTGTCGTAACTCATCCCATATACGGCCACGCAAACACCTTCCATTCTTAAGGCGTATCTAACAGAGAAATGACAACATACTGACATTGCTCACAAAAATGTTATCGATATCCGATTCAGATCGATCTCATGCACCATAATGGGTAACAGAAATTCTCTAACTAGAATCATATGGACGCTCAGAACAAAATTCAAGTTCTCCCAAACTAGCTTCTTGGTCCAGAATTGTCGAACGTAATTCATACATGTAGCGGTACTCAGTTAGGGAACTACATAAGCGAACTGAACAGATGTCACGGACAGTACAGTCGGATAGCTCATAGTTGGAAACCATTGAACACAAGTGTCCGTTGACTTCATTGCAACACACAGCAACGTGAATAATACATAGGGCCGATGTATATATTCAGATCGTAAATGCAAAGGTACGTTAAATTATTCTATACAAATCTTGTAACATGTATAGAAACATACGTCTATACACATGTGATTGTATACAATTACATTACTGCATTCTTCAGCAAGTAGACGTACGGGAAGCACAACATTGTACCATTCGCCTGAGTGTGTAAGACAGTGTACCACCATGCGACATGGTCAAGCACTCGTGTGTGGTTGAACATCCCAGTTCCATATAGAATGTCCAGTTGCAGAATCCAGTCATAACCTGAACGTAAATTTGAGTGTATGAATGAATATATGTAAGACGCTGAGTGTGGTTCGCACTGTATTTCATTAATTTTAATATAAAATGCCGAACGGAAACTCGCATATGCGTATTACTATGGAAATGATATAAACCGAAAATTGTACCCATACTCTTAACTAAAATAAATAAAATACATACCATGACAGCAATAGGGCAATTTGGTGTGAGAACAGCTGGACGTTGTATGGAAAGAACTTCTGCCCCAGTTAGACCTAACGATACTGCTGTCTGTCCATCTGTAAAGCATAGTGGAAGAATACCCACACTAATTAAATTTCGTCTATGGGCATCATCAAAAGATTCTGCCAGGATGGCTTGTACACCTAGCATCACAGGCCCCTATTTAATCGGAATTGCAAGGAAGGTTGTGTGAGGTTAGAGGTCAGTGATATAGCACTGCCGCGGCATCTGCATCCATCTGAACATGAACAGGCTTACGGCGGCACTTTACAACCAGGTAAAGTAAAAATGGGACAAACAAAATACAAACATGCATGTGTAATACATACCTTCGATGCCCAGTCACGCGCACTGCCACATCCATAGTCTTTACCAGCAATTACTATACATGGAACACCTTCATTTCCATACCACACAGCAACATCATAAATAGAGCCCAGCCAACCTGACGGCATATGGTGAGTGTATGGGCCTGGCTTCGCTGTAAGGTGATTCTTAAGCTTGGGATTTGCATACGCACCCCTTACCATAACTTCTGAATTTCCTCTCCTGTTTATGTTTATGAAAGCATAAGGTTATCATACAAAATAATAGAAAACACTAGCATGACTGAAGGTACATATATATCCCGTATAAACCTCATCATACATATATATCCTGTATAATACCTTAACCCATAGGAAGCATACTCGCGGGGAAGAAGTCCAAGAGACGCTAAATAACGTGCGGCAGAGGATGATCGGGAGATAGATCCAGCAGGGGAGATAATATCAGTAGAAATTCCATCACCTATACAATGTGGGTATAAATAATAAAAGGGAAGTTTAACAAAACCACTTTTGAATAGAAGACAAAAGTGTATTTAAATTCCATAAACAAATATGTAGTCAGGTACAACTAGAAGGGCTAAACGTTAGAAATCACATCATCGCAATAAATCAATATCCGAGAGCACAATTCGATGTCTCAATCGTACTCTATGAGAAGCGTGCTACATACATACGGACACACATACCTAGGAATAGCAGGCATCGAGCATTCATAATCAAGGGTGATGGCATATCACAGGTCACACGGTCCAAGAACGGGCTTTTGGAAACAAAAGTAGATGATTTATCCCAGGTGTATACCAACCGTGATGGGGGTGTCTGAATTTTATTCCATGCGGTATTACCCTTTTCAACCGCACCCCGGACATCGTTAGAGAGACCCGGAAGAACATGCACACGTTCAATTTCTTGTAATTCAGCGCGGGATGGCCAAATGTCGCGGAGATACACTTGTCGGCCATCTTCAAATGTTCGAATTGGGGTCTAATTATGTATAGATGAACGTATTTTTATACGATTTAGTCAGCGATTACGTACTTGACGATCACACATTCATGTATATATAAATAATAAAGACCGATAACGTGTCTACTAAAGGCATACCGTCTGGAAATCAATATCCACTGTGCCTGCAATAGCATAGGCAATGACAAGTAGAGGAGAAGCTAGGTAATTAGCACGGGGAGACCCATTGTCCCACACCTCACCGTCGGGGCTACACCAATTTCGATTACCACTTGTGACCCTCACAGTCACCAAGTGTTTGTCCTCGATCACCTGGATTATGTCCTTGGGTAAGGGATCTCTATTACCTGCACAGGATAGACAATCTGTTCCTACCACTGGGAAGCCAAGACCCTACGATTTTCAGCAAACGTACGTACATAAAATATTTGAGAGAGAGAAGACGTAATATGTTCTACTATTCGCTAGTCTCTGTGGACACAAACATACACACATGTACGTATTGTCGGTCTACATCTTTCATATACACAGCCCAGTCAGTAGAAGTAGAGGATTATTTCAATGGCTCTCATACCATTGCAACAAAACGCGTACACAGGGATGCATCGACAAAAATAAAGAACAGACTGACGAACGCACATGCATACACACCTCCAGTGCGTCTAATGTACCACTCGCCTTCAAGTAGTAAAGAGCGGTATCTGAGCCGGGAGACATGCTCCTGCGCACGTACCAAGGTACTGACAGACCCATCTCGACAGCTTTCATAGCTAAAACACCAGCACCCAACATTACGAGTGGATTCGAAGTATTTGTACATCCAGTAATAGATGCTATCATTACTGTTCCGTGTGCTAGTGTGAGTGGCTTGTCCTGATATTCAAAGGTAACTTCGGTTGCAAGGGCTTCGTCGGGTATGCCAAAACCTTTGAGTCCAAGTGGGGCAGCTAGATGCGCCTGTGTAAATATGCAAGTGTTTGTATGTACGTATATAAGTACGTCTTGCTCGCTTGGGTGAAATATGCTTGTGATAATGAACAAATATCGCACATAACGAATGGAAGCCCTAATGAGAACTCAGCACATGTGAGGCGCTAGTCTGTACGAAATAAGCATGACTATGCTCCAAAAAACACGCACACCGTACTGCTACACATTAATACATTGGGAACGCAACATTGTCGTAACTTGGCACTCGGCAATATCTTCGTACTACGAGAATACACACAACCACATGCACTCAAAGTCACACCTGAAAGTCTTCCTTCATGTTAGATAGTGGAACACGGTCTGTGCTTCGTTTCGGCCCACTCAATGTTGGTGATAAATTCGATAAATTCAATTGGACTACACGGGAGTACAACTTTCTTTCTGTACATGACGCACACGTGTCACACTCTCCCGCAGTTATACTCTCATTACTAGCATCTACATTTGTGTTCTTACTCTCAATCCCAATAACATCCGTAACACCGTCTTCTGACACGTGGACTTGTTTGATATCACTAGTCAATTTTTCAACTTCATCTGAGTGAACTTTGTCCGTATTTGAAAGCTTGGGGCATGGCTTCCGAAGTAATTTGTTGGCGTCCAAGTATCTCTCGAACAGGTCTACTGTCTCTTTGTCTCTTCCTGTCATTTTTTACACATATTATGCACGTATATGAATGATCATGTGTATGCTAGCGCTTATGATTGTAATAATATTCATCCGTATGCATATGTATACATACCAGTGGTGTGTAGATATTGTATACCCATGCTATCCATGGGGAAGAACCCGACCTTTGCGCCATACTCTCGACACATCGAAGCGATCGTAAGACGTTCGGCAATTGACAGTTGGCTCACACCAGAACCGAAAAATTCCACAAATGTTCCTTCGAGCTGTTGAAATAAAGTTTAATGTTCGATTAATGTGTGCGTGAAAAAAAGGAGTATTCAGATAGATGTAAAGAAGCTGGGCGTACATGTACCGAATCAAAAAAAGCGAACGAACATGATTCATACCAATTCAAACTGAGCGGCGTTATTCCCAACAGAACCAGGATTACGTATAAGTGCTATTATAAACCAATACACGTACAGATAATCGTATGCAAATGACCAGCAAATATAAACGACGACATGTCAAGAGTCGATACGCCTAAGTACCTTGGGGATAATCAAAACTAATACACACATATGCAGTTGAACAAACATGCAAGCTTTGACAGTCACAAGCAAACGTTGCATGTACCTCAGCATCTCGTAACTGCTTTGTGACAGTTAGCACGACATCAGTACTTGTGTTGTAGTTAGGGATTTCACCGATGAGCTCAACACCCACCACCTCAGGAATCTCACTCTCAATACCATTGCCGAGCAGCACACTCTGGGCCTCTATTCCACTAACACCCCACGCGAGTATGCCCAACCCATTTACCATAGAAGCTCTCCTGTCCGCACCTGCTTGATAAACATATACGTGCCCGTGTTTGTGAGTCCCACTTGAACGTTTCCAGACTTTTCTAGCTTCATCTGGCTCAAGATATAGAGGGCATACACGCATGCATATATATGTACAACAAGTCAACTAGCTTCTACGATTGATTTGACTTTATCTTCACTTTTAAATAAAAGGCAGAGGAAACGGCAGGAAATTATATTTGACACGCATAAATACACATCTTTGTGCAAGTCTCGACACCCATTCATTCATCCATATAGTGTTACCTATTAGCGAATCGGGGTACAGAAGATTATCTTTGTCCTCAAAAACGATACGTGATGTGTGCTCAAGGTTAATTTGATGGCAAGAGCCAGCGCCAGGAGGTACAATCATTAATTGTTGGAACACATCTCCACACCATTTAACAAATGAGAGGCATTCGTCCGTTCGCTTATTCTGTGTATAAATGTGAAGAGGATTAGTTGTATTAATATTATATAGGGCAGAGGCATTCTTCCGTTCTCTTATTCTGTGTATAAATGTGAAGAGGATGTAGTATTAATATTATATAGGACAGTAGGTCAAGTATATATACATGTGAACTGCACTAGGTAGCACATGTACGTGGATTGTCATAATTCAGACTTATAACTACGCATCAGTACGACTTCAGAAACGGGTGAATACACTGGGAACATTTGCGGTTTCATACAACTGGGATCGACGCGAACGTCTTGTCTCTCTATTATTCATACCTCGATCGGATTATTTCTGGCCAATTTATCAATTGGCGATAAAGGTCTGTTCGGAATACTTGCACCTGCATTGGCACCTCCACATTGACTATTCACAATAATATCTGTTGGACACAATGGTTGCACTTTGTTGGGATTCCCACCTGTGTAAATGTGCATGTCATAAGTCCATAATCATGTCAGTAAATGTGAGATGGACGAATGACAGATCATGTACGCATATGTATCTGTTGATGTACTTCTGCACCTACGACTGCATTTTCCAACTAGTCTACTACTCCGCACAAGATACAATCATGATGGCACTCAGTATGGAGAGTACACGTGTACGAGTGCTGTCTTTGTACACGTGAGAATGAGGTGTGTAGGACAGTTTGCCAACAAAAGTGATAATCTATAAATGGCAGGCAGTAAACAAAAACCTTTCGCACACTATACATGTACAGACAGGATTCACAAACACTGCACACTTCACCTATCTACATACCTAACAAACGCACAGCTTCACGAAGAGATGCTAAATCTAGCAGCGATGGCAGACCAGAGTCATCTAAGAACAGAACTCTTGCAGGCTTAAAGATGATATCTTTTCCTCTCGGTGCACTCTCCACACTGTTACGCCAGTCTAACAACTGCTCAACGAAGTCGTTACCATGCACAGAGCCCATTGTGTTTGGATCATGATTCTCCCCGTACGAGGTGTGTTCACCAGATGAGCTATTGCGTACTGTAGATTCTAACAGTACACGCAGGCAAAACGGCATCGATTCTGTTGGCGTAAAACAATGTAAACACATAAAATGTCAGTAAAGTCACCCGAGTGCATTGTATTCAAAAACAGACAAACACTATACAATCGGAACAGGCTAAGTCACCTGAGTGCATTGTGTTCAATAACAAACAAACACTATACATTCGAAACAGGATAATGTAACTTCTATACGTGCTCAATCGAATATTTGTCGCATGTACACTCGATTCTTTCCGTACAACTTGGAAAGTTTACAATTTGGAGTGTGCACATATTATGCGTGTGCGTGTACCAGAGCAATCATGTGCGCGTCTTTGACCATGTATATCGTATCTTTGTCTACACATAACACAAACTTGTACTTTTCATGCAAATGAACATACCGTAACGATCATCCTTCAGATTTGGAAGAGAAAAGTAACGATATACTTTATCGCCCGCTGGTAGTTCTTTGAGGATGTGTTTGTATGGATGTGAATCCGCTGACTTGCACATGGTTGTAGACCTCGTTCAAGACAAAAAAAAATCGTACAATAAATCTATAAACGTCAATAGTAGGTTTAGTGAAACGACCAACCCTCAGTATTATAATGACAATATCGGCCTATGCTATACCGAAGGGTGCAAGATATATACACATATAATATATAAATATATGTATGTGTATGTATGTGTGCGTGTGGGTGTGTTTTGTTGCATGGGTGGCATGATGGTTTCATAGTGCTATTTGAGGGCAATAATTAAAAACATAATTGTAACGGATATACGGATTCTTTTAAAGACGTTAAAATTCTATTTATCGTCATTAGTTTAATGTCTATATTTCATTGTAATTTGAGTTCTAGTTTTTATTTAACGATGTTTAACGATATTTCCGACACACACATCTGATGCAGCATGGGAGAGCAAGGGATGTGCACGCCTGTTTTCACAATCCGTACACCAATGAATCACAATGACCGATACACAGCGATCCCCTTCGCCCTTGTCAAACGACACGCACCCGTTCCACGCCACTGTGTTCATTATGCGGACATGTAAACACGGGACAAATGAGTGAGCTTACATCTGAGCTCAATGCTGTCCAATTCTACCCATGCCTTATGTGTGTACTTTGTGGAGATGTAATTGCACACGGGGCAAATGAGGGAGCGTACATCTCAGCCCGATGTAGCCCTATTCCATCCAGCCATCCCTACCTTTAGAGACAGACCCCGTGGGAAGAAGAGTGGTTTGGCTCAGCTCATGAAGAGAAGCAGCGGTGTTCAGATTCGCTGATGAGCAAGCAGAGATGGAAGTGATCCCATTTCATTCTGATGGACTAGTGAGTGAGTGAGTTTTACGAACATGGCACTGACATCCTTGCCCCTCCATTATTACCAACGGATGAGTGAGGTGTGCCACTGTTACCCCTCCACATGAATAAAATCTTGAAAACTTCTAAAAACTCATAAAGAACTTAAGTGTACGAAACATCTATCGTTGCCCGTCCGAGAGAAAAACTTACCTAAACATTGCTCACAAGTATTGTTTTTTTCGTGATTCTGGAAGCCTGTCGCCAAAGACGTAAACTTGAAGATAGTAGAATATAGCAGGAGGTTCATGGAAGCTTGAATAAACGGTCACGTGTATGTAATATAAACTTAGAATGATACATTAGTCTTGTCACATGTGTTCATGCATGTGTTTTGTTAATAAAGTAACGAACTCATCGAACAACAGTTGCACTCACAAGTACGTCTACATATATATGTAGTGCACGACAGAGTCATCGCAGACATGCACAGCTATGTACACGAGAACAGGTCGCAAGTGAGAGTGCAAATCTATTCCCATTAAAGCACATCCGCCTAAAGCACATCCGCCTTCATGTTGACCGCCACTTGCGCACATATATATGCAAAGCAACTAACACAAACGCACACGAAATTGCATACCTATTTACATATTTTCATGTTGAGTTGCATGATAGAGTAGCATGCTATAAGAATGCACGAAGGATCTGATGATTTTTCACCACAAAGAGTAGTATTAAACTCAGAGAACTGTTCACTGCCAACTCCTAAACTCCCCCTCACTTTCCCAAATATTATATTACGGTCAAGTGGCTACGGAATTCCCTATTGTATTTCCTATTGTCGTCCCGCTCATGCATAAAAGCCCATACCAGGTATATAATACGCACATTCACAATGGGGTTAGAATATTTGCTTACCGTTTGCCACGCATAGAGCGAAAATCTTCAGGTAGCTTACGGTCATGGTTTACGTGCTGTTGCTTTTCTGATATTGTGAAATAATCCTAGCCCTGTACATCATATTGGCTCGTTCATACCAATCCAGGTTATACATGGAAAGCAACGGGGAGTTGAAAATAACTGTTGATAGGCTGTGTGTACATTTCAAATCGCTCCGGAGTTGCACTACTTCAGCATGATATCAGCACAGTCAGCATACAATACTATATGCAAGCTCCTCCGGCAATCCCACCCAAGGTGTTTCGGTGTTTCGTTTAAACTAACGATTGTAGTGTTAGAGATCACTAAATATTATTCACACCATCGTGAACGGTCTTCGTGGTGTCTTTACCTTGCACTTAAGAATGCCTATACGAAGATATTTACTATGCTACATTTGATAGTCACAAGGTATGTTAACCTAAGACTGCGGATGAACTATCTTTATATTTTCTTCCTACTTTATTGTTGGCTTATGTTTTATGTGTAAGTGGTCTTATTTGATCGTTTCCTCACTCCCTATGGACAACACTTTCGAGTTAACCATAAACTCATCAATTGAGCACTATACCCTCATACACTCGTGGTCCTGCACCTTCCCTTACTCATAGCCGCTTGCTCTGACGCCAAGCTATACTATTTAGTTAAGAACCTCCGCTAAGATTTTTAATTCCATACATATATGAAGAATAAGCTTGATTCTAACGATAGCTGTCTGCGTATGTGTTTGAATTGGCATGTTGTCCATAACAAGTATGAGTAGAAATTTGTTACAATCTGAACGATCACCTACTCCTCCGCGGATCTATCCTTAAGCAGAAGAGGTGAACTCGGCGAGTACTCTTGTATTACCAAGCCGCCCTGATCTGGCTTGTTGGCATTGTCCAATCATTGATCTCCGTGCTCTAGGATAGTGCTGTCCCAAAGCTGTACATGTTTTGTAAGTAAGGAATAAATCATGATCTCATCAGTGAGTGCATTGAAAGATGTATCGTTCGGACTGATTCAAGTTTACATACGTTTGTATAGAACACACTCCCCCACATATACAAAAATAGATCTTAACGACTATGGGCATATAGAAATAGTTTATAATTGTATTTTTGGAATTGCACAGTTAGCTAGCCTATGCCGAATGCATAATGGTTACAAGGTACGTTTACTAATCTGGCAGACCATCTTCGGAAACATACTGTTATCCTCATACTTCTAAGGCAGTGTCGGACATCTGCAATCCACGCAGATGAGCAGTCCTGTGGATAGCACACGCACAACGCACAATGCATATACTTCCTTGCAGTATCACTACTAGTTTATGTCTCCTATGTATATAGACATCGATTACATTAACTGATAAAACGAATACAGCAGTTGATAGTATATTTATAGATAGGACAATTTTTGGACTTAAAAAGAGTTTTGGGAATTTCAGGATTTATGGAATTCAGGATTTATGGAAATTTCAGGAATTCGAAGGCCATTTTACGACCCGATCTACCCAGAGAAATTACAATTTTTGGTCTGTTTGGGTAGTTTTCATTCAAGTCCTGAAAATGTACAAATTCTTCCATGAATTAGGAATGGAAACGGATGAAATATGCCAATTTTATGCCCATATCCCCTTCCTCATCTCCAAAAAGTTGAGGATTCCGGTATTGAAATGATTACTTACATCCACACACACACGTTATGCACATTACATACGATTTACATGTATGCATGCATACGATGCTCCGTCTATGCAGGATCGCAGGTCCACTATCGCCCGTGCAGGCAACCAGTCTTACTCCCTATGTACGTCATGTGAAGGTGGGAGAAAATATACGACCCTTAGTATGTGGAGGTGCTTTCTCTGCGCAACTAAAATGTAGTACACAGTGCATGTACTCAACGGCGGGCAGAAATGACGGGAACGATGAAAAAAAGGAACCTGTTCCCAACATTCAAGATGTCACCGGTTCTGCTGTGAATGTAAAACAGAGTGTGTTTCAGCAAGGTATAAGCACAGTCCCGGGGGTACTTGCCAGTCTTGCAGTCATGCAAGTGGGAACAAGCATGGCATCGAACATGGGGCAGTGCCTGTTATCCATGCAAGGTTTGGACACAGGCGGTCCATCTCCGATTAGTGCCGTTCCCGTTGCCATAGTTGCGGGGATGATGATTGGAAACTCGCCTGGGATAAGCAAATTACCTAAGATGCTTGATTCAGGTCTTTCATTCGCCAAAACACGCCTTTTGCAAGCGGGAGTTGTTTGTATCGGTGCAAAATTAAGCGCAATGGACCTCCTCACCACCGGTTTAGCAGGGATACCGTGCGTAGCCCTGACTGTAGGTACGGGTTTGTTATTTATACCATGGCTAGCTAGGAAAGCTGGTCTGTCCCCTAAGATGGGGTCCCTCATAGCGGCCGGTACATCCATCTGTGGGATTACTGCTATAAGCGCTGTTAGTCCGGCGATCAAAGCAACCCCTCAGGAAACATCTGTGGCGGTGGCCAATGTGGTTGCATTTGGCACGTTTGGTATGTTGGCATATCCATACCTAGCATACGCTTTGTTTTCGTCTACACAACAAGCTGGATTATTTCTAGGCTTGGCTGTGCATGATACGTCGCAAGTGCTAGGGAGTGCTCTGACTTACTCCTCGTTATATGGTGCCGAGGAAGTACTTAAGGTCGCCGCTGTAACAAAACTTACGCGAAATGTATGTCTGGCTGGTGTAGTTCCGTATATGACGTACAAACACGCATCTGATGCAGTTACTGCAGGTAAACAGCAAGCTCATTCACACTCACAGTCAGCGCTAGGGCTACTTACTAAGTATGTACCTGGATTTGTGGCGGGGTTTATCGGTATGGCATGTATGCGATCTGTAGGTGATTTCAGTTTAGACACATATGGGGCTGCGTTTGGACTTCTGACTGCTGAGCATTGGACACAGACAACCAGCTTTATTGGCAACACACTATCCCAACCGTTGTTGACTACAGCAATGGCGGCTGTGGGATTAACTACAAGTGCGTCTGCACTTAAGGGCGTAGGTATGAAACCGTTTGCCGTTGGCTTTGCTGGTGCATCCGTGGTTGGCAGTGTCGGCTTCGCGAGCGCACTTCTACTATGTTAGCTTGTACATTTTTTTTTGAAACGGATTAAAATAGTATTTATATTTATATGAATGTTAATATTTACGTGTCTGTTGCATATATCTATCACTATTCGCAATTGTACTCCAGTGTGTGCACTTTGCAATGGTAAAGGCGTGTATCACAGTCAGTATAATGTACAGTTGATGTGCAGTGTGTGATTAGTCAATTTAATTTTAGTGGCTTTAGGGGATAATGTATATCATCAACTTTATATTATTTAGAACGAAAAGCACAATCTCTTTGTCTAACAATATAAGTAATGAAAGAATTATATCGTGCAGAAATAGTTCCTCATGTTTGGTCTTACAGCGCCGGTCGGAGAGTTGGCGGTGTACAATCGACTTCTTGAAATACGTGAGTACATAATTATCTTTCTTTAACCGTTCGCCAGATATGTATACATTCAAAACCTTCACTATGTTAATATATCCAGTTCATCTCATTATAATGGTATCTGTGTGCAACCGGATATATGTATGCAGCATATTAATCGATGTACGAGTTTAGGAGATACACACCTGATATTGTTCATGCTTTCTGCTAAGATTTCTTTATTTATACATACTACATATCTCTACCTCTTTGTTTTGAAATCGCTTTTATGCGTGATTTTAAATAGTAGATTCGGATGTAGTCGTGTGAGAAAATATGCTATCCACACCTTTATATCCGCAAGAATAACTAATTCTTTCTTCTGTGCAATAGCGTACAAGATGTTCTTGGCAACGAAAGCTGGTGGATAGCCCTGTATATGAGTATGGGAATGAGTATAAGTATGTTATTGTTTGTAGTGTATGCCATAAACCAGAAGACTGTACCACAGTTATAGATAGCTGCACAACATACTTTGCACAACATACTTTTAACGTTACATATGTACTACATGTAAAGGAAAGTACAAAGGCGCAACTCAAACTCGCATATCTACAGTGTGGTAATACCTTGGCCGTTGTAGGATCAACTACCCCATGCGCACTTCCATCAAATAATAATGCGTTCATTGATAGATTTGTATTCACGTACCTAAAATGCGAATTGTCAAAACAGTAAGTATATGAATGTAATGCTCGCATCAAAAATATAACCTAAGCTCGCTACATCCACATACATGGAAATAAGGAGTAGTGGGAAGACCTGGATATTATATGTTCCAACCCCTAAACATATATACCGTCAAGAAACGTTTTGGTATGTGTATGGTTGCGTGTCATGCATGAAAGTATATATGAGTATACGTGACGTACCCAGGGCAGATAATTGAAATTGATACACCAAAATCAGACACCTCATGACGAAGAGATCCAAAATAACCATGTAGTGCAAACTTGGACGCGGCATACATAGCCCGCTCAGGCATGCTAATGAAGCCTACGGAATGACAACAGTGATTAGGAACGAGTGAGCTGTGTTGGACGTATTGAATTCGGCATCCGGAGTGCGATAAAATGTGTATTGCATATGTATACAGTCGTTGTTCGTTTTTATGCGAGTATGTGGTGGTGTGTGTGTGAGAAATAATACAGAATATATTTGTTTATGTTGGTACGTACCTTGCACGCTGGAGGTGACTATTATAATACCTGTCCCGTTTTTCATCATTGTAGGAGCTACACCTTTGGTAAGTTGCACTTGCCCTGTGTACGAACGGAAGAATAATTCTTAAATCTATTACACAATTGCACGTGCACACATGCAAATACATGCACACATCAAACGTGACCCGACACGTGAAAATGCATACAATGATTCAGACGCTCTAGACATACCTACATACATAATACACAAGTAAACAGATTGGTACACGTACACACAGCAGATACGAGAAGCCGTATACCCATAAAGTTGACGTCAATCATTCGTCTATCGACCGAAAGCTACAAATTGGAAGAATGAACATACGAGAGGTGAACCGTGATTGTTGGTAAGACGTTAGGAATAAAAACGTATAGATATACAAGCAACGCAAGTGCATGTGTAAGTCGCAAGGGCAAGGTATATATAACTCATGTGTGGGTATGGGAAGGGCGTGTGCCTGTGCAGTCATAATTGTGTGTATATCGCACTTTGAAAACAGGAGAAAGAGAAAGATGCATATGTATATACAAATGTACTCAACAATGTTCAATCTTGTTTAAAGGTCCGCAGAAAGTTATGTGCAATATAGTGATTACACACGTGCAATTAAACTATACAAGATACAAGGATGCAAGACGCTTACATCGGACTTCAGAGCTCGTGCACGTACACTGATGCCGCCGTTGTTGACGAGTACGTCAACAGTCCCGAAGATATCAATCCCTTTCAAGCCAATCGCTGGCAATTAAATTAAATGGATAATGATTATTACATGTTTTTATACATACGTATTGTGCTAGCTACTATATTATATACATCGTACTAGTATTATTCTTCGGGTATACTTTGAGAATGGCCTGTTACCCTCTTACTGTATATATGCACAAATGTGTGTGTGTGTGCGTGTGTGTGTGTGTGTGTGTGTGTGTGTGTGTGTGTGTGGTGGGTGGTGGTGGTGTGGGTGTGTGGGTGCGTGGGTGTGTGGGTATGTGTGTGTTTGTGTGTGTGTGTGTGTGTGTGTGTTTATTAAGAGCTTGAGAATTGTGTGTTTGCATGGTACTACCTTGCATGTCCTCATATTTCTCCAGATCGAGTGGGTAGACTACAGGGGTGGTTCGGTTTTCACATTCTCCCATGGCCAGACAATTGTCTCTAACTTCATTTAACTTTGCCACATTTCGAGAACTCAAGATAAGTTTTGCACCACGGGTGTAACACTTATAAGCCAGAGCTGTGAACATGCATTAGATGTGGGTTATATATGAGGATGAGGGTTATGGTGAATGTTATTGATGTGAGTTAAACGTAAGCGGTAGATAATGTGTACGTATGAACGTGTATGCATGAGTGTACGTGTAAAGCATGTACAAGCTAGCAATAAGTAAACGCGTCAACGACGTGTATGTACAAAAGACCACACCTGCGTACACTTGGGGGTACATTTGCTTTGAATTTTTGAAAGTATTCAAACAACACTACATAACAAAGGAAAATACCTTCACCAATACCAGATGATGCTCCTGTTATCCATACAACTTTATCCTATTGCTCAAAAATACACGTGAACATCAGTGAGTACGCTGGACTTGAATGATTAAGACAGGTGTATTGTACGTGTTTATGGAAACAAGCAGATACGAATGTCACACGCTTACGCTCAATGGTATTGGAAGGTAGGCATGAAATTGTGTGTACCTTAATAAAAACGCACCTGTAGATCTGGCAAAGTCTTATCGGATTGTAGAAAGTAGGACCACAACGAATACAGGGTAGCTCCTACCACCGCGGCCACCGCTAAATAATCTAGTGGCGACATTTAATGGCTAGATTGAGAATAGTTCCACGTAAGCGTATGTGGATAAATATCACGTGATATACGCAGTTTAATATAAGCAATATAATAAATAAGTGATGATAATAATTAATAAATAAGTGATGATAATAATTTATTAGTATACACACATGGGCTTGTGGGTGTGCGTGGATTGTGTGTGTGGATGTACGTTCGTTCGGATGTTGCCCTGTGTGTGTGAATATACGTTCGTTCGGATGTTGCCTGTGTGTGTATTTGTGTATGTATGTGCGTGTGTGTGCACAAGCCAGTAATTCAAAGTTTTAAAAGAAAGCGAAGATGCTTTTCAGTGTGTAGTGCGTCTGTGAACTCTTTTTTCTTCTCTTGCTGTTCGATCAGTCGGCACTGGAGAGACCTTATGCATGTGTCATACACACCTAGCATCATTTATCGACACTAAACAACACTACAACTCGCATACCAGCTGCATTACGCTGCTGTACACCTTATCACCTTGACTTGTGGCATGCATGTGTATCCCCTTCGCCTATGACTTGCATGCGATCTTGAAATTCGCATGTGCCGTTTCAGCACACGAATAACGCGTTAGTTCTCGCCTCCCTCTATTCTAGTATCACCAATGTAATTGTCCGTCTTATGCAGTTGTGGGTACGATTATTTTAGCTACGTGAAACAGTAAGCCAACAACTGTGTTGTGGACTAGTGGTGTACGACAGTATTTGTTGTCCATGCATGTATGTGCATGTATGACAACCGGTTCAGTGTGTCATAATGTCAACTGAGACAATACTTTACATTATGCTAAGCTACGTGAAACAGTAAACCAACAACTGTGTTGTGGACTGGTGGTGTACTTTCAACAGTTTCAGTGTTTCATAATGTCAACTGAGACAATACTATACAATATACTAGCAATATTGTCGTAGATTGGATGCTCGTTTTTTTCCGTTCCAGCAGTGTTAAAAGCAGTAATTATGCACCTTTATAGCGACGTCGTCGCGTATCGATGGTGAATACCTGCTGTTGAAATACAAGCATCATAACCCGTTTAAGAAATGCGGTATGTGAAACAGTGTCAAATGTGGTATCATTCTATTGAGACTGTTGGTATAATATGTCCAACGTGATGTAAACTATGACTGTTATATGGGCGTATCAAGATTGTAGATAAAATATGACATGGATAAATATTGTCGGGTTGGAATATCCTCCTAGACGTAGTGCCACACTATGATCTTCTCCCTACATTAGACTATGGTAGTACTATTTAAGACGTTCTAGTGCATATGGTCAATGAACTGTGATACGTAATCTCAATCCCAGACGTCCTGTTTTGCTTTAATATTCTTTTATATAACCACATCGCCTCTGGAAATAGTATACGTAAATATAAAAACTTGTGTGCATGGACGTGTATTTATTCGAGTGACGTGTACGTGTGCATTGTATATACACAACCACGTACTCCTTGTACGCTCAGAACACCGAGATTGCGTGGTAAGTGTTGGAACTACAATGCATTCCAGAAACTGTAAAAATTTATATCGTCCGAAATATTTGAAGGAAATTATTTCGTGCCTCCTGAATATTTATTGTTTACTACTAAGTTTTTCTCTCAAGTAAGAGTTTTATCTGTCCAGTTTGTACTACTTCTTGAGGTAGAATACTTTCTACACCTATACACCGTGGCATGTGCATATGTGCGCGCGTGTATGTGTGTGTGAGGCTCGTGTAAGTTTCCATTTTTGATTAATGGAAAACCTTACGCTGGCAAATTAAACACTCAGTTTGAAGTCACTATTTGTGCATTACATTAGTGTACAAATAGTATACAATATTTGAACGTTCACAAAATTTCAACGCACAAAATCAACTAGGTTGAACATTCGTTCATATAGATATGTTTCTTCCACGTGGTACATATTCACCAGTAGACGTGAACATATCTTGGTATAACGGATCAATACTCCAATACTTCTTCGTGGATGTATCAAAATTGACTAATCTTCTCTTCGTAAACGCCTTATTGCTCGCGAGCTGATGCCGCACACTTGACTGCCAACTTTCCGAATTCAGCGCGATTCCGGGAGGCATTCGGTTGGCAACAAAAGCATACAACTCCGGCAGAGTTAACATCTTATTTTCTGATGACATAATAGCTTGTCCAATTAGTGAGGAATACGTGTGTTTCGGCATTGGTGGATGGCGTCGGTCCTTGCCCGATGACAATTTAGACGTCTGTGCGGATAGAGGCATCTTGCCATCCTTCTTACTCCTTAAAGGTTTCGTGTTCACACTATCAACAGACACCAGTCCCACGCCCGAATCCTGACACGACAGTTGCATGTATTGTGAAGCACTTCCATTCATATCACGTGAGTACTGTGAGGGAATTAATTTCAACTGCTGTTTCTCCATCATCTGAGCATGTCCGGGCTCTTGTTTGATGTAGTCCCCCTTGAATGTGGACGCTGGCGGAGATACATGAGGACTACGTGGGCAGTGCTCTCCCCCACCAGGCATCGTCTCACGAGCAGACATATCGTGATGTGGAATTAAATATGAAGCGGGAGCAGATCGTGGGGTATGTTGGTGGTGTGCGTAGGGTGCATGTGAAGTGTGATCACAACCGGCTGGAAATGAGTGAGAATTGCTGGGATGTTTTTCCAGAGTATTGCGCTCACGCCCACGAACACACCGTTGATATTGCCTCCGGCCCACATACGAATCAGGAGACGAGCGTGATTTGTAGTTACTGAAAGTTGGGAAGGGCTCGTGATATGCGTAGTACTCACGCTTTTTCATGAGTTCACGTGTGAGTGGCTGATACTCGCGTGAGCTATCGTGAGAATGGAGCGGGTAATCGTCAGGAGGATACTCGGGTGGTGGGACATCTCGTGACGGATAACCTTTGGACGCGAGGTGCGCCCGTGGATAATCTCTCGGTGGTGGCGCACGGTACTCCGTAGGCGAATGAAGCGAGGCTCTCGGATCGGTCGAATAATATCTACGAGTTGATGCGGATCCTGCGGGGTGACCTATGCTGTCATATCTCTCATTTGAATCACCCGAAAGACTACGATGATCTCGGCCTCTCATGAGGGGCTCTATGTGTAACTGCGTGTGTTGGCGTGGGTACGTGGGTGGGCTCTGATCGCCCCAGTAGTACCGATCGCGACTACATGGTGGCTCACGTTGCCCACAGTAGTCACGAGGATAGTAATCCTGGACGTTTCTAGCATCTCCAACTTCAGTGTATGGTTCATTTCGAGGAGCCCTTTGTTTATACATAGGAGGAGGATGTCCCTCGCTTGCACATCCGCGCAATGTACCTTCATTGAATTGAGATCTACGTTGTCTCTCATGCACTCTTTCTTCATCCAGTCCTCTATCTTGCACATCTTTTGGTGGTGAAGATCTGTATTCATTGGACGAAGTCATGAAGTGTTGAGCTGGCACAGGTTGGCTTAATATTCTCTGTGAAACTGGTTCTGTTGAAGCCACTGTTTGGGGCTGTGTGAGTCTACCAGGCGCTTGAGGTTGAATCTGTGAGGAAAGTTGTTTTTTTTGTGTAGTATAGCTCAAGAAGCTATCATCATGACTACTCCTACTCAGTTTCTCATCTACACTCTCCCTCCCACTCAACTTGCTATCCATACTCTCTTCGCCAGCGTACGCAGGAAAGTGCATTGAATCTTCGTCGACATGCCGTGGTCCATGTGACAACGAACATGTAGTGGGTGATACAGATCTCGACTCGTCGTTTTTTGTTGGAGTAATTCCAGCCTGTACCCCACATGGTTGGAGTTGCGTAGTATTTGGGCTTCGACCAAGTTCTTGTACTGGCAAGCGTCCATTTTTATATTCAAAACGTTCCCCGTACTGGAGAGAACGTCGATTTATCTCGTGGTTTAGCTTAGTTTGACCGCCAACATGGGGCATTAGCATGGTATAAGAACCATTTGTTTCGATGTTAATGCGTTTACGGCGTGAATATTCGTCCTCGCCTTTACTGTACGGGTGATAGCGTTCCTCCCGGACACGCGCGGGTACTGTCACTGACACGTTTTCATTCATGTCGTACTTTCCGCGTTAACGGATAGATGCGGCCAAAGGTAGTGAAATGTAGTGCTATTTCCGTAGGTGGGTACTTTGTAACATGCGAATAGGTGATTTCACTTCGAAGCATACGACTTGCGTACGTGGACCATGAAGATAGCTCCAAGGCAGTTTGTGTGTATTTAAAAACGAATTTACAATTAATATGAAAACATGTACACTCGCGGAGCGCACAACAATCGAGAGTGGTTAGTACGACTGTGCACGCAGGTATCCATTCCTACAATGCGTATGAAGGATCAGGCGAGTAATACTATTGTGTGTGTGTGTGTGTCTCTCTCTCTCTCTCTGTGTGTGTGTCTGTCTCTCTCTCTCTCTCTCTGTCTCTCTGTCTCTGTCTCTCTCTCTCTCTCTCTCTCTCTCTCCGTGTATGTGGGTCTCTCTCTCTCTCTCTCTCTCCGTGTATGTGGGTCTCTCTCTCTCTTCTCTCTCTCTTGTCTCTTTGTCTCTGTTCTCTCTTTCTGCATGGCCCCGAAATCAAGTGAGAGAGAGCAAAGAGAGTTTGTGGGTTGCCGGGTGGGGAGGGGAGGAGAGGGTCGGGAGGGGTGGGATGGGCTTTGGGCTTGGGTTTGGGTTTGGGTTTGGGTTTGGGTTTTTTGGGGCTGAGTGAGGAATAGAGGGCTGAAGGGGCTGACTGGCTGGCTGACTGGTATGTACCTCAAACCGCAGTACTACTACGCAATGATATCTTAACAGAAAAAAGAAACGAAGAAGAAGAAAAAGAAAAAAATATAATAAAAAAATAAAAGAGAAGTAAGGAAAAAAGAAAAAAAAAAAAAAGAAAAGAAAAAAGGACAAAAAATAAAACCAAGAAATTTTTAACAAATGAATGAGGTGATTTCCAACAAAGTCAAAACGTACGGATGTTGTGGGATATTCCGCATTTAACAGCATCGCCTACCAAGATCAAAACATCGAGACCGGTTTTGTGATCTGTACACGATTGATTGAGTTTCATAAATTAGGTATCTTCGGGTGCGTGTGTCTATATGAACGCAGATCATCTCATGACCCATTGAAATCAATCCATATGAATGACATTCTCTCTCTTCGATGATGGTGTTGGCGCGGACAATCCGCCGAGGTTTCGCGTCGATAGCTTTTTACTTTAGTAGTTATGATCTTCATTCATTTGATAGAAACTGAATTTTGAATAGAAAAACGTAGCTTCATGAGCATACGCTTAATTATTTGAAACCGCATTGCCCACCACACCATAAGAGATTAGCTGTTTTTTAAAAGGTTATGCGTATTGTCGAGAAGGCATTTTCATCCAGGTTATCGACAGTCATATTGAGTTGTTTGTGTTCATGATGATATCTATACCGTAAAAATGCAATATGTAGGAGCCAATGGGTCAAGTTTTTAGCATACGCATTTCAATGTATCCATTGCTGAGCCGCGAAACTTGTATTTTAAGTCATACCTTTCTATTATGCGTGCGAGGAAGTGATTTAAACGATACCCACCATCTGCCAGTATCTTGTACTTGAGACAGAAACACAACCTGCTGTAGCGGGATAAATTTCAACACTACTGATCTCTATGCCTTTCCGCTGCAAAGAGCTTAAACCACTACCTGGTCAATGATAAACATGTACCAGTAGAGTGACAGATGCCTAATTCATCAATTGAACCGTCTACTACTGGAAAATTTGCCTTCGAAATGCCATTGCCCAATAGAACATAATACGCCAGCTTAAATCTTCTAGAGGATTCATAGCAACTATGTTTTATTTGTTTATGTGCACATATAGTGTCAACTTGCGATCGTAGCGTGGTAAAGTTAAATATGATTTTCAGAGGCCCTCCTTCTTAACCGCAGCACGTACCACACGTTCGTTTATATTTATAATCTAATATCCACACCCAAAAATGTCAATTGATAGTGCATACATAGATGTTTACTTATTATAGCTGTCTATGAGAGTTTCTTCTAGCTTGGAACGATCGTCCGCACTTCTTAATCGTAAATTGTAGTGTAAACGATTTCTTAAGAGCATTAAGATGGACAGACGAGGTCCATCACAAGTTTTGTAAACGCAAAAGGTCAAAGTATAGGTTTTGTTGTGTCTACGTTTTCATTCAAAATCTGAAATGTTTGAACTTGTTCATGGTTCACTCCTATACACTCACTCACTCATATATGGTGTCACTAATACGAACACTTATGTACGATTTATCAGCCAGACAGGGGGTCGTCTGATGCATCAACAATGATTTATTGATTAGTTCGTGCGGTTTCATATGTACCCGTTCGTACGTGACGTTAGTTGAATATGATGGTTCTTTGACATACACTTCATTGGTTTAGTAAATTCAAAGCTGTTGTTATGAAGAATATAGAACTGTCACGTTGGTTGATATATATATTGCCATTCGCTACGGGCCTACGTCTAGAGCACTTATAACGACATGTTAATATTGCTGTTGCGCCACAGACGCGAGTGCTCGAATAGTAAGCTGAAACCTATTCTACCCATGATTGTTACGAATTCATCGTTAACGGAGGAGGAGGCTGGCGGTGAGCATACATTATACAGACATCATGTTGTGCTCGTGAAGTGTTTGGATGGAACATTCTAAAATTGTTAAGACATTTACGGAACAACGGATGCTTAATGCACAGCTTTTTAGTCAATATGCCCTCATAAACCCTAATTTTCGTTCGGTAAATTAGCGTTACTCGTCGCACTCTTAATGGTGAGTCAATACTGTTATTCAAATTAAGGTGAAATATGTTAGTCTGAGCAAAGAGTGCATGTTACATTCTTTTTTGTTTTAACAAGATGTAGCCATGTGATAGAATTTGGTAGCAATAAAGTGTGGTAGTAACGATCAAATGGTGATCCTCCTCGAGGCCTCAAATGTAGGGCGTACAGAACCCATAACGTATATATAACTTATCAAGGCTCAATGATACCAGAATGTACGAAGATCTATCGTAGGAATATGCAGGAAATTCCTTTCATGTATATGAAACTAGTTATTTGAATGGTCTACAACTCCAGATTGTGTCATTCATAATCGCGGTGGTTAATTCGCACCACATCAAAATGCGAATGAATAATTACTGGCTATACCTGAAATACGACGACCATACAACAACTGTTTCCATGTAAGAGTGTTCTTTGACAATACTGTTTCAATGGAAGCGATGACATACTGTGGTACATCTTACAGAAAAGGCTTATAAAATGTCAAAAATATTCGCAAACATCATGGGACGCATACACGCAACGACTTGTTGTAAATGGGATACATTCGAGTTTCGCATAGTTTTTACATCATGTAATGGTGTTACCTCAGATCGAAAATTTTAAAATGACAGACGTTCACAGATGTAACAGTAGCGTATGGAAATTGCGCGTGCTTGGATAGAATGCACGTTCCTCTCATGTAAACTTCTTCAAGACTAATGCTGAGATCTAATGTGCGCATAGTTACGTTGTTTTTAAACTATTGCGGTTTCAATCAACAGGTCGACAATCGTATATCCAAGGTTACATCTGTACAGCTAAACGTTCGAGCGCAGAATAAAAATGATTTTCTTTCAACCGTGCTTAGGTGATGCTTAATTTTCTTAATTGTGCATAAGCACTCGCTTCATATTTTCATGATTTTCTTTCAACCGTGCTTAGGTGATGCTAAAACTCTTGTTTACCAATCGTCAATTCACATAAAAAGTACATGCACACACAAGCGCATTTAGGTGGACAGAAACTAAACGATAACGTGCACTTGTACACCAATCCCACTTTCTTTGAGCTTGATCATTGATCTTTATGTCAACTTGAGTACGTAGTAATTGTAAAGGCTGTAAAGGCACAAAGTACGTGCAACAAAAAACACTTGACATCTGTCTGAGTTTTCGAATCTATATTTGTGTTTCTACTTGATCTTTTATATGACGCAAGGTTTACTTTTCCCAAGCATCCATGTGACTAGACGACTTTGCATGCACATTCACGATAACATAAGCCATGCCAGCGACCCTATTTTCTAATTTGGAGTACCAACAATTGTTAACAAAATGCCTTCTTCCCGGATACTACCTCATTCCATCCACTCCCCCCGCACATTCCTATTTACTTCTTTGAGGGTGAGGTGGTCGGGCTGGGTGATCCAACGTCCACGCCTTCGTCCGTGTATGCTCTTCTAATGGACTCCTGTTCGTCTAGCTGGCGTTTTTTTTCGACATTAATTTGTGCTTCAGCAACCTTGATGCGTGTTTGCATATTCACTTGCTGACTCCTTACAGCCCGTAGATTACTTTTAACTTTTTCGTACATAGCGCGCAGCTCGGCCTCCTCTCTAGCCATCCTATAATATTGCGAAATAGGTTAGTGAGTGAGTGTCATGAGTTTATGTTTGTGTCTTCGTCGTGGATGGCTGCCATTTGCCAAATAGTACGTAAACGTTGGGAATGAGCTTCACACATTGTCAAACACTACGGCATACATACGACTTCTTCCTCTCAAAAGGGGTTTGTGTTTAGACCTGTTGCTCACGCGATGTCTCGCAATCCTCGCCCATATCGTCTATCTCGATCCACACAACAGAAACAGATACAATCACAGTATACTGTTACGCGTGCAAGTTAAAGCACAGTAGAGCAGCGCTAGCACTCTACTACACATGTACCCACATTTGCTCACAACCTCACGTGTAAAAGTACGCAACGCTAGTATAAACTTACTCGGCTTCTTCTTCGGAGAGCTCCCGTATCTTGGGAATACTCTCCTCTTTTAGTAACTCCAAGTCTCTTTCCATCTCCTCGACGGTTTGTGATGGCATAGTGGTAAAGTAATCAAACGTACTAGCCAACAGACCCCACGAAGCAATCACCTGCTCACTAGTAACAACGCTCTGAAGCACATATAAAATTAAGCAAAATGAGTTGTGGATTTGACGGTAATCTGCGCACAGAGTATTGTTATAAAGTGATCCATGTACATTCATCACTGGCCACAACATTTTTCTTTTGTCGTGTATAAATAGTTAGTAGTTTTATGCACTACATGTTCATTTAATTAAACGTTTAAACCAAAATGTTAGAGCAAAATGAAACTGATAGATTTGTCCTAGGTATTCTACGATTGTGTTGATACAAATGATATGTTCATGTTTGAGCACTGTCGTCGTATGTACGCACATATCCTTGTCTGTATATCAGAATGCTAATAAATACCTTAGCTAGTCCCCATGTAGAGTTTGCGGCGTTTGTGACCACATCACTGCCCAAAATAGAAAGAGCCATATTCGTTGATGTGTTTGCTGCCGCCCCTACGAAAGAAAAAGAATAAATTAACTACTGTGAGCAACAGATTTGAGTATGCAACTTACAAAGAACAAATTCAATCCATTACATACAATTCATAGGCATGTCGATTGGAAATTTGTTAGTCTGTATTATCTTGATGTATCTACGTATATAATCATTCACACGTGGTTCATATATGTGGGGATACATGGTGGAAACATACCGATAGTTTCATTGTCGATAATGGCCTTTGTATAGTACGCTCCAGTCGATACTGTGCGTTTTATTGTTTTCTGGAAAGTCTCATCGTTCAATACACGCGTACTAACATCCATACCAGCGCGTGTGGCTGCGTTTATCGAATTGCTCTTCATGAGTTGTTGTGCTACGTTGACCCCTAATTATGTACATGTGTGAATGTACACGAATGTGTGAGACAGGTTTTATATATGCTGTTTCTAGGTGTGTAGGTATGCATGGTGAAGGACGCACACTTGCGTAAATAGTGGTCTAATGAATACGCGCTTGCATAACAACAACAATTCATGTTTACCTGTCTTGACTGTAGAATTTAAAGTACGATTGACTCTTGGGCTCTCGATGATTCTCTTCACTCCTGTTTGCAGTCGTGGATGTGACAAAACAGAATTCACATATTCTCCTCCCGTTTCAATCGCACTATTGATTTGAGGGCGCTCGAGTATACCGCTGACTAGTCCCATGCCACTCGCTAGTGCCTTTCCAATTCGTTCATCCTCTACGAGTGTTTGTGAATATAAGGTGAGTGAGTGCAATATAGATACAAGAGTTGGACCAACAGTTGTATAATGTGAATCTGCATATGCGGCTAGTGTTATTAACAAACCATGCGTTTTGCACTTTCATACACAATTTACATGAAGAAACATCCTAGATGATAGAAGTTTAAAATTAAACAACTGTATGCTAGCTACTACTTGGTACACTATCGTTCTAATATAGATTGTAAGCACGGAGATGTCGAATGTTCACATACATACCTAAAGTATTGCTAGCAAATCGCACACCCGCTGCTGCATTACGTTGATACGTCTCACTTTCTATAGCATCGCATACAATTTTCAGTGAGTCGGAAATACGTGCCATTGATTCAGAGTCTTCAAGGGTATTTGCTACCATAGGCAGTATAGACGTTAAAAGACCTAGAACACTGTTTGTCGTATCCTCTCTTGCAATCGATCGTAAAAGCTGAATGTTCGTGTGTATATGTACGTGCTCTTGATTAGTTGTGGCAACAACATTATGTAGATGGCGTTGGCTTAAGGTGTTCGTAACGTTTGTTGTGACACCTACGGTACTTTCTGATGGTTGTGTAAGGAGTTGTACATGTACAATCGTACAGCTAAGAGATACTGCATCTGTACCTTTGATAGACGTGTTCTCCTCTACAAGTGTATGTCCGTATGAGTATGTGCATAAATTTGTATATTATGTGTATATATTGCATAAATAATAGGTCAACTTCTAAATCAGGAACTTAATATGAAAGAGTGTAGAAAACATGCAAGCAAATATTTCCGTCCAGACAAATATAGATAGAAATTTACAGTCATATATATGCATGTACATACCCTGGCAAGGGCTTGTCCAGCAGCCAAATTAGAGATTACATCCTCACTCTCAAATCCAGCGACAATTGCAAGAGATTGATCCATAACTTCTACAATTTGGTCATCGTCAAACACTGTAGTTACGTCAGACTGTCGTCTTTCTGGCAGAGGTGGATTCGTCGATCTACTCTTCGTTTTCGCAGACATGATATGTGCGTATGTATGTATGTGATGTATGTATGTATGTATGTGATGTATGTATGTATGTATGTACGAATGTATGTGATGTATGTGTGTGATGTATGTACGTATGTGTGTATATGCTATTAGATTGCGCTATTATTCTACTCCTATAATTTAAAAAATGGACTATCCATGGATAGATGTCATATTTCTCTTAACACGACCAAACGTGGATGTCGACTTCCGCGGACACTTATGCACAGGCTACTGAGAAAGGGCGCCCTCGTATGTATTATTTTATGTTGTGTGTTACGTGTTGTGTGTTGTGTGTTGTGTGCGCTTGTTACGTGTGTGTGTGGTGTTGTGGTGCATACGAGTGTGTTATTTGTACTGTTGTGCTAGATGTGTATATGTTATGTGTGTTTGTGTAGGGGTGTGTGTGTGTTGTTCGTTCGTTTGTTTGTGAGATTGCGTGTGTGCGTGTGCGTGTGCGTGTGCGTGTGCGTGTGCGTGTGCGTGTGCGTGTGCGTGTGCGTGTATGTGTGTGCTTGTGTGTGTGTGTGTGTATGTGTGTGTGTGTTGTTTGTGTGTCATCTCAACACTTAAGAAACGGGTGTTGAGGTGATTATCACAGAGAGGAGGTGCTGAGGAAACTCAGAGTAATTCAATGAGCAATTAATACAAAAAGCTATACTAAAGAAGAGCAAAAGCATCGCCTTTCTAGAGTAATACAGACCCATATTTGGCTATTGTGGGCGTTTTACTGTTAAAAAATAGCAAGCAAATATCACGATTACGGGTGATACCTAATCAAAAAGAGAAACTTCAAATTTTGTAAAAGGAGTACAGAAATTCGTAGGTATACCCAATAAAGAGGGCGGCACGGTTGTTTCCAGTGATGTTATTGGTTTCACGTTTTATGTTTTTTTCATTCTATTCGTAAAAACATATTCAAAGGTGTTTGTAGAATTAAACCAGCGCTACCAGTCCAGACACGGGGTCCCACGGGGGTCTCTCACTCATATCGTGCGCACAATGACGCATTGCAATTGGGATGCGTCCCATACACATTGAAGACGTTAGAGGTGTGTGTGTGTTATGTTTTGCACACACGTTTCTCAACATATCAGCATCTGTGTGCTTCACATGACCATGCTATTGAACCATAACGTATACAACGTTTCTAACATGACAACGTCTGCAGTGCTTTGAACACAACGTTTCTAACATGACATTGTCTGCAGTGCTTTGAACACAACGTTTCTAAAATAACAACATCTGCGAGCTTCACATGCCAGTGTGGACCTACAATGCTTTACCCGATGGAATCTGGCTGCTCCGCATGATGAATGATTTACTGCCATGCTTCACATGCCAACACCCTTCTGCTTCACATGACGACGTCCATCTACTGAAATGCATTTACATAGCTGCGTTTGTCGTATAGCAGAAAGTATGGGTTCCATCGAATGTCACAAGTACCGGCTAGTTCCATCATATACTACACGCAGTGAATGGCATTTATCACTTAATACAGCCGGGTAGCTGGATGTCGACGTATACTGCAGACACATGTGGTAGATAAGAACGAATCTTAGAAGCAGGTGGTCAATGTGGACGTATCTACGGGTAGATGGATTGAGGTCACCGTATACGACAATCAGATACCAAGATGTCGACGTATTGCTACAAGCAAGTGGATAGATACAAATGTACAGTACACGTGCTTCAAGTAAGTGCCTGGCTGCCCACGTACACTGTCAATTGATGGATTTATGTTTATTTTAAAGCAAGTAGATGGCTACATGTACACCTACACTGTGAACTAGTGCATAGAAGTGAGATTTACTACAAGATGGATAGCAGTGGACGCATACTACATGCAGGTGGATAGATGTCCACGTATACTATATAATCGTGGTTAGATTCCTACGAATACTGCACTTGTACAATGGCTCGGTCATATTCTACTAAATGTGCTGTTCGTTACTGATTATGAATATTAGATTTCTACGAATACCACTGCATTGCCATGTACAATGGCTCAGTTGTATTGTGCTACTTGTACTTTTCGTTACTGATTCTGGATACTGTAACAAACAATGGCTCTGTGATATTCTACCACTTGTATTGTCCGTTACTAGTTATGGATATTACAATAAACTATGGTTCTACTACTTGAACGTTCCCTAGCTTATTATTATAATAAACTGTGATTATAGATAATATATTTTACTGTGATTTTCACATGATGTGAATGTATGACACGATTCGTTGTTGTCATGTATGGAATAGCGTCCAGAGCACTTCAGTTGATAATACTCTCTCCAATAAAAGTCACTTTTTTCGCGTAAATTCCTTGTAATACAAATTCTCTAAATATAACTAGTAATATGATTCGTGTAATATATATAAGCAAGTTATATTGGTTTATATTTATACTATTACTACTTTTATACGGTAATTCTAGCTTTTTACTCCAAATATGGAAGTAAATAACCGCAAGTCCGACTGACAACGTATACAGCGACTCACGTGCAAGGTCGCCCTCACAAACACAAACACAAACACACACACACACACACACACACACACACACACACACGCACACACACACACACACACACACGCACACACACACACACATATATAACATACATCCCCAACCTCGCTCACACACGCACACACGTACGCACACACAGGCCACATAGGTCTACATGCATCTGTTCAGATATACATACGTACGTGTATGGGATGTAGTGTTGCCTTCTAGGGACGTTGAACTTTCGGACGAATTGGGTGGTGAATATACGCTGAAATATCAACGCTGAAGTATCAAGAATCACCATGAGTGAGTTTGAGAACAGGAAACGGGTTCCTTCAGAACCTATGGTCAAGGAAAATGTCATGGACCGCGTCCGTAATTTGTATGGCCTGGGAATTGATATTGTTGAGGTATGACGACTTAATATAGTGTTGCTCGGATACACAAAAATACGCAAGTGCATACATAAGCTCTTCACACATGCAGCCACGATCATTAAACACCTTTATAGCGTCATGGTATTGTCGGAAAAAACGTTGTTATACCCTTCAATTCTACTTAAATGCCTCTGTCAAACATCCATTTACAACATTTGCATAAACTGAACTGCGCAAATACACAATTATCCACCCCTCATTGTGCCAAGAATGCACTCACACACAGCTCCTATATACTCATGTGACACACGCATTCTCAAACATTTGTGATTGAAATTCGTTCCCGTTTCTTCCGAGATTTTCGACAATATTTCCTACTTACGCACTACCACTCTCTTTCGTGAGTATACACTCACAACGTAGCCAAATGTACCCACAAATTACATATATACTCTCAATCACATGTAAATGTATACGAGTCGGTTTTAAATACATGTTTTCATAAAATCGAGTCTACGAATCCATAGTGAAACATACATATTACTATTGCTATATCTATTTCTTCGAATATAGTTGTCTACCGAGAAGTCAGTTATTATTCTCAAGTTCATCTCCCGCCATGGTGTTAAAATCCTCTTTTGGATCACTCTGCTGAGCGTAGGTATGTGACAATGTAAGCTTATTATTCAACATATGTAGTATAGTATATATATATATACAACTGCTTGTATTCCTACGGAGATGTTCGCTCTGCGTATACATGCACAGATACAGTGTAAACAGTGCATAGTAGCACACATTATATATGTATCAATTGATGGAGGCTCGCACAACATGATCACCATCGTTAGACACGGGTGCATACGAGCTGTTTGTTCAGAATACATTGTATACAGGTCCTCATGGAGGTGCTCGTGCCACCTTCAATCCATTCTATGTAGCATCGAACACATGCATCTTTCGTCGCAACTATGTAATTTATCTCATTTTATTACGTCAAGATACGATGTTCTCAGTGAAATGCCACGACAACTTTCACCAACACAAACACTTGTTCGAAAGCACACATACGTCCAAGGACGCAATGTACAAAGTTACACTAGTATGGAAGCACATTCCAAACTCATATTTTAATGATCTGCACAATCATCTTGTACATCACCGACAGTGGCTTGGTTAATGGCTACTGTGTCATTTACAACGTACAGTGTGTTCAGATACATGTATCTGCCGAGTGCACAGCATATTGCGCCTGTTCATCTTAACTTCGACGTGAATAACAATCGCCCATTCGCAGAGGTGATGTATGCATATACTTACGTGTACATATTCATGTATCATTGACGCGTTCACTTCTCGATACATACTCCGTATCTGTTACTAAATTTGAACTCTACCGTACATAGTATCGATACAAATGTTTGCAAACTCGCACTCAGTGATAAGAGCGTGATGCACACTTGCGCAAATGTCATTCATTTATCTAATTATATTTATATACGTACACAATGTATACCGTTATATTAACGTATATAAATGCATATGTACAAAGACGATTTAGTGTCCTATATATAATATGTAAGTGTATACCTCTGTACTAGCGCAGATTCATTTACGCTTGCTCTACAAAAACATGTATATGCTTATGGGATGAAGAAATCATCTGTTTTATACATACATGTACAGAATAAACACTTGCGACAGATGAAGACGAAGTATGCTTTGTACATCAAACGTACGATGCATACTAAGTGGTTACACGGAACGTTTACGCACACCACATAAATCATTTAACGTTCGGATATATACAGTATAGGTACATACATATGATATGCATATATATGCACTTTTTAAAACTTATTTTGTTCTATAAATTTCTCTCACAACACACAACATGTAGGTCCAGTTGGCAGAACCAGGTGGTGGGTTTCTTAGTGCGGGACAAGAGTACGACATGAGCATATTTTTAGAGCTTCCTGAATCTGACGTCAACAAAGATATAGGAATGTTTATGATCGATGTTGAAATGTACTCAGAAAAGACGGCGAATGAGAAAGTCACATCCGCATTGACCGTCAAATCATCCAGGTGCGGATAGAAACTCGTACGCTCGGCATACAGCAAATTTGTTATATATTTGTGGATGATTTCTCGTGCGCATCTCGTGCTTGTCCTTGCAATCCTAGTAATTGTGTATGCTCACACCTGCAGACACTCGATGCTTCGATATCAGTCTGCTCTTCTCTACTACATATCTACGGTTTTTTTCACACCTGCTTTTATAGCGGGTGTAGCCGAACAAAAGCAGAACATCCATGTTTTTCTGATAGAGAAATTTAGAGACTCGTCTGATAATCCGTCCACGAAGGCAAGGTAAGTATATAATATATACTGTGAATGTGTGCTGGACTGTGAATGTGTGCGCCGGACTGAACTATAGCTGAATTTATCTGTTTGAGAAGTGTGGGAACCCTGGCCCATGGCAAACTAGTTGTCTATCTGCGTGCGAATTGAATTTGCAACAGTCTTAGCATGGCTTACAAGAAACTAGAATATAGTGTCTTTTTGTTCGAAATAGCGTTTACATTCATTTGGTCATTCACGTAACAACCAAGAATAATAGAACGTACCGGTGTATATGTATACATGCGTGTGCATGTATGAGAGTTGAGAATGAACGGGAAAAACATCGTGTGATCATCCACAATTACTTGATATATAAACTCCTGCGCATGAGTGCACGCTTATGAAATATACAATAGTATGCTTGTGTATATCAGTATATGTAATAAACGAAAATCAGACAGCACGTGCAATCTTTCCATTGTGTAACCTAGTTCATTGGTTTGCCACTCACTCATTCACAATCGTACCGCTTGTATGACAGGATAAGCCTGAATAAGCCTGTGCAACTATATAAAGCACACGTTCAGTTCGATGCCCACTTCACAGGTCTCCGTGCGTTAATGTATTGGTATCCCGTACTCTCAGCCGTCATCTTCAATGGTGTTCTTTTCTCGAGTCTCTTTATTCTATCCATATTAGTAATCGGTATGTTTACAAGAGAGGATGTTTGTGTTATTTTATTCTATCCATGTTAGTACTCGTTATGTTTACAAGAGAGATTATCATTTGCTCTCACATATACGGTTATTATACCAACATGACGACATGTCTACAGAGAGAACGTTACTGATGATATACCAATACGCAGTTTTTACGAAGTTGTATTGTGTTAGCTAACGATATACATATGCGAATAACATGTCTATACTCAACGTTTTTTGTTTGTCTGGTGTTCTATCACATGCCATTTTCTTCTATTACGATAATAGTATGGACCTACACTCAACCAGTTTGACATGTTGTGTACACCCAGATGTACAGTCATTCACTGATCCGCTGATCCGATCATTCATGCACTCACACACGTACATCTACATAAATGAATGCATAGGGATCGGTTATCTTCAATACGTTAATACTGTACAAGAGGACGGATGGGATGATTTGCGTGAAGATATTGATTTAAATGAAGGTATGTCTTTGTTTTTATATATCCCCTTTGTGCAAGTAGAGGATTTCTACACAAATCTCTGCTGCTACTCACATG
Organism: Creolimax fragrantissima; assembly: GCA_033442365.1. Taxonomy (NCBI): domain Eukaryota; class Ichthyosporea; order Ichthyophonida; genus Creolimax; species Creolimax fragrantissima. The sequence continues at coordinate 299,583 of JAWQFL010000015.1, read as the reverse complement.
TACACTTGTGATTTCTTATGAAATTATTTACATATCCGGAGATACAGTTTGTGTACAAAGAACTCCGCAATATCTGCGCATTAAAATACAGTTGTGTTCGATATACTCTGTGCGACATCAACGAAGCAATAGTGAACCCAAGTTATAGATGGAAACATATTAAAATTTATTGCCTAAAGTGCAAGCTTCTTATAACAATGATAGCTTGAGTTCTGTGGAACAGCCCATTTTTGCGTACTCCCAAACCATACTGCCACTCGCCTATATGTCGTACTTCGTGTAATTATTGGCGTGAATATCCTTCGCTAGGACTTGAAACGATGCCTATTCGATATTCGAATACCAGTACTATGCACGATGATCAGATGGATGACTTGCATGAGGATACAAGCGACAACGAAGGTACGCTTTTTCTGCATTGTTTGTACTTCGCAAGGGATGTTTAACTTGAAGACTACTAGTAACGTTGCGCGCTACACGTATATCCCATCTTATATCCACGTATACGAACGAACCATCGTATGATGTGTTATCTATACTCGTACAATCACACTCATGACCTTGCCTTCACATGTAATTAATCAAATTGCAACGCGCATGTACGTACGTATGCAGTTGATATACGTACACATCATTATGTGTACTGATTATTCTATATAATGGCAACGCACAGAAAACAAGTAGAAAACGCATAAGTTGATAGTCTAATTTAAAGGCAGAACTCTTTCATTTCGTACGTATGTATCGTTCGTCTCAAGCACATGCATGTGCCTACAGACAGCCGTGCCTAAGTGTATGCACATGTACATAATAACTCACTATTTATACACAGACAGACGCCAATGTTTGTTAAAAGATTGATTCCCTCATAATGCTTTATATTAATGATTCTCCATAAGATATGGTCAAAAATACAGATGCGCTTTCGATGTACGACCACTCCCCCGAATCCTCTTTTGGGGGTGAATTGAGCGGACTCCGTCAGCGAACTACTGGGTTTACGTCTATAGATGACTGATTACACAATGTATATATAAAGAAGTGTGCAGGTTCATCATACTCTGTACGGAATATGACGACTGCGCTAAAAGGGTGCGGTTTAGAGTGTATTCGTGTATGTTTAAGTTCCTATTCACACGGATACAATCTTGGATTCTTGTAGGTGCTCACATTTCTAGGAGGAACTAAATGTTAATATTTTTGAATATGTCACGAACTATTAGCCACTGTGAGAGTTTAGTATCACATCTGGCAAACATATGGTTGTTCAAGTCACACACACTTTTTTTCGTCACAAAAGGAGATGCTCAAAGGAGTCTATCGAGTAAATCTATGTTATGTTGTTACCTATCGCATGTAGGTACAATTCTAGCCATATTGCCTCCTATGCACGTGAAACAACTCAATCATAATTGTTTGTTTCAGGCTTCGATAAAATCACCCGTACCGCTTTCCAGCTCATAAGAAGTTTAAAATCAACCCGCAGAATGAATTTAAATCTACATGCCAGAAAATGTTGCCGTATCAATCTACCTAGATAATACTTCGCGGACATCTTACGCAAATCTGCGGACTACCACGTAGCAAGGGGAACCTGCGCCACGTGTAGTGCAAAACAACCGGAAGGGAACCATGTCGCTCAGTAGAGGACAGGTGTATGTTAAAAAACTGCCAAATATAGAATTGGTATAAACGAAGTAAACCCAACGCAGACGGGTCGTACTTTGTGCACTAATAGCCACATTGTCCTTCATACACAGCTATTGTTTACTCCCTTCTTTAGACAAAATCAACAACTATGCAACTGAGTCCGCTAAGTTTGGCTTATTCCGTGCAACACTGCTGTTTCCTTCCTCTGGTTTACCCTCAAATATGGCATTCAATGTTCGAGAAAATTAACGTTGATGAGACTTTACATATTATTATTTCCTACTATTGTATCTGTGTCAGAGAGACTAACGATTCTATATCCACATACTTGACCGAGACTCGTCACATTGTTGACCAACTTTAATAAAGTACAGATCAACGAGTCAGAAAATCTTCATGTTTGTAATACAATAAGTTTTGATCCATATTTTGGTCAAGCCCGTGATGAACAGAAGCCGTTTAACAGAAGCATAGCAGTAGAAACAAGTTTGTTGATTGGAGTATGAGTTTGTTGTTGACTTCAGAACACGTAAGATCGTACGGATTGTTTGTGGCCATGTTTATTGGTGTATATATTTACTTACGTTCACATTTCTTTTTTTCCATTGGTCTATTCAGGTTTACTGGTGTTCGTTTCATAATTTCGCACGTGGGTGGGGGGATGTTACATCCAGGTGTATTCAAAAACAAACAGGTCGCCATATAAATATGTGTGCACACGTACAGACACATCTACGTGGTCATGCATGCACACAAACACGCACGCACACGCATTACTATATGATAAATAGATATGTTCAGGTAAATGGAAATGCTTTTGTGTGCAAATGTCAACTCAGGAGAAACCGTAGCCTTCTTTATCGGAGAAACTCTCCAAACTTCATCGGAATACCAACCGCAAGAGTCGACGCATGCCAAAACTATATGGATACTATTAGATCGCTTCATGGTTGATTGTCGGGTTAACTTTTCATATAGGGCGGTGCTACAAAGGGTTGCACGAGTGATGGATGGTTTGCGAACGTGTGTGGCGCCCAACGACGGTGGAAACATAATGAACATTCTTAGTGCAACGCCCAGAGATTATTTTCGTGCAGACTTTATGAATTCGGCTGCTCAACGGGTGTGTGCGCCAGCAGATATTCATTCACAGGAAATTACTCATCGTGATATAAATGTAAATAATTTATGTTGTTCCGTAGATGATGGACTATTGAAGACATCAACTTTATAGCATCACTGTTCATCCCAGATTCACTAGGACAACTTCTTGCCGGTAATATTACACACGTTACACCTGAGTTAATGCTATGGAAACGTTTGAATCGAACTACAACGTTGCCAATCTCCAGTTAGATCTTTCGTTCTCTTTAGCGGTTATATGTTTCAAAATGTTGAAGTGCATCCTTTCGTACGAATGATTTAGATATTGTAACATGTATATGGGAAGTCAAAGAGGCTGAATAAAGTTTGGAAATTCATCCCTACACCATTGTGTACGTCATCCAACCATCAAAGGTGATCAAACCGAGATATTATCGAAAAGGCAATCGGGTAGTTGGTAATAACAGAGGCAACAGAGAACAGTATTAAGAACATAGTTCTTGTTGTTTGCGGACTCGTTCAAACACGACATGTTTCATTTTCAGCCTTCTGTGTTTTATTTTGAGTGTTTTATTTTGTATTGATTTGGTTTTATATTCAGCATGTTCATGCTCTGATATCTATCTATATAAGGATATTACCGCCATTTATCTGTGATTCGAAATATTGCCATCTGGCATCTTTTAAAAGTAACAACATATAACGTGCACGATGCTCAACGATGTAGATATGCCGGTAGCCAAATGCGAATGTTTGATTCTACAATAAATCAAGAACTTGAAATATAGCGCAATAAAATAACACGAACAGTACTGCAGATGAAATGGATCAGTGAGTGATGTTTAACAAGAGATAGTTCATCTATCAGTTAGCTCCCTGCAGTGAATGAAATCAAGAGGATGATGATCCAGTGTAATTTGGTATCGCGTATTTGTTTCAATTTTGCGTACGTGTTGCAATTTCTCATAAACATACGCAGTGTTCAAACATGGTTTGTGTGGCATGTTGACCCGAAAAACAATGGATGTCACAATGCTAACACCTGGATACTAAACGAGGACAATGGGGTTTACTGAAGTCATACTAGTGCAACGATCAAGTGCTTCCGACCTTATCGATCATCGAACAATACGACACGTAACAGACACATGAATATGCATGTAATCACATGAATATGAGTCCAGTAATATACTCTAAATACATGCTTTCGTTGTTCAGAAATAGACAATGGAACTACACAGAATATAAAGACAACTATGTGTATTACACTCTCAAACACATATTTTCGTTGTTCGTTCGGACAAAGTCATGGAACTATACAGGCTATAAAGAGACATTAAATAAAGCATAGTAAGTATAGTAGAAACGAGGAATAAAACGCTCATCGAAACAAGTGAACAACAACCAATCATACAAGTGTGTTGCATCATGTCGGTAGTTTATATTCACAGGTCAATGATTGCAATCAAACTGTTAGAATTTCCACTGTTTCTAAAGATCCAAGCAAGCATCGTACCATCAATTGGCCCGTCTGGTTAGTACCGTATCATTCAGACTTGTGTATGCCCACCCATGCGTCGCCTAATGACTAGAACTTTATCATCGCCGCCGAGGAGTCACCAAACGACGATGTGAATAAAGCCTAAAAATAGACTGGAGTGTACAGGATTATACCTACCCGAGATTAAAAGTTAACGTTTAGACTTTTTTTTTGGCCGGTAGGGTTACTGATTGACTGCGAGTGTGCGCCCCATGTAAGAGAGTGTAACTAAGTGCGTTCGAGGATCATCTCTGTCCGACAATTGCGACGCAGATCATGTAGGAGATACGGGTGAGTGCGCGTGTGCATCGAATTCTGTGTAACTAACTATGTGGCCGTATGCTCACTCATATCTCTATCCAACAATTGCGACGCAGCTCGTGTCGGCATGTGGTTCTGAGTACAAGAAAATTTGGCTTTGTTCTAGAGTTGCTGTTGTACAGATATGTTGTACAACTGTTACGTATTAACGGTGACAGTACCACACATTTTTCTCCATTGGAGCTGTTTAAAATTCCACACCAGCCGCCAACCACATCCACAGGCAACGGTGCCTCGCCAATCTCCTTGTCTATTTTTGATAGGATGTAGTTTAAACACATAACGGCTTGCAGCATTACAGACATGAAGCTCGTTAAAGAAAGAAAAAAACATAGACACGAACGTACTATACCACGCACAGACCCCATACGACGTTCTCATCTTAAGTCCACACTGCGACGCACAGACGAACACTCGTACATACGGACACCCACACATTATCCACACCCATCCAGCCATTCACACAAACATACACACACATACACACACGCACTCATTTTCTCCTCTGTCTCACACGCAAACACACAAACGCTCGCACTGTCACTCACTCACTCACTCACTCACTCAATCACTTACTCACACTTAGGCAAACAAACAAACAGACAAGCACCCACACATCAATAAACCAAAACACAAAACAGATCAAGCTATAACGTACGGGTTACACTAGCTCACCCCTGACCGCACGACACGCACGGCTCCTAACGTGTACCTCGAGTGGAGGAAACTATCACATGTTTGAAAAACTTACGAAAACTGTCTCGGTTTCCCGGCAGGGGACATTCATTCATTTGTTATAATTTTTTTCGCTCTCATTTTTTTTAAAATTATTTTATATATGTACATATATATAAATATATTGTTTTATTTTTTTATTATATTTTTTACCCGTGGTTTCAGCGATCGTTAGATGAGAGAGAGAGGTCAGTCGGGGCGGTGGTGGTGGCGGTGGCGGTGGCTGTGACTGTGGCTGTGACTGTGGCTGTGGCGGTGGTCGGTGGCTGCGGTGGGCGTCGGGGGTGGCGTTGGTGATTGCGGCTGTGACTGAGGGGACCCAAAACACGACGCAAGGGGTGGGTGAACTTGAAAGTGGTGGCATCGAGCCCTCCTTACGAACCGGAACTCTTTCTGTGTTCTCTGTCCATCAACTCTCCCTCTCACGATGTGTGTGCCTACCTCACCTATACTGACTATATATATATGTCAAAATGGGGTATGTAAAGATTACACGTATATATATATATCCCGAACATGTCCCTATCACTGTGTTAGTTTACAATTAACTGCCACAGAGAGAGAGAGAGAGAGAGAGAGAGAGAGTGTGTGTGTGTGTGCGTGTCACCCAAGTGGTTGTCCCCCTTCCCCCTGTTCGCTACATAATTGATTAACAACGTTAAAGAGAAAAGATTGCTGAGATTGCTTCACCGTGCTGTAATCTGTTCTGCTCATGACAGTTTTGTACGTGATTATTCCCCTTTTGAAGAATACACATCTAGTCAACATCCCACACACGAAAGCGTGCCATGAAATCCCGTCGTTCACAGCATTCAAAACATCGAATTATGAATAAGATTTCTTTTGAAGGCATACTTCTAAATTCGGATGTAAATGGGCGGCGTAAGTCGTGCATGGACTCTTCGAATATTCGATCATCTCTATACCCCCAAACAGCCTCCCCTTTAGCACGTGAAAGTTCGAATATTGAACTGAACCATAGCAGCCGTATGGTTGACGAGGTGCACTCTAAACCATCGCCTCCTCCGACCTTCGACTCCGTCCGAAATAGAGAGAATCATGTTGAACTCAGCACCAGAAACGGGATGAAAAATAGCATACGTCAAGGTTTGTTTGTTTTGTAAATATAGTTCCCATGACAATTGCACACATTATCGGTCAATTCCTATGTACTAATTAGGGTACATTGCCTACGGCTTTCATGGGTTCGCATACATTTCACACAATCAGGCTCATTGGATTTATGGAACAATTTCTATTGCACTACATGCATCATCTCAGGCAGGGTAGCATATATAATGTATACATACACAAACAAACTAAACGCTATTGTAGGACTGTCAGCTAGTCATATTTTTCGTAAAATATTGACTTTTCAACGAGTGTCGTTTTTGCTTGTCTTCATCATAATGCTTTCTCTCTCCCTCCCTGCTGGCCGTTATAATTACACTGCTGCACAGCTCGTGGCAACTGCGAAGACTACGCATCAAATTCCAGACGCAACATATCAAGTTCTTCGCCGTTCCTGACAAGAAATCAACAACATTCACAAGATGATCACAAGCTGTATGAAGAGCAACAGTACCGAAATGTTTTCGAAACCAGACACGAGCAGAGATATGAGCACTATTCATCACAATCAGCTCATAATTCACCTACCCTAGGTGGAACAAGCGTGCCTGGTTCACGCATGGAGTCCGTATCGATCAGTGCAACCACTTCTCCTACGTTTGATAGTTCATCACCGTCCTTGGAGTCGGGTACATCCACCCTCACCCCGTGTATGGGAACAACTTCACTGTCGACGGGATCTGGCACTACAGGTTTAACCCCCGCCCTCGGTACAACGAATTTGAACTTTACCCGTGCCGATCAGAATCGGCAGTACCCTGTGCAGTCGCCTAGGTCCAGTATAAGCCAACGTCAGCAAAAAATGCCATGCGCAACGGATGGTAAGACAGTAGGCAATGGTGAGGGTATTAGTGACGAGTTAGATGTGCGAGCCGACGCACAGAAGCCAACAAATGTAAAGAAGGCCTTAGCCAGTGGCTCATCCGCCCCAGCAGCTATACCTGGACAGAAAGCAACCCGAGTGAGGAGGCGCAGAGTAGAACTCGAACGGTCGTTTCCGTGTGAGCACGAGGGTTGTTCACGATTGTATGCGTCTAGCCATGCACGCCATCTTCACTACAGACTCAAACACAACAGCGTGGGCGTTTATGGCGAGATTAATAATTCAAACGGTACTAGTGAAAAACTCATCACAAATCAGAAAGAGAAGTTGTTATCCAATGAATCTAAAAAGCAATCCAAAAGGACAAACAAGCAATCTCTCTCACAAATGCCTAGCCAGCAGCGGCAGAATAAATCAGAAGCTCCATCCGCTGCTGCAATGCATACGTCGTTCTCAAACGCTCAGCAGTATGATGTCGATGAACAGTTTCATGAGCGTGATGGTAGTGAGTCTATGATGGCAGCGCAGCACGATAGAGGGACAGGATATACACATCAGTCTCATCGACGACTTTCTCACACTCGTTCTCAACTACACCAACAATATAGAGGGCTGGAATACCATGAGCGTACGAGTGAGCATAGCGAGTTGCAGCAACGTTTCATCCACAGTCCAAGCAACTGGAACACGAACATTAATAGTTCTCCTCAGCTTCATTGTCAGCAAAAGCAGACGATAAACTACGAGAATGGGGGAGCCTCACAAAGTAGAGCGTCTATGGTACATTCGCACATACAATCTCCTACGTTACCTGGCACACGAGATAGTACATTGACACCCGATAGTGCCGCGTTTCACACTAGTAACATTGAAGCCAGCGGCCACCGCGTTGGAAGAAGAATTGACGTTCACAGCGACCAGTATCCCACAAAAAGCGAAAACGGGACATACTCTTCTGGTATTTACAATAGAAACAGCATCGATAAGTGGTCACATATGAACGAATCGCGTGAAACGGGTGGACAGAATAATGTAGGAACAAGTGCGAGTTCCGCGTCACCTTCAGCGTCCAACAAAGCATACGTGCGCACATCAATGACAAACATGGGTAGAGGTGCTACAATGGGTTCAAATATGAAAGACTCACCCAGCAGCGGTTTTGTCTCTCGTAGCAGAGGTAGCATAGAATATGACCTGAACAGCGGGAATGCAACGGGAACTCATTATTCGACACAACTCAGACGATACTCTGCCGACTACTATTCGGCGCACCCTTATAGTTGTAAACAACCTACTGGACATATCAACTCTGGTCGTCAGCTGTATTACCCGAAACCACAGCAGGTACATTATCAGCAGCCCGATCAAAAGACAACAAACCAGCGCATACTCGCATACTCACCGTCTGAGGGATACGCTCAGTATTTGTCGGACTCACCTCAGACAGGTTCACCAACAATTTCACCTTCGTTGCGAACGCAGTATGTGTCAGCTAACGCCACCATGTCACACTCTTTGCCTACTGGGTCGGGTGGTTTCCGTAAGTGCTCTGACTCACCCCATGTGCAGCATCGATTTGCTAACTCAGTGTCTCGTACAGTTATTACGTCTGATCCTCAAATCATGGAACATACGTTTACTAAAGATACCAATGAAAAGAACGGGCGGAACGTCAAGAACCTTAAAGGTTCATCGTCACGGCCCTTTGATGTTTCTAACTTATTGCTTTAGAAACTTTAATTATGCTTCGGGTCCTGGGGCGATGTTCAAAGGGCGGGATTGTTTCAATGCGAAACTCGCGTACCACACCTCTTAATATTATTCACAAGTGTTATACTTATTGTTAATAGATTTATGTACTTTAGTAATATTCAAAAGAGCTGGGCCAATAAGTTCATATAACGATGAACAAAGCTAATAAAGAACCATCATTGATACGTGTTCCATTGTTATAGCTTTGTTCATGTGCGGTATAGCTGCACCGGCTGCAAGTTTCAGTTTATATTGTCGTTGAGAACGTACATGTATAATCGCTTGCACTGTGTAATTATGAGAAGTGTAAGATAAGTAGTAGCATTGAATTTTTGACTATAACCGGACAGATAAACTCGCGCGAGAGAGATTTTACTACAAGCAAACGTGCTTTCTGTCCACACACAATACTCCTCCAAGCATCATTGTAGACACGTTACAAGTCATCACACGTGTTGTCGGCAAAGAAGAACAATGAACTAGTAAATAAACTACAAAATAAACTACAAAGTAAACTACAAAAATGAAATAAATACATTTTTACACTAAAAGCTGTATATTATATTCCGAGGTATTGTATTAAACCTTCAGATCCGCCCCCATGATAAAAGTTATCAAATGATTCCTCTAATCAGGCATGCTGAAATTTCAGAAGCATACGGGGCTTGTTTCCAGTCGAAAAATCGTCCTGGGGTTGACTTCATAAAGAAAGTGCTGCTTTCGTTACTGTATGTGCGCGCCTATTGCTTAACGGATACGGTTGAGAGTTAAAATCTGCGAGCCATCTTCAAAGTTGATAGATCGCTTAACTCATAATAGACATAGTTAGAATGAATGAAGCATCCGTTTAAAACTCTACAGAATACCACTCAAACATCAAAAAATATTTCACCTGTACTTAAAATGAGTGATTGATTGATCGCTTTACTCAAAATAGATATGTCCTTAGAATGAGTGAAGCATCCGTTTAAAATTCTAACTAAAGCATTTAAAAAAATAACTCGCTCGTTCGTAAAAGTCACCTCTACTAAGTCGTGAACATTCTGTTCTGTACAGAAAGATATCAATTATTAGATTCTTGGATTAAGTCCAGATTTAGCAATACAATGAAGGCCGAAAGAATTAGATTGATATAGCTGTACCAATGTAGAGAGAGCGTTTGATTGCGTACCCGTGATTTTAATTGTCTCATCACATGTATTTTCTCAGTCTATTCTTTTGGTGTAGAATTGTTCCAGTGAAGACATGTGTGAAACTTGAAAGCTCTAGCTTCCTAAATGCTAGAACATACGTGGCCATACCTAAAATGATTTGAGCTCATCATAGCAAGTCAACAGGATTATTCCGAGTGATACAAAACCTTTGTAGACTATAAGCATGCCGTCTACGTGCAGTGAGAATGCATAGTGAAGCAGTTTCAAACGCATGTTTGTCATTATTTCGACAAATTTTATATGAAAATACATGTTTTCATTTGAAATGGTACTCTGCAAATACACTTAAAAGATGAAAGCTTAAGATGTTCTTTTAATCTTTGCCTACAGCCAAACTCTGTAGGAATGATTCAAACAATCCTTGTACACTCCAGTTATCCTTTAGAGATGAAAACCTCGCTCAGAAGTCCATGAACCATCGAACTACCACTTAATAGACAATATTTTAATTGTCAGGTCGGACCCAACGCATTCAATGTACGTCCAGCATTTATGCCAACAATGATTAGCTTCACCGATGCTCAATTTGCACTATTTGTCAGACCTAGTGTATTTTACTGTTCGATGATCATTATGCATCTAACTCAAGAGTATCATTTAGGAACCCGAAGGAATCGCGCGGTATAGAATGGGTTAGTATCAACATTGAATGAATCCATGTTTCTTGCAATTTTCAGTTTTAACCTTCAGTACTTACTGCAGACAAAGAGTATGTCCGCATTATAGCACACGAATAGTAAACCACAAACGGTTTCGGTCTTTGAATACCTGTTCACCGTCAATGATTTTTTAAGTATACTTCCAGGTATAGATGTTATGAAATCCTTTATAGTTCAACTTTTTAAGGACACGCAACGTTTTACTCACCACAAACAGCGAGATCCAAACATAAACCTCAATTCTCGATACGTGCATGTTCAATTTTCAGCGAGTACATTGTAATGGATAGTGTCTACGATGAATATGAATGCCTCAACTAGTACAGGTGGCATCATCGCACGCTGTGAGCACAGTATGTTATTTCATCAAACAAATTATCCTACCTTGGCAAATTTGCTCTACAAGGTAACACCTGATCTATTGATAGCAGCGTTGATTCTGTACGACAATTTTGCGTCAGATCTGTCAGCCTGTATGTCTTGATTAACAGCACTGTCCCAATATCACACAGTCTTTTCAAATGTTCGTACCTGCATTTGCATAAAGTCAAGACCAATGCACAAACTATGGCTTTTCAACGAGGCATGTAAAACGTCCTCTTTGGAGCCTAACATCACATCCCCGTAATACATTTTCAGTGCAGTCCTGTCTTATTCATAGAATCTGCATATCAGCGTTTTTATCTGTTTCATCTACTGTACACACATGAAGTACAAGCCTTAACATTATGTATCGTTCGAGCTTCCTGATATACCTGTTTTTACGGAAATATATATGGAAAATCTTGCCAGCGCTAGAGGAGGATGTGATATGAGAACATAAAGCGTTTTTTTCACGTGGATGCTGTATTTGAGATCCTGTTGTTCAAGTGCATTTGTTAAAATTTCAATGTGTATTTAAACAAGATCATATTATTGGGAAACAGTATATAACACCTCACACTTACATTTCAAATATGCATGTCGCGTAGTCATATTAGTTGTGAATACATGTGCATTCGAGTACTGAGTATGACCGTGCATTTACGCTTGCCATATGTGGTTAGTGTCTGAGTTTTATAGTACATAGGCTAGAGGTCTCCACTTGTAATTTCTTCTTCTTTGAAGTCGAAATCGTACAAATAAGGAAGGTATCGAGCTGCTCTGGCTCAGTTTGTGAACTTGTGAGGCATGATTTAAATTCGAGTGCTCTTGTACACTAGAGCAATAATGACTAACCAAAGCGAACGTTGTGTTGCATTCACTGTCACAGCACAGAGTGCTCATAATATTCAATTTTATCTATCCTCATGGATGGGATTTTCAATCACCAGAGAGCTTAGATGTAGTTTTGGTATTGTGCATCTACTAGATTTCAACAAATTATGATAACTTTTGTCCCAGCTTAATCATTTGAATTTATTCGAATGGGTCGAACAGATGCAAACATACTTTACAAACAGAACGAATAACCAGCCTTAAGTATAATCTGAATTCACGTTGCTATGATGATGTGGTTGGCAACAGGTGGCGATGCTGGGTGCGGATACCAAACCGATCCACTCAACGGTGCGATTAAAATAGTATATATAATTGCCATAGATTATGACGTCACAAGGTCATGTGAAATCGTACGACACTGCTGTCGGTTCATGACAAACAAAAAAACACTCTCATCGTCACAGTTCCACGTTTACCTCTCTTTCACTTACGCCATCACCCTCCTCTACCGCCGGTCGATCCGTCCATCCGCATCGCAGCTTTTCTAAGACGTCTGTGCGTTCGGTGGACTGTGCAGTGTGTATTTAAAGACGTTGCTGGACTGGCGATCTTACGTCTTTGTACTAAAATCTACGCGATTCTCTTATACAAGTTCTTATTAGTTATCATGTCAGTTCAGGATGCAGGCTGCGGTATGTAGCAATGCGAGAGAAGTAATTTGCATACAATTTAACAGAAGACATGCACACACACACACATATATATATGTAGAATTGCTACTGTTGGATTGTCGCTTGCAAGGCCATGATTTTGTTCGTTCGTGTCGACGGTAGTGTTCGTTCTACTTTCAGTATTGTCCTTACATTGCCACTTCAAATATAAACATAACATTCTTCCTCTATAGGTAAATATCTCACTCCACTAACAAATAATAATAATATGTTCTCTTCTTGATTGTTATTCCGGGTTCTTCCTCTATGTTGATGTCTGGATCAACTTGGATCAAACGTGATGTTTCTACTGGATATCTTTGCTATGCAGACCTTGTAATGACCGTGTTGGCCTCAATATCTGTAGTTTCCATTGCCTCATACCTTGTCATGGTATGTCTGTGCGTAGTTTAATGCTCTTGCTCGAGATAAAAACCTAAGAAGTCACTTACTTAGACTTGCACACGTTCAAGTTAAATGTAATACTTATTGCCGAATTTCGTATGACAAGTTAGGGCAAGTGCATGTCCGTATGAATAACAACATCTAAACAAAAGATGTACATACAGCAGCGAACATCATTATCTTGACTACTTATACTCGCACTTACAGAGTTGAAAATCACCCGATGCGAGTTTCTATTGATATGATCATTGTTTGCGTTTATGGACGTACATACATAAAACTGAAAAATACGTATTCCTTAAAGGTGATTCTTCAGTCGTTCGTGTTTACCGAGCAAGACTTCAAGAAAAAGTATTCAGCGACATGGGGGCTTGTAACTGGCTCCAGTTCTGGTATTGGGCGCTCCATTGCCGAACGTTTGGCTTCTCAGGGTATCAATGTTGTGCTTGTAGCCTTGGATGACGAAACATTCACCCGTACCATGAATGTATGCGGTTTATAACACAATGTATATCTAGATGGACGTACAGTCAAGTATTTATGTTTGCATTACGTATAATTTGATCCTGTAACTGAATCCACTTCAATCATGAAGTGGGTGCTTTTGGCTTCACAGTTTATTATTGTCCCTTGTGGGGCCTATTGTGGCTTTTGTACGTATGTATATAAAGGCATATTTGTTCCATACATCACGTACGTATACATTTGCATACATATCCTATGCCTTCACATGTAATCGCGATAAACTGACTAACTTCAGACATTTCAGATGGGTAATTTTGTCACTCAACACGTACTATATGTGCGTCTGCATAACATATGTACACACATGAAGCCAAAGGCACCAGTTCATCCACATGCTCGAACTGATGTACTGAGTATCAATCTCATCACATAAAATACGCGACCACTAATATTGCATGTGTGCCTGCTCATTGTCCACTTATTTAATAGGAAATCCGAACCGAGTTTCCGAAAGTGGAATTCCGAGAAGTACGAGCTGATCTGTCGGGTTGTACTGGCGATTATATGCAGGCTATTAAGTCGAAAACCAGTGATATCGGTAAATTACGTATTTTTATGAATGTCTCTCTCTGTGTATGCATTTAGAATATTCATGTGTGAATATAAATGTATGTATAATGTAAACATGTGTATATGCTTGAATGTACATTCGTTATTATATTTGTCTTGTGCCCATAATATCTATGATTTTTTTTGGCAGCAATTCTATCAATGAATATGATTAGATAGTTCAAAAATCTTGAATCACTCAATAATTATTAATACTAACTGAACGAAACAGATGTCAATCTTGTATTTAACAATGCTGGGTACATTATTCCCGGCTTGTTTGCTGACCTCAGCATCGAAGGACAGCTCAAGAATTACGAAGTCAATTCCACATGTGCCCTTCAGATAACCCACCACTTTGTCAACGACATGCTTAATAAGCGTTTGTCAGGTATTCAATTGTGTGTAAATAAATTGCTGCATGTATGTCTTGTGTACATATGTGCACGTGTATGCGGCCAATCTCGACGCAGTCACTTGTTTCAGCATCGAGCGACAACCCAAGAACAGAGGACTTCTTATGTGTTTTATACACCACTTTATAGGGACATTCTTTACATTTTTTGGTATTGTGTGATGCATTGGTTGTGTGAATGATTATGTGTATATGTGTATACTTGTATACGCATAGTTTGGATATGTATATATGTATGTAGCTATGTGCTGGTATCATTACGTAACTTTCTATCTGCGAACTTTTTGAAATATGCACAATTTACTTCCAGTTTTGTTCTTGTTTTTTCTTCTCCGTCCGTAAAGTACGATTATGAGTATTTTCCTTACTACTGATCTATCATTATACATGTATGCTGTATATCTTACGTACGTACGAATACTACCCAAACAGGTCTGATAGCATTCACATCTTCGTCTGCCGCATACATCCCCGGACCAATGGCAGCTATCTATGGTTGCACTAAAGCTATGATCACACACTTTGCTTCATCACTGGCCGCTGAAGTTCAATCTAACGGAATTGACGTACTGGTAGTCCACCCCTCTCCCATCAACAGGTACTGCAGATGTCATGAATGTACAAGTAAATTACCATACTTGCATATATTTGCGAGTGCATGAGCTGAAAGTTCCATTTTGTAATCATCTGCATTTTTATTAATTTATTCAATCCGGTTTTTCCAATTTCTTTATTCAGTGGGTTTTACAACAACGCCGGTACAATGGAGTCGCTGAGATTCTTCCAAAAAACTGCCCGGTCACCGTCAGTTATTACTGATTGCATTTTTACCAGCGCAGGACGCACTGTTGTGCGAGATCAAGGTTATTTCTCCATTGGTAGTAAGCTTATGCTTAAGGTATGTCCGTGCCAAGTGCGAGTGACGAGGATGTATGATTTCAAAGGTGTTCTTATTTATTTGTTCGTGCAAGCAACGAGTCGAACACAACATGTACGCTGGGAGACAGACCAAGGATAGTGCTTTCATAGTCCCTCACATATTATGTTCGTATGGTCCTTATCAGGGCGGCGCTGTGCTTGAGTATGTGATGTATGTGTATATTATTATTGTTTACGACTATCGTTCATTGCCAATGGATACCATTGCAACGTTTGTGTGGTGGGTGATGTAGGTGTTTTGATTGATATACTGATGCTCACAGAGTTGAGATCAGCCTTTTCCAAACTCGTATACTCTCACTCACAACAGACGAATACGTGCTCAAACTTACACCACCAACCACATCTGAGCCACACCAACTCATCGTGCGTACCGTGTCCATCACTAACCACACTCGCACCTACATTCATACGAAATACTCGGTCTCAGGTGCTAGATTGGAATGCGTTGACCGAGATTATTAGGTACGGTATATCTACCTCTGGTGATTTTGTTACAATGGCTGGAGCCAAGAAGAGACCTTATACATCCCTTGCCTCAGGGAAGAATTAGTACTGGTACTCCTCTAAATGTATAATACATAATTTTTTCAGAGTATTTCTTATCCTACGGCTAAACAACAAAAATTAAATCTTGATAAAAAAAGTTTGTTTATTTGAACCGTCTTAAACCGCTGATGTATAGCTATGGCACACCAAAAAATTGTTTGGGTTTGGTGCGGTTGTAATGGTTTTTCGACTATTGTCTCAATGTATGGTGTTAGTACCGTAGGCAACATATTGGACATATTTGTTGAATGTATTCTCAGTAGTTATTCATGTGCAGGATGTCGCTAACTAGCGTGAACTTATTCTCATATATCTGGTTGATTGTGCTTGGGCGTCACAGGTACACACGGTATACAAGCAATATTGCTTTACCAGCAGACAAAAATCCCTCTTGGGTAGATTAAGAAGAATATACATAAATATAAACGAGTAAATATTATATAACACTTGCCTGTGCCTTTTTCATGTTTTATAGTTCTAATTAGGACCATAAAAATTACTCACTAGGAGATAAATGTGACCGTCTTTAACTATAGGTCAGATTTCTTAATTCTCACATGCATCTTTGTCCAGAATTTCATGTAGTACACTCAACCATTCAGTACACTTGTGTACGGGGGTGACGGGGGCACACATTAGATACACAACATTGCCCAATGGTCGGGCAAAGATCCCTTTCTGACGAAGTGCACGGACTATCCGCTGTGCGCTCGTTGAGGCATACCCAACATTGTCCGACTTCAGAGACACGACGCATACAGTTCCAATGTTGAAGGCCTGGTGTACATCTGTATTTTTTGTTGACGCATGTTGATATCAGATACATACATTGACGAGCACACACTTATGTGTGTACTTTCCTTTACACTTGTATGCATGTAAACGCATGTACACTCATGCGTGGTGCAAGCACAATTACATCGCATACTATTACATATATGGATGATGGAATGTCAAGAAATGTACTGTCAAAAAAAAGATTTTTTTAATCAAGCATCAGTCTTAATAGTAAACACACTTACAAACACATTTTGACAGAGAATGTACTATAAACTCAAGATACACAATATACTGCTCAGGTCGACATATGCTCTGATGAGTAAGATGCAACACACTCATGCTTGGAATAAAACATTGCTGTACCCCCCACCCCCTTCCGCCCGCTAGCAAGTGCCTGGTAAACACAAACATACTAGACAGACGAGATATATCTTCTACTTGAGCAGAGTCCCATGATTCCACCATAGACTGAGTAGTTTGATCGAAGTTGGGGCTAGACTTATACTGATGAATGGCGTTCAAAACGGATGCACACCCTACTCCGTGTGTGTAAAATGAAAGCGAAGGTGGTTAAGGGTATTGATTCGTGTTCGCGTGCATGTTGCATGTGGGTATGCAGCGGGGATGGGTCAATAACTCAACATATCGGTAGTCAAACACAAGTGTAAGCGAATCCAGTCATAGGTATACATGTGTGCATTCATGATCACAATATACAGTCACAAACAGATTGGACAGGCTACATATAATCGTCAAAATATTGATGCATGTATATATTACCATACCAAGTGGATGTGCTGTATATGAATGCCCATGCAGAAGTGCTTCGTGCTTCGTGTCACCCAGGAAAGACTCAAATACATCGGCAGAGGCGACAGTGACAGACATTGGTACCACTCCGCCTGTAAGTGGCGCATTTGTGGAGGTATAGAATTTAAGTTGCGTTTTATCAGCGTATGAAAATGCGTATACACCTTTAGGTTCACTTTGGGCGTACCGTGCGTACACGCGCGAATCAGTAGTGAGGAAGTTTGTATACACGAATACATAGACGCTGGTAATGTCACTTGCACAAATTCAAAAGTTAGTGAACATTGATCCAACATTCACAGTACTGGACATACAAGACGAATACAATTTAAACATAGATCTTATACCGATCGCATGCCACGCACAAGACACAAAGCAATAGTTACAAAATCTCGTAGAACAAAGTAGAACATAACGTACGAAAACGTTCACTACACACCTGTAAGTAACTTGGCATAGCATGCCACATCTGGGTCTACACCCAACAGCTGACTCGTAGAGGCACAGCCCAATCGCCAGAAGCCAGCAAATACTTCATCAAAGATCACAGGAATACCTCTACTTCTACACGTACGAACCATTGCTCTCTGGAAAAGAGGGTCTACCCACAACATTCCGCCCGCACCTACAGGGGGGAGTGTTCGTGTGTATACAGTTTGAGTGAGTGAGGTGGGCGTGTGAGTGTATATTTGGTTTATAGGCTACAACTTTTCATCATTGTTGAAAGCAATGTTTCCACATATGCACGTAATAAAAATCTCTGCTACAACAAGGTTGTAATTAACATTCACAAATCGACTATTTAGAGGAACGTAAAAGTTCATGGTGTGTGAATCCGTCTATGTATATTGGGTGATTCTTGTGTGTGAAATTTTATTTCATGTATGCGTAGACGTGTCTTGCCCAATATCCTCACGTGACTGTCTTGTCGAATCTCACCCCCACTCATTTATTCATACTGATATATATATATACGGCCGCAGGAACACGCAGGCTAATTGTCTGTATTTTGCTACGGAGCATGACGAAACTGGGTTTAATACTTCCCTGCCCGTGTGTGCCTTACCCAACACCATGTGCATCGCAACACACATACATTCCTATACATGTATACACTTACATACCCATCAATACTGGCTCAATCATAAGCGCTCCCACATCGCCTAGTGTGTACGTTTCTTTTTGTGCATTGTCGAGCACTTGATGCAAGTATGAAGTGTATACATCGTAAAGAGGAGTGGAATCTCTCTCCATACTGAATATTTGACTCTTAGCGGATATCTTCGCGAGTGAATTCATGTTTCTGTGCAAATGTGTGCATGTGTTTGAAGAAAATACGACAGAGCTTCTTCATTATATGCCTTTAACAATGCGTGAATGCTGTGCAGAACTTGAGCCAGTAGGTATACATACAGATATAAACCATTAGACTTCATATATTGGAAATAATACCAGAATGTTTGCATGTAATATACGCGGACAGGATTGTGGAAACGCAGACATATTGCGCGTGACTATTCGCACAACTTACCGTTTCTAGCATCTTGCGCATGTACGCTCACATGAATATATGTTTACACAAATTATACATATAGAGATATACATACATACCCAGAAATGGTTTGCGGAATGTGGACATGATATTTTCCGTTCACACATTCGATTGTCGGTGAATCCACGATTAACGCTTTACACTCAAACCACGGGTGCTGGCCTTCGTTAAAGACGGATGGCGATGCCACATTCATCACTCCTAGAGTGTCCCCATGATAGCAGCCAGCCTGAGCAAGAACACGGAGTTTGGGTACCGTCTGTATATGCATTTGTGTGTACGTAGAGGTGATCGCAAAGTAGTATTAATATCATTATACGCGAGTATGAATAACACATCAAGTTCATGAAATGCTAGTCGTAACTAAATTTCTACAAGCGATGTACGTGTGTACATGGCCAGTAATATCGAACACGAAGAAAAACATCACCATTATTCCACATGAGTGTATATAATGCTAGCACGAAAGGTAGTTTGTATACATATCTCAATACGATTAATGATTTAGTTTTACATACTTAACACGATACACACCAGGCTGTTGTTTTTCTTAGCTGCGAATGTAGCAACGTAGTTCTTCGAACATATTTGTACGAGTATAAGTACGATTACCGCCCAAATGTAATATTTGCACATTCTGTTCATACTCGTCATTCACATATTGCGCGTGTAACTATACATCTAGGTACACGACTGTAGATAATACACACATATACAACTTACCTTGTCATCCAATTTCCCATTCTGTGAAGCGGCGGTGTCAATAAATCTCTTAAATGCCATCTTTATTGCAACTTCAGTTGCTGTTGACCCATTATCTGTAAAAAACGCACGAGAACCCCACTTCCCCCCTACCGCCTTCAAACATACAGACACACACATTATACAGGAAAACGTTAAATCTCGCATGACAAGGATTCCAAATAAGAAGAATCTACTTGAACGAGAAAAAAAATAGGATGCTTACACGCACCAACAGTACGTCCATGAATTGGACATTCTCTAACCAATGATTATACGTCACTCACAGTTTTCTTGTTATGATAAGTGTACGATACTAACAAAGATACTAACTATAATATGTACTAAATACATGTACATACGTTCTCACAAAGCTCATAACATTTATATTGATTTGAAATTTAAAATGTATACCTCTATGATCTTTTCTGAGCATTCTACTGCAAGTGTGTGTACATTTTCTGGGAAGATGACGTGGCCGTACCTACCAGCGGCATAGGCCAAACTGGTTGCCATCGAAACATTCCCATGTCCCACACCCTGCGTCCACCAACTAGCACAACTGTCGAAAAGGGGCACTATCTCACCTGTACGTATATTTGCACATTAATGCAGGATTAGAACGGGCTTCTCTGAGCATCTTGCAGACTATGTATAGACCTATAAATGTATTTGCAGATGTTGCGTGTATATATTGTATATACATATATAGGTATTATGTGGTAAAGTTGACCACGGATTTCGATTAGCTTGTACTTGCGGGTCTAGTCCAAGTATGGTTCGAGACTGCAAATTGGGCTTATGACAACATTACCGTTTTACCTCGTGAACTCATATAAAGAATACACTATATGTTGCATGAAAGATCGCCATAACTTTCTCTATTCTAAAGAAAAGAAAAGACACTCGATATACACAATACGTATATATATGTACCTAATTCATTTACAGTATTAAAATCATCCATGTGAGCAGAATCTATTGTTGTGATAGCAGTGCCCCCAGCACCCATACTCTGATGTTGCGTGAAAGGCCACCATAACACCTTCTCTCCACGCTTGGCCAAAGATGAAACCTCCCTCACACGTGCAGACTGAAAATCAACTAAAGCCCGGTACAAGTTGTCAAAAAGCTCCTCGTTCACCTTATCACTATACCAGTTTGAAAGGTCAGTCACTTCCGGTGGGGGAAGGGACGGCAGTCTTCACGAGCAGGTGTGCGTGCGTGTGCGTCGTGAGAGCGCGGGAGTATTGTTGAGTAAACACAATATATTAGTACATCATATAATGTATATAGCTACATATACATCTATTTGTAACCATGACACTTGACATATCAGCAACATTCGCCGAAGTTCTGCTTTGCGTTAAATATGAGCTCGTAGGAACACTTATATGTTGCGATGTAACATTTTGTTCAGACTCAAGTATGCCAGTTATTTTGTAAAGCATTCAACCCGACTCAACATATATTCTGTGCACGAGTTATAACTATATGCGGGTGTCGTTGTGTGATGGGGAAAGCCCGCCTTGTCGCATCACCAATTAGGGCATAGTCTTTTCAGTGAGATATGTGCGTCTACTCACCGAAGAACGGGGATCGGGTTGCGCTCGGCCATTGGAGTGTGCGATGGGTATACTGTTTTCATTATTTCTGTAAACGAGTTCGAGTTCACACCTTCGTCCATAAATGCCACAGCAACGACATCATATCCTATCAAATGTGTTTTTGAGTATAAGTTTGTGCTGCGTGTGCGTGTGCATCTAAGCACGCAGGTGTACACATATGTTCATAGTGTAATACATGTGTACATAAGTGCTCGGGTGTATGTAAGACAAGCACATGTGAAGTTAACATATTTATGAATAACCCGCAAGATCTCGCAGACGAAGTTCTGTTTACTTCAATGTTTGGAATTTCGACGATGATCTTGAAAGATGAATAAAACATGTGCGCAATGTATTAATTTGTGGCTTATGTTTGGCTAATGCTTCCTGAGCATATTATGTATGTATTTGGTATACATCCACATTTTGAGTGCGTGCACCAGCACAACATGTAACCACAACAAATATTATAAGGATATGAAGCACACACGACATACCCGGTACTGGGATTGTCTATATAGTATGGTGGGAAATCGTGTTCGTAATTGTGCAACAATACATACAGATATAGGCAATTCAAACATGCTGTATATCCAGGCGTATTCATATACTGCGTAACATACCTCTAATTACGAGGGACTCATATGCAGACAAAGTACTGGAAATACCGCCTAATTTTGGATCACCAACGAGTATAGCAGGCAATCTTAAAGGTCTGTATACATCCGCCTGAGGGGTGATAGTGGCCGAAGGGGAGAGTACCCCACCTGCTGTCTCTATCAATGTCATTGATGCCAGCTCTGTCCGAAATGCACGCGTACGTTAGCTTATTGTTAGTGAATTCATACTATATATTCATATATCAATAATTGCTTGTGTATATGTAGCATTTTGTGTGAATCCATACAATGGGCACTAGTCATGTTGGGTGAGTTGTGTGGCTCTATTTGTGTTGTTGACAATAAACACTAGCCTTACCAGTCTCACATGTTTTGGAAGATGGAGAAACATCACTTAACCATGGCAGCGAAAAGAGAGCACCGCTGACATGTTGAACGACATCACTATTAGACACAATTCTATTGTCGGCACGGGCGGCTATGTGGGGAGACGCAGGCAGGTCCCATTTATGTAGGGTTTGTATATGCACACGTCCGAGTGTGGCTGGCACTGTTTAGATGTAACACAGGAAGTACAGAAGGAGACATATAAGCGAACACGACGATTGTTATGTGCACGCGGGTATGTGCGAGTGTTGTTGTTTGTACGCACGCGCGACCTTTCGTTGCAATGCTTCGTTTGAGACAGAGAAGAAACGCAAGAAGCAACGCAAAAACTACCACGGGGAAGACGTGAATCTGTCGCACGTTTGAAATATAACGACATAGCAATTCTAGATGGCGAAACTGCGCATGTTGTAGTGCCATGTGGTAGTTCTTGACGACAAGTATATTAACAATTGACGTATGCGAACGTATCGACAAATAGACATAGAAAAGGGAAGCCTTAAAGTCGTGTTCATGTGTGCTTATACATACACAGATCAGAGTGCACATGACATTATATAGTGCAAAACCATATGTGTTAAGCACTGGCAAAGTTAACGGGTATATAGATAGATATATACAGTGTACAATATTAAACACGTCATTATATATATATTCATACCATTTTTATCAACGAATGCTTCATCATGGGCATCTCCTGTCTGAAGAGGCTTAATATAAGCAGTTGTGCACTCTGATGGGGCGAGTTTCGCACGAAGGTGTGACCTTAGTAGACCAGCAGACAATATAGTTTTTCCGACATCTGTATTTGCACCGTATATCTGGAAAAATGTTTAGAACATGAGTATTGCAAATATATATATCGGTGTTATTTCATACTTCGTTGTTGTTAACTTCCTCTATTTTATTTCACAATTCATATTTATGCACGTGTAAGTATAAAATCTTGTTAATGTTAGTCTTAGTGTATGTGCACCTATTTGCAGAGTGAGTTGAGTATAGTAGTCAACATTCGAATCACACGGAAGCACAATAAGCAGTCAACAAAGCATACGTATACATATCTGTAGTATTAGTATCGTATTACTATAGACACAAATATTTACTATACTGTGCTTGTGTGTATACATGCATATCGACAGTAGTAAAGACGAATACTCGTACTTGGAAAGTAGGGGTATGAATGCTTAAACGAGCTTCAGTTGCCCTCTGAGTGGTTAACGTGCGAGCAGGGCAGTTGGGCAAACTCCGAACAAGCACTCTACATCTTCTCAATCTCGACATTTTTGCTTTCACAATGGTGGGTGGTACACAACAACAAACTCACACAGCTAGCTAATGTGTGTTAGTAAGTGTACTTTTGTGGTGATTGTTTGTGTTCAGGTTATTTGTTGTATGATGTGGTGTTCATCAACACAATATCTTTGTTAGTTTCATTGGTGGAGGTTAGTATGTACAAGTGTTCCGATTAGCTAATACACCATGCAACCAACGTACGCGTTACTCATTGCGCCACTACACAAGTTGCAAGGTAGTTCAGAATGCATGCGTAAGTATAGGGAAGACTGGCGTCTTTGGGTTTAACCGTGTTTGCTTACAACCGTCACAACTACGAAACTTCTTCCATGTTTCCAGACTTCATCCAGTTTCCTTTCTAGTTTCCATTCATTGTTCAGCACTACAAATAGAACCCCCAACCATCTTCGGACTCGGGTTGTTTGGTCGCAAAAGTCGTAAACAAATGTGCTACTATCCGAAATAGACGAGACTGATGAGACAACGCACGTTGAATCAACTGTTGGCGGTATTATCTCAATTTCCGGCTATTGTCGTTGTAGTCAAAACTCACGACCGCTTCGTATCGTCTTATTCTGTACCGAATATTAGTAACTTAATCTTCCATAATCACGCTCCTAGTAGTTCTCTAAATCAACAGGTTTGAATCATACACCGTAGAACCATTGGCGCACAGTTCAAGGTTCGCCTGCATTTCAGTGTTCGAAAGGCGGGTACGAGGAGTGAACCACCCTAACATAGCCGACAACAACAGTGTAATGAAGAAAATGCATTATTCCATCCACACCGCTATACAGATACAACGCTCTTGTTTTACGCTGCTAATACAATGAGTTGGTTTGCGAGTGCAGAATAAATTGTTCTATCTACGAGATATAGGAAACATGCATTATCTAGCTCCCGAAGCAACTCTCCAAGTTTGTCATCCCAGTTTGTATTGACCATATTGTACACATATATGTGTCGCATACTATCATAAGTATATACGGAACAAAATGATGTCATTTCATCTTGCATGTGTTTGTGTGACAACAAACTGAATGTCATGAGACCTTGTGAAACTTGAGCTACATTCACAAAACATTTATTCTTATATAAACATATATATTCAAATCTATTCTACTTACAGACTTAGTATATCTACATTTTTTTTTATATGGAATCTCTCATTAGGAGTTGCCCCTGAAACTTTCACATCCCACCTGTTTCAAAATGAAGATCTTGTATTTTCTCAAAATGAACCACCTAAATCTGACGCCTCTGCGGAAATAGTACCGATGACAAAGCTAATGTTGACAATATATTTTGCTCGGTTACAGGCTCTTTTATTGAGTCTGCTATGATGCTTACAACACTCCGCGCATTGATGTTCGTAGCGAGTGTAAGGGCCAGGATGACAACTAGTTTGGAGGTCGCCATTATATAAAGCTTTCAATTTCTGTGTAAACGTCTTCCTTTCAATGTGCATAGAAACACGATTGAAATTCAAATCTTCATACATCTCTTTTATATGATTGATCTAGCTCGTTGCTGGTGATAAACTATTTTTAAAATGCTAACGTAATTAACGTGTACAAGACGATTTATCTCGAGTGGACGATTCTTCGGCCCTGTTGGAATAGAACATCAACGATGTGTACGCGTATGGGCCAAAATAGATGATGAACACTGATGACGGCGATATTCTTCACCCAGTCTGTGCAAAACATTACGAACTCCTATTGGCTATGTGTGGGTTGTCTAATTTTTATTGCATTTCATCTAGTATTTTTATCCACAGAAAGACACTGCGACATATTTTTGATGTGAACCCATAAAATTGTTCGGCAATAGAATACCAACCCTCGATAGGGCAAAGAATGCAATGTGAGCATATAGTGGTAAGTATCGCTCGTCATCGAAACTCCTTACAATCACCAGTAAGCAGGATAGTTGCACAGATGTGGATATACGTACGCAAAACATGGATATGAAAGACATATGATGCTCTAAAACATGGTGTAATTACTACTCGGGATTGAATACTGAATAAGTTTGCTTCGGTAACTTCATAATCACGACACTCGACGTTCTAAACTCTAAAACCCTACTAATAACAGATACTGAGGATCCCGGAACCCGAACTAGACCTTAATCGACCCACACAACGGTCAAATGATCAGATAATCATATACTGTTCTGCAGAAAATGAGATATACTTCTGGTTTGCTTCTGAATTCACAATTGAACGTGCCGTCTACAACTGCGTCTTATAAACAGGCTTGTACAACGCATTAATTAAGCAATTAATTACCAAGCTAGTAGTGCTGTGAAGTGCTTGTATATAATTCAGATTAATTAAATTGAATAAATAACTATGAAACGAAAAACATTACCTTATTTTGGTATAGAAAAGAATTATTTAGACCTTAATTTTTGTATATATTCAGTATTTTTGAATTTAATAACGTTTTTTGTACCTGGCAAACCACACAACACACCACACACGTACACGCCCACAGACAAACACACACATATACACACACAAGACATTATATACCAAGGATTTGGGAGTTCACAAAGTGAGTGTCATATTAGAGGGGTTCGTTTACGTTTGTGAAGAATACACCGCACTGCCACAAGCGTGAGGCGAGTGTACGCACACTCGCAAACTTACCCCACACGTAATAATCCGAACGGAGTGAAAGAATTCCACGTGAATGGCACGGTCGTCATATAGTAACCATGCCGGAGGCACAGGAGTATGTACAGAGGAACGAAAGCGGTACTCTTCCAGATATACTCAAAGACACTGAAACAAGCGACATATATAACCTCGTGCAAGCATTGGATGGTATGTGCTAACGTACTTGCTAGAACTTAAATGTTGATGTCAGACATTGCATTTTATCACACTATGCATACGAATGCTGAAGGTGTACGTCTGCGTGAAGAATCACCTTGTTTCAAGAGTTAAACACCCTTATAACATGTACCCATATATACTGCATGTACGGATACGTAAAGTTCCATGCAAAGCCAGCTTGCAAATTGTTGAAAATGCGAAATGTAAACCATTTCGCTCACATGTGCACACGCATTCCAACGTGCGTTACATGTTCAGGAATACTGCAGAAGAGAGAGAAATTAGGCACAAAACGAACTCCGCCTGAAGTAGATCATTCGCTAGTGGATTTCAGTAGCAACGATTACCTCGGGCTCGGAAAATCAACTGATCTCTGCGCACTTGTGGGTAAATATTTGACGACACATTCAGAACATGGCTTAGGTGAGTGTGTATATTATGCGTTCGTACATAGTCAGTGATAGTTAGTATAATAAATATCTGCATGCATATACATACTTCGACATTCTACATTCTTTTGTCGCTCCGCACACATTTGTTTTTTGAATCCATGTATATGTTAAAAATTAATGCATCCCGAGTACACACAACGCATATATCGATATACTTATCATCTGTATATATACCACATATGTTGGCTCACTTTGTTGTAACATTTTATTTGATACGATATATGTAGGCTCAACTGGATCACGACTTCTATCTGGTAACTCGTCAGAATGTGAGGCTCTGGAGAAGTACATAGCCCTCTCCTTCTCAGAGTAAGTATTCAACTTTGGTGTATTTATGCATTGATTATGTGTGTGTGCGTACGTGTGTGTGTGCGTACGTGTGTGTGTGTGTATGACCCTTAATTGGTACTGTGTACACAAAAGGAAGAAACTATGGAAGAACCTATGACCTTAAATTGATACTGTGTACACGAAAGGAATAAACTATGGAAGAGCGTTCTGTAGCAATGTGCGTGAACACAGGCAGGCTAGTTCTAACAAGATGGAAACAAAATGGAAACATCGTTTAATACCTATTAGAACTCCTGTTTTGTTGTTGTCATTGCTGGTGGGATACTAATTACATTGTGATATGTGCGGGTGTAAACATCAAACGACAAACTATCTCACTCCCGCTCAGGCTCACTTATGTTTATATACATAAACACGTGCATACTATACTCCACATGACACGCAGAGTGGATGAATGTGTCATGTTCACGTCCGGCTATACTGCCAATATCGGCCTATTCGGTTCTTTACCTCAAAAGGAGAATTGTGTCGTTTGGGATATGGACTGTCATAACTCTATCCGAGAAGGTATGAATAGGTGGATGCGGATGTATATGTACATATGATCTGGGTTTAAGTATGCTGTGGATTGGAGCTGTTTGTAATATATGCGCAGTTCTATGGGTATGAACGTGAGAAATTTATTGTATATGCTTACTATGTAAAATACTGATTCACCCCAGTATCCCACTTTTGATGTTACAATATGTTCTCTTCAGGTATTCGGCTTTGTAGAGGCTCTAATAGACCGTTCGCACATAACGACGCGAATGACCTGAGGAAACAGGTATAATCGTGTATATAGAAACGTCATCGTCGCGTGCAACTCGGTAGTCTCACACACGGCACAAGCACCCCATATGAGTATATTTGCTTTTTATTCATATTGTATGTGGAGCTGTCATTATTACATAATAATATGAACGTATCAACAGTAGCCATGGGCATACACAATTACATACTACGTACTACTTACCCAATAGCATATATTATGCACGTGCACGAGTACTGTACGGATATACACTTCCGAGTGTCCTTTTACTGACAATGCAACCCTTGCGCATTCGTTCATACTGCTAGGTATTGTGGGTTTGTGTTTGATGAATGAGTTGATTCCCCTCACGATAAACGCAAACTTACATATCGTTATAAAAGTATACACGAACGTCCTACTTGTACAGTTGTCACAGATACAGTTAGGTAGTGGGATTGTGGTGGTTGAGGGGGTATACTCAATGGATGGATCAATTGCACCTCTCGTGGATGTGTGTGATGTCGCAGAAGAGTTCTATGCAAAGGTTATTGTAGATGAAGCGCATTCAATGGGTATATATACGTGTGTGCATTGTATAAGCGTATGACTTGCGTTATTATTTTGTTCGCTGCCCGTATGCTTACACGAAGTTGATACTTTGAAGGCAACGTTCATCCCAGGTGTGATTGTTGCCATATGTTATATTGTACACATTCACAACAGTATCCATGTATTAGCACATTGTGTATAAAATGTATATAAGTCTATATCATGAAGGTTCATAGATGTGTATATGTGCAAGTGCTTACAAAGAAGTATCCATATACACGTATGTTTCTATGCATATGATAATGGATAAAATGGTTTGTCTCCATTTTTTGAACTTAGGAGTGTTCGGTGTAAATGGGCTAGGACTGGTTGAAGCCCTCCATCTCAGAGACAGAGTGTTTGCTACTGTGCATCCGTTCGGCAAAGTACGTAAATATTTGAGCAATATACTCGATCATGCGTATTTGTATTGCTATATGTATCCGTTTGATTGACTCGAAAATGATATGCTCACGCACATCCATATTCTGTTTGCACATGTATATATCCGTTTTGAGATCATGCGTTTATGTAAATTAGTGTGCACATATGCTACATATACATATGGGCGTATTATGTGTTGGCTGCTTCGGTAACGTTTGTTGATTCCGTACGTTCATTATTACACGAGATAGTGATTGTTACGCGTACTTAAATACGCAAAGAAGCTATACATAACTCGTTAACCAACAAGTTTACACGTCCATATTCTTATGTCAGTTTTTTATTTCCGCCGAGCCACGTCTGCCTGATTAACCATTATACAAATACTTACAGTCGTTATATAGACAACTATGCTTACTAGTAAATGTCCACACATCAACAAGACAATATACAAACATGTAAACCATAGGCACTTGGGTTCCACGGTGGTGCTGTAGTTGGGCCTTCTATTTTGGTAGAGTATCTACACAACTACGCGCGGTCGTTTATATATACAACTGCACTCCCGAACTCCTCTCTTGTAGCTATTCGCTTGTTGTGGGATGAGATGATGAATGCTACATCTGAGCGAAATCGATTAAAAGGTGCACATGTTTGAATATATGCGAGTGACTTGAATGAATGGGTGAATTATGCATCTGTACTTCGTCTATAGTATACAGGTGTACAAACACACACACATGTATATGTATAATTGTGTGAGAGGGCAATTGTGTATCTGCACATATTGTATGCGTGTTATGAATAGGCAGTTTAATGTTTACGTACTTGCAACTAAATACATGTATGCGCTTGTAACTATGCGCTTGTAGTTTACAGAAGTCTAAATTTGAATACGGTGTGACGTACCTACAGGATGGCAAATAATTCACTGTTAACTCCTCCAAGATTTTGAATTCTCAATGTCTGAATATTTTAGAGTTGATCAACTGTTTCACGAACGAAGCCGAAAATGCACGAAAACGGACACCTCTATTACAGTATATCCCCAGCAACAGTCCGATACAGGTTAGTAGATAAGCAATACCATTATCTTTATTACACATATGCATGTTTATATGTTTCTTTATACTTGCACACATGAGAACGTCTATTATTCTCCGGACACTCAGGCGCATCGTCCATTCGTTGTCACACACACACACACACACACACACATACACACACACACACACACACACACACACACACACACACACACACATAGGCGTTGGTAGCTGGATCGAACCAAGACGCCATTGCAGCCAGTGCATATTTAAAGAGAAGTGGATTGATGGCGTTTCCTATTCGTAGTCCCACCGTTCCCGCAGGTAAGCGGTAGCAAACATGTACTTTGTTGTAGGTAGATAGATGTTTGGAGCAAATGTACACAAGTTCAAGAATTTCTACGTTACATTCATATTCCAAGTCAAGGTAGCAATTTTTTTCACACCAAATTAGGCTGTCATTTGTTTGGAATCACATGATCCATGGATAAGTACTATGTTCGTACTATCGTACACATGCTAGCAAATGTACACAGATCATGTAGAATTGAATATATGTATGCAACTGCTTAACTTCGACAAGAAACACATCGGTGCATACACACCAAAGCGCAAAAAACATTTAAATTTCCCCTTTTGCTCAATACACTCGTGATGTATATATTTGTTCTCAGCATTTCCATGTGCGAATGTCTGAAGGGGTATTCATCTTGCCATATATTAATTGATTTATTGTTGTATTACGTGAACTCATATTATACTCATGTACGTATGCTTATTTGCACATTCCATAGGCGTACATGTATTTAATCTCATTTGTGTTTGATATAACCACAGGGACCGAGCGCTTGCGACTAGTGCTTCATGCACACAACACCGTGAACGAAGTAAAGCACCTCATCTCATGTTACGAAGATTTTCTGAATAATAGATAGAAATATGTCACAAGTTGAAACGGAGTAAGGATTATAATATTTTCGCATGTACATCGCTATATATCCTGGCTTGATTCAAATACACATGTGCATGAATACGCTGATGTCATCCTGGTTTGTAAACGAAAGTGTAAATATAACGACAGTCGAGACTGCAGTAATTAAACGGGTTTGTGTGCATGATGATCTATCAGCTGCTAAATCGGATCTGGTAAACATCAGAAATGCGCCCTCATATTGTACTTTTTGGGCAAGCAACCAAATATAAATATATTTGCTAACAGGAACACATGCAATGTATAACATGGTTATAAGAACCATGGCAAACCGTCGCTATATTTCGTTGGAGAACCCAACTGTTTTCCAACGTTTTGTTGGAACGATCAGTTAGCAATTCATTTCGAGCTAGATAGTTTTTGCGTAAACTTTCTTTGTCTACAATTCGTTCTGGCTTTCATCAATGTGATCCAGTACTTCACAACTGAGTATGTACTGTCGTTTGATAGACTGTGGTTGAAAATATCTGTATATGAGAAATCATCACAAGCAGGTTGACTTACATGATACGCTATTGTACCACCACTAGTATTACTATGTTGTTGTTATGGGATACAGTAAATCGATTCCGATAACGCTTGATGCACTTGATGTATGTCACTGGTCCCTGCCCCCCCACCCCAGACACTTTCTCTCTGTCTCTCTCTCCTGCACTCGCTTCATTGGTCGCCGAATAACCACGAACATTTCTTAGTTTCGTTGCAACTTCGAAGTTACGATCAATGTAGACTGCAAGATTGAGATTCTGATAGTTCATTGACAGTGTTTTCTTGCAAGCATGGATTTAAAGATCCCATTAATCTATCGCAAAGGATATAGACATGATTGCATGTACAGAAATTAAAGTACATTACGCCGTACGTCATGATCGAGTCTCTTATCACACGTAAGAATACCTTTTCGCCTGGGCCATTCCAGTAGGTCATTCAAAGTCGGCGTAGTGTTTATGGAAACCAGCTAACGTGGTATCTACGAACACAGCTGCATCTCCAACCCAAAGCGCCGAACTTAACTGGACATTTGATCGGTACGGTGTGCTACACGGTGTATCCTGAGTGATCTCGACGAGGGTACCATCGTTGTAGACTGTAACAAAGAGATTCTGCAGCCATGCCCACATGTGTTTGTCGAAAGTATGAAAAGATAAGGATCCCATAAATCAACGACAAAGGTCATATTTAAAATTTCATAGCATGGAAATGAAAACTGAAGTGAGGAGAACGTCCGGATCGTGTTTCCATCGACACCGCACAATATGTAAGAGAACTACTTCGATTTTTTCACTCCAGTAGGGCATTCAAAGCCGGTGTAGAATTCACTGAAATGAGCTAATGTGGAATCTACTAACACAGATGTGATGCGGCAGTACGGTACGGGCACAGAAGTGCAACAACACATGAAATGATTACGATGAGTTTCATTCATATTTCCTGGTCTAGCCTGCATTTATATAAGATGATACCCATGTCTTTGGCTCATTTTGTGCCAGAGAAGTATACATCTATGAATTCATAGGACTAACGCTATTTAAAGTGACATACCAATGTGGCAGCGACAGGCATTTTCGATTTATGGTATGTTTGAAGCTCCCTACAATTATTGAGTCGGCTTCTTGACTCTCAGTTTGCGGTTATAACCATAAGATTGCCTCAGATTCCTGAAACTGGACACTCCACCACATACGACAATGTACCCTGACTATTGTTGATAGTGAGCTGTTAAGCAAATGTATTATTATTGGAAAGCATAGAGATAGATGTCTATTTTGACTTTGTCGACGAGTAGTTAGAAGAGTAGGTACTCACACTGTCGTACTGGCTAAGAGTTATAAGTTTCAAAGTTCTCTTTATTGCTACACTGTTCGTGAAGAGTGCTTAAATTATAACCAATAAAGTCCGCATAAATCATCAAACAACTAAAGAGCTCGCACCTGCAACACACGTCACATACAATCTCTACTGATTATTTTATATATATAAAGTCCATATGTATTCAAGCTATTGTTTACGTAGTTTCTTTATTGGTCGTTGCTAAGGTACAAACTCCCTGAGCTGTTCACTCTGCGAGGAACACATATAGCACACATTGCTCAGTTCTAAGATCTTGAGGGGTCTCAAACCTAATACTTGATAATATACATCCGCTTTACTTGGTGCTGGATCTGATAACCTGTTCCTTATCTCATGGCTCCGCCTTTTTAATTATGTATGATTAACATGGTCGTGTATGTGTACTAACTTCGTCGCTGGACCCGCTGATGACTAGTCCAATGTCTTTGTTCGTATTGCACATAACACTAGCATCAAATCGCTAGTGTGTAGCATTGCTCATGAGTGTACATAGGAAGGTACAGTTCGTGTATGTCCGTCCAGACGTGCATGTAAATGTAAGCAGAACGCGAAAGTACTCGTAGTATATATTCTATTGGCGGACATCTCTTCATTTCTAAACATTTACTAGCATTTGAAAGCCACACTTGCAAACCGTTTCTCTAAAACTTAACTCGAACATAAGAAATGCACGTAGGATATGCAAAAACAATCTCTCCCTTTTTTTTCCTTTCTCGCATGCAAATGATTGTCCGCCAGCACGCACACACACACATACAACTACTGCAAATTCTAAGTGATTCAACGCGTTTATTGTTACACATCAACGTAATCACACTATTCACATGATGAGCAGCTAGAGGTTTCTTAAGATGATGAATGCAACGAGCATGAGCAGCAAGACAGTTCTGTAACATAATGCAACGAGCATGAGCAGCAAAGACGTTTCTGTAGCATGACCTCGATAACTGTGGTTAATATTTCGATAATTGAAGTTTACTTGGCATTGTGCCGCTTACTTGACGATTGCAATCTCATCAATGAGAGTGACTGTTCCATCAACTAATGTTCGGGTGTATAGAATCTTGTGTGCTGTTGTGCAGCGAAAGCAAAGAACGATTTTGTCGTGGAAGAGTCTTGCTGGGCACGGAGAACTGGGAGTTTTGAGAAAGCGAGTTTTTAGGATCCACTTAGGTGGCGGGTCTTTTCAGTCAAACGTAGTGAGAGACAAATATTTAAGTAAAGTAGAGCAACTTGATATATTGTTCATAGACGACATAGACCACAGAGTTAACTCTTGAGTAGAAGAACGGAACCGGAGAGACTTAGACCGCAGTTCCACAACGCGAAGTGAAAGCAAAACAATAAAATCTCCATCATTAGTAATGTAGGGATAACGTCAAACAAAACATATTCAAGGCGTCACAAATAGAGCAGTTTCTACTGGCTCATATACTCGGTTCTAAATCCACAAACACACATTCTCTCTTGGCCGCTCACTGCTTCCTCGTATCACGCTCATAACATGTTCCACGCCCAAGCTTTGGTATATCAGACAAACACGTCTGAACAATCGATGCTCATAGCCCAGTAACAATGCAGTTACTTGATCACTGCGCCTTCGCCTTATTCTGTAGACTGGTGGAACAGACGTCAACCTAATAGCACTTCCCTCTACCCGATGATACTGCCGTAGTATCTCTTCTACGAGTCCACGATATCGTGTAATATCTTATCCTCAGCGTCACATTCGTTCGTATAACAGCACAGCGATCACCCAGAAACAACAAAGACTCGGGCAAAGTGACATAAACGTAATCGTCCGTCATACTCTTCGTTTGTACACACAACTTCACAGCTGCCAAAAACACGTCCAAACAACAGTGATCGAGTAACCGCTTTCGATCGAGTAACCGCTTTGTTACTCGATCACTGTGCCTCCGCTACATTCTCGAAAAGCGCAGATTCAATTTTTATATAATTGCAGTACAATGGGTTGTCGCATATCGATATGGAAAAGATACTAGCCTCCAACAACTTGATATATTTTAACAATATATAGTAGGTTAATATATGCCTGTGATCCGGTTGCGATTTCATGTCAACGTGTACGGTCCTCAGAACACACAAGCAAAAGGTCATTGTTCGGTGCACGTTAAAAAATCGTGGTATATGAGATGTAAGGCCCTAGATATAAGCATACGGTTTTCAAAGTGAATAGGTCAATAATGAAGGATCACAACTCGTACATGAAGACAACCACCATCACTATCAATAGAGCAATTGCTGTTCACGAACTTCTCCTTGCCGACGCGTTTTACGTCTCGTTGAATTGTTTGTGCTCTTGTTTATTGAGCCGTTCTTCTCTTTCATTTACAGCTCTCCTACTCAAAATAATGCAAATGTTCATTAGATAAGACATTGTATATGAGGGTTAAATGAAATTTTGAGCTTGTCCGTCTACGTTGATGACACTTTATTTGCGTATCATCTTTGGTCTCTCCTTCCCCACACTCCGTTTCCTGCGGACTTGGATTGAGACAATAGTTGCACACCATGATGCCGTCCCTAGACTCTGCCAAAATCACGCATTTGTATTCTCTGTACAACGCTTTCGACGATTTAGTTTTCATTCGCGTACTTATAGTTTCTTATTATAATTCAACCCTGTCTCCTTCACCCACGTTCCTCGCTTCTTTGAAAGAATTATCTGCGGCTATGTTTTCCTCACACTCGGGAAGTTCTACATGAACTTGCAAAGTATCCTCCACTTTATAATCCATCCTACCGACACGAAAATATTCCATGTGTGTGTTGTAGAAATTCTCCCACGTTTTGAGCTCCTTTAACTGACCCTCTCTTAGTCCGTCAATGTTCGGTACTAAATCTTTCTCAAAATCACCTGTTAGGTACGCACGAGTGGCATCCTGCATAATTTATGGGTGTGTATTCTTGTTTAATTTAGGAAAGCACTTCTCTCTTAGTTTGTGTCTACATGTGTACATGATTTATCAATTTATGCAATACCACAGCTCTGTCAACCTTTCTTCGCTGAGTATGTAAAGATTGTGTTAGTATTTTCAATTCTTCACCTCGTATACATGTACTTGCGTGCGTGAGTGAATGATACAGAAGTAGTATTACAACATCAGAAATGAATATACATATATACAAGATCATTAAGAAGCATTGTTACGAGTTTTCTCGTACATAAAGAGCCATTAAACAATACACATGCATTCTCATATGTCCACACACTTATATACAACATTATTTTACCTTTCCAGAAAAGAAACTATATCCTCCGCCGGGTGCATAATACTGTTTACCAGCAGTCTGTATATATATAAAAAAACAGAGGTTTTCTTAGATAACAATCTCGTACATCCATATTATGTGCGGTCATGTCGTGCATGCAGCTGCTGGTGCAGATATAGTGAACAAACTGTGTGCGGTCATGTCGTGCAGTGTTCATTCTCATGTATGCAGCTGCTGGTGCTGACATAGTGAAAAACTGTTTACACCAGTTGATTCATATATTCGTATATAATCTAAATAGTTGACAATCAGCGTAGTGTAAAACAGATCGGTTATATATCTGCACACACGCACAAACACGCACTTGTACATCAAAACCATACGCTACTAACACAAGTTCATCAGATATATCAAGAGTTTCTCTGAAGACATACAAAATCATACACTATTTCATTGAACCTAACGAGTAAATAGATGCCCTGAAAATACACATCCACTTACCACATCATACACTACTCCATTGAAACCCAGGAATATGATACCATCAGGATTAGTACCATCAAATTTCGCAAGTTCTTCTGTTGAGAATATTCTTTCTTCAGCGATAGACGTGCGCTCTGCTGAATGTAGTAGAAGAAAATTTACCTGTGAGCTGACAATTCTCAACAAATTACGAGTGAGTGCGCGCATGTGAGTGTATATATGTGTTATGCGTGTATGCTGCGAACATATTATTTCTATTCCACAACATACCAGTTGAAACTTAAAACTAGGTACTATCGTCTATTGAGCTTACCGATCAGACTTCGCTGGTGAAACATGCTGACACTTTGGCGAATTGAACGCACCTTTACATGTTTGGATTATGTGACATACATGTGCATCTGCATCTGTATCAATTTAACGAACTCCAATATACGCAGCGCACATAGATATATTTAAATTCACTGTGGTAAACTGTACACATCAGCACGTGAAATACAAAGCTGAAATAGTTTCGTATACGATTACAAAACGAGAATATACAAACAGCGAATATATAAATTCATAAATTCACACAGGGCAAAAGTAAAAATAAATATATACATTCCAGAGTTGTATTGAAAACGCACGTCTTAGCACTCAATAAACACATCACATGTATAGACCACCTACTACTTACATGGACACGAAAGCCATAACCATAAATCGATCTTAAGTACACATATTATATATTTATATAACATACATATACGCAATCATAAGTATAAATATATAAATGAGAATAAACCAACACAAGGTAGACATGGTGGGTGAAAGTATCTGCACCCACAAGTACCATATAGCACATGAACTGGGCGAGAGAACCGTGTATATTGCGTCAAATTAAAATCTTTAAACATTAATTTCATACCCATAATTCTTGCTGTGGCTGTGGCCGACGCAACCTTATCTACATCAATGAGTACTTCGGGGCGCATAAACAGGGAGAGAGGGTCAACCTGTCCGGAACCAGTTGCCATTAGAGTTAAGATAAAAACAGTGAACAAGAACAGACCAATGCCAGCCACCCAAAGAGGCGTCGTAGAACCAGTGTACTTGGGAGTGGTGATATTTGCGTTTCTTTGTCGAAGATTTTCGATCTTTTCGATCTCCTCAGCTGAAAGATTCGGCGTAGAACAACGCTCTTTTCGAACATTGTCTTCCACACCGACATTAGGTGCCTTCAGTACCGCCACCATACCTTAAAGACAAAGGTTTATAGGACGTAAAATGTTTCAATACTGACTCGGATTGATATATAATAAACTCTAAAATGCGGTACAGAACGTTGCGCGTGTCACACCACCTATCAGCTAATCTTGGTGTGTTATCTCTTCATACAAGATACAAATTTGTGATTGTATATATGATATACCTGACATGTCTCAACCATACGTGATACATGTACATAGATGTGTGTATTTGCAAGTGTTATGTATGTATGAGTGGCATGTTCATGTACACAAGCCACATATATACCTTCATCTGCATGCCACTTGTGTGTGACAGCGTGTATCGCACTTTGGGGTATAATAGTGAATTCCTGAAGCGATCAGGAAGGCCCAGGTAAAAGTGTGCTGTATAGGGACCAAGTTAGGGGAAAAAGTTAAACCTCGTCTTCCCTGATGTATTGTTCACAAGGTAGGAGAAAAGAGAGTTTTTAATAAGGCCTAATAAAGGGCTAAACTAGAAAAACACCAAGACTCTTTCATGGACAAAATAACCCCGGCAATCCAACAAAAATATGAGGCCAACAAAGGGCTAATTCTTCAGGCAACGACAGGATAACGTGACAAACAGTATCACGTGCATACACACACACGTTCTGCGAAACCGTAAGTAATAGAACGAACGAACGTCTTGTACTCCAACGCCATTCATCTCCACCTGTCGTTTCACGATCAGCGCAAGAACACGTAACGTTGCCCAACACAATCAGCAACCATCTGCTGTGGGTCTGGTTTTATACTCCAGTTGTACAGTGCCACGCGGAATATACACGCGCTACTTCGTGTCGTGCATTAAGTCACTATGGACGTTATTAGCACAACACCCGTATCAATTTCTGGTGCTAAGGATATGCTCAACAAGTTTTTGGCCCAAGCTGAACGACAATCCGCCGAGGGACAGATGACAAGCGATGGTGACTACAAGATTCCCCAGGTTTACCACGAATTGAGACAAATAGAGAACAACCTGGAGTGAAGAATTTAGTTGTGACTTATTGATGTACTATTCAGACAGCAGTACTTAAGCATTCGTAAAGCTTACAGATGCGTGAGCGTTGGCACACATGTACACTCACCATTTTTCTTTGGCCGTTCTATCTGTAAAACGCTAAGAGGAGCCGGACGAGACAGACGATATGGTGAGTGTGGAACATGGTGTACATTAGTTTCTGGAGTACTGGAGTATGTGTGGTGAGATGTGGATATCGAGGTTCCTTCACCTAGGAGTTAGGTGGAATGGTTGTGGAGTTGAAGGAATTTGGATTCTACATGTTGACGCTTTCGCATTCATTGTACTTTTACTGCGTGAACTCAAAAGACTTACCAAACAGATCCTCGCTCATCACATCCAGGTATATATATCCATATATTGTAAGCACGAGCACATTGTGTGGGATGAGAGTCACATTGCATTTGGGATAGCTTGACGCACATGTGCGAAGCAAATAAATATGCAAAGTGTTTCTATGTTTATTCTGGTGACTTGTAGATGATGGGAATGAATCCTACTCCTCGCCCATACCTTGGTGTGATCACTTATTTTTGATAGCTAGGTTTAGTGTGATTCGAATAGAGCTACAAAACAATACCCCCCCCCCCCCCCCTAGGTAAATACAAAGCAGAAAGTGTGATCATCTAGAAGCTACCGCATCCATACACCCTTGCACACCTATAAACGGGAAGCTTCAATTGAAATTCTTCGCACGCTGCAATTGATATTCGATTTCATGGCATTATTCTGCGTCTGTTATGTGATGCTTGCGTGTGTGTTTGAAGTAAAGAAATACAATCCTAAGTGTGAAATAACATACCGACGCAGGCACTTGCGTGGGGTGTATCACTTTATCCTGTATTCAAATGATACTAGTGGAGGAAATAGTTATAAATATCTGGATATGGTTCAGAGCACAAACGCACACATACAAACGCACAGATTCGTTACACAACACCGAATCCTACTATAATATTCCTATACGTTCTTGTATATTTTCGACGAATTGTGTTAACGGGGTATTACACATAATATAACTACACAGAGAAAATCAATGATTTCTGTTGTACCTTCATGCGGCATACTCATGCGCTTGTTCGCTTTATTAGCTTACATCTGTGCTGTACGTTCTATCTTAGTATGTATGGATATGTATACAAATGTGTTCAAGTTTTCATGCTGTTAATAAATAGATCCAGACATGTCCGATGCGTGGATCTACTTATATATATGTTTATACGATTATTCTTTTGTCTCCATGTATGTATGTGTATAAATATGTGTGCAACTATACATGCATGATATAATTAGAACTGAAGAGGCTTTAACAGTTGCTCATAGAACTCTGGCAGCGAATTGTCCGACGAGTGATTTTTGACGATCTCTTCCATTTTACTTTTTCGAATATGATGCGGTCTGTGGATGATGGGAGAGATAAAAACATCAATACATATGCATGGTTGTAGATATGTTTGCCCATCTCATTGCCTGCATCACGAACATACGCCAAGTGACTAAATTAATAAGTACATACCTAGTTGCGACATCCTCGTCTCTACCACCGCGACTACTACTTTTCTCTCCATTTATCCTTCTCCTGCGCAATGCGTTCAAAGCTGTTTGTCGTACCAATGGACCTAGTACGAGGCGACTGACAGTCATACCATCAAACAATGGCCCTTCCAAGAACGCACTCTCCACCTTAATCCGAAACAACCCAGACTGCAGCGGGTGCACGTAAATTCGCAGTTTTTCCTTATCCTGTGTATATTGTGTATGTGCGTATGTATGCGTAACTCGTGGAAGGTGCGCTGGCTTGTGTGTTGCGGGTTTGCGTTATACATGACTTACCTTGAAAGGAAAGAACACATGGTCATCAAAGTTCTCCACCCATACCACAACCACAAACGAACCAGCAGCCTCATCACATTTCCTCAAAATGGACTCATGTGTGACCGATTCAGAGCGATCATCCGTCATACCAGATCCTGTACGACTGTTTGTTTTATTGTTATACAAATGACGGGCGATTATATAAGTCGTCTACATATGTGTAAATATTTATATGGGCAGAATGTCAAATGTAAGATAAAACGTAGGCATTAATGTGTATATACATGAACACACTTAATCGTACCTTAGAGCTGGCGAAGTAGTACCACTTGGACTGTCGCACACACACTCAACATCACTGGCATCTGTTTCCAAACGCAGTCTTAATTGTTCCATATCATTTGACGTGAGTTTATCGAACGACATGTACTTGCGAGACATATCCCCCCTGCCCTCCACAGTGCCACTGATTGTGGGTACATGTGTAGCTATTCTGCCATCACTTTTGGGAACAGACGATTCCGTGAGCGATGTCGTGTTTAGTTTGAGTAACGACGTGCGTTTGTAATTTCCCATATTTCTGAAAGTCAGCGTAAAAGTGGATTGAGATCAAAATAGTTTTCGAAAAGAAAACATTATTGTATGGTGAGATACCTTAGTATTTATTGAAGAACTGATTATAACAGTGGAAATTATCATCGATGCAAGTATACAAATGTAGATTTTGAACGATAGTGGTATAAACTCGTAACAGATTTCATAAAATTTATGAGCATCGAAACAAAAAAATGAACTGCTGAACACAAATATGCACAAAGGCTAACGAACACTCATGATAAAGCAAGAGTGGGAATAATTTGCTCGCTGCATTACTGGTGTACGAATATATGTAGCGTACCAAAAGTCTGACCTTGGACTATTTTGTTCTTCAGATGGCAATTTGCATGGCCTAAGTGTGCATACGTGTAATACAAAAACAGATGTACGCACAAATCATATAAGGTGTGCGTTAATACCTTTCCTCGTGTGTAGGTTGTGACGTAAGCGTGCCCACACTTCTTGTAGATGTTTGTACATGCGTACTTTCTTGATCAACTGTAAGCGAGTCCGACCTTGTGAACGCTGGTACATTCCCAGAGACAGCCCGTGATAGATGTGGGATGTCTGCAAAGGGGGCTGATACACTTCTGCTAACACTATTATTCTGATCTTGAGGCGAGTGATTGGCTGAATAGAAGTCAGCCATATT
This sequence comes from Creolimax fragrantissima, assembly GCA_033442365.1. Lineage (NCBI taxonomy): Eukaryota > Ichthyosporea > Ichthyophonida > Creolimax > Creolimax fragrantissima. Next base: position 257,267 of record JAWQFL010000015.1, on the reverse strand, counting down.
TTCGCTTGGGATGTCTGTTCTTGAGTGACGTCTAGATGTTCTTTGTGTGGTATTTTTTACTGTGTACTTTATAGGAGAAGCAAGCAGCTGGTCAACTACACCTGAGTGTGTTGTTATTGGCGTGTCTCGTAGAAGAGCAGGGCAGTCAACGACTAGCTGTATATATGTGTAACAACGTGCTTGTGTGTGCATTTACGTACATATCCTTTTGTAGTTGTACATGCATGACATCATGATTAAATACATTGCCTGTACGATAAGGAAGCAGAATTTCAAAATAAATTGTAAAAGTGTGCATACAGTAACTAACAAGTTATGCCTTTTCCTGTTAGAGACGGAAAGTCCACCACAGAAAAAAGGACATACTTGATATGTGTCAACGCAGCCTTATGTGCATGAATATATTCATGAAGACGCAATGAATATACGAATTTGGTCACCGTCAAGACTATAACAAATTGCAATAAAACCAAACACTTCGAAATACAAAACAAGAGCCATGTGAGTTAAACACAATTGCGGTGGGCTTGTGGGGCCTTTGACTTTCAAACAATCCCCAAGAAAACAAATATACACACCTCAGACAACATATCGGAATAGTACAGGAGCCTCGGGAACCCATTCGGGCTCGGATTCGGTCCTTTCCAGCCTCGATGCGTGTCTAGTGACACCACCCAGCACATCGCCAATAAAAATTCAATAAAATCTACATGTGACGATAGATCTCGGTACCTGTATTATGTATGAGCTTGTGTAAGCCACTAACGAGCGCATCATTTATTACATGTGCGTGCGTAAATATCCATCATTTTATGCGGTATGTCTTACTTTAGTCACGTTCGTACAAAACTTTAAGTAATCAATGTACACAGACACATGTCTGTCTCACATGACACGCGTTTAATTTTGAGCCAGTTCAAATAAGTTCGGTACTGATGATTGGAAGATCGCACATTAGATAAGTGTATATATATGTGGAGACACACTCAGAGTGAATCGTGCATCATCCACAAATAAAAACGATGGGCATGCAACTAACACAATGTATTAGCAGTTGGTGTGAATTCATCACACACACACAGTCACAGACTTGGCCACAACTAAACACGCACGTGCTGGCATAGAGTGAATCGTGCATCATCCACAAATAAAAACGATGGGCATGCAACTAACACAATATACTAGCAGTTGGTGTGAATTCATCACACACACACAGTCACAGACTTAGCCACAACTAAACACGCACGTGCTGGCATTTAAACCTACGCACACATAATACATAACATCCAAACGCACGAGCGACTCACTTGACAAGGTCGATGGGAGCTGTACACTTGGACGGCATATGAAGTACATGTATTTGCTCAGTGTCCCGCATCGGGATGTCGTCAAAATCGTACAGATCTAAAGGTGAAATTTACCATGTATTAGTTCGAGAAATGTTTTTATGCATATAAATTAAATACGTATTTATCATGCTCATATGTATATATACATGGTAAGTTTGCGATCTATCTACCAGTACGTAATGTGCATTAACCTCCTCTTTACATGACACAATCCGTAGCTACAGAAATGTATACGAGTGAAAGTTCTGACCTGTATTGCCACATGGGTGGCTAACTTAATCAAAATCAAAGAAGACCCGCACATAAATTCAACATGCTTAAACATGTATATGCGTACCCTTGAGAAGTTGTGAACTAACAGTGAGAGGTATTATGCGTCTTCTACCCTTCTTGGAACTCAACCTGCGCACATTTGGTAGGCCAAACAGACCAGCGTGTGACCCCAAAAGACGGCCCATTTGGAATTTACTATCTCCCACGTATTTATCCATTGGGATGGGTTCGTGGGCGGGTGTAGTCACTATTATGGCGGCCGTGTGGTTCGAAAGTTTTAGGTCCTTGCTAACGGATGCAGTCTGTAAATGTAGTATATATGTACTCGTGAGATGTTCAATATAGAAAACTAGACGAAATAGAAAGCAACCTAAGGTCACTCATCCACCAGAGCACACGCATTTACCATATGCAACCTGTGTGCAAACGCTGTAGATACCTCGAATCTCGCCCTGACAGTATTCTCTCTTTCAATAGCATTTCTAACCAACTCTGTAGCTTTGTGAGAAGATTTCACTGCCACGTAGTCATCTACAGAAGGAAGCTGTGGGTGCTTGGCTGTTTCATGAAAATAAAGTATATCGCTCGCATTTGTGCTTGTATCCTCTCCCGGATCCTTTGTTTTAACAACAGGCGTCGCTTCTTCTTGTCGTAATGCGTTCCTCGAAGAGTGCAAGTATTCTAGTTGAGGGCTTGAGTGGCTTTCCGATAGTTTGTTTCTCGTGTCGACATTGATTGCTTCATCGCGGCTGTAAAACTCACTATTGATTGGTGACACAACGTTGCTCTTCTTACTATCATTGCTCATGCCTGTATGTACGTAGGGGTAGTGTCAAATTATCTAAAACGTGAGAAATATTGAGATACGCAGACATGCGTGCTTTTTCACACCAGCCGTCTTGGTAATCTTTGTCGCTCACGTATGGAAGAGAACTCTAGAAACGCCAAGCAGAAACGATGTAAAATACGAATACTACATATACAAACCAACAGGTTGTACATGCGTAGTTAACATTGACGCCAATTGACATTGAAGCCAATCAGGATAGACAAATTGTCCTCACAACGCATACTTTCATTCACATCCACACGTGACCACGTACACACCTGTGCCCATATTCATGCCAGTGACCGAGCTATCCTCATTAAGGCCAGCCACACTAGTATCCACATCGCTCACATATCGGAGAGATGTTTGGAAACAAAAGCGCCCACTCACATCACGTACAATTACCCACACAGTAGGTGAATTGTCAGTTCCCGAAGTTTTGTCTTCTGTGGATTCGGTTTTATTTATCTTGGCCGGGATGTCGCAAAAGCATACAATACGGTCGTCATCCAGCACAAAATACCTCATGTATTGAGATAACACATCACTATGCAAGTATTTATGAATCTGGGTTAGTATGTCCGTATGCATGTTATTATAGTGCGTGGAATATATGCTTAACTTCTAAACACGTGTGAAAACGCAGGATTACCTCTTACAATTTGTTTTTCAACTATCAGATAAGCAGGCGAATACAATCACACATTCACAGACATATATATATCTATGGACGCACGTATATGCGTATACATACAATGTTGCAGGTTTTTCTGAAATGTATGGTTGGAGAGAGGCGAGATCTCTTAACAAAGATTTTTCGGTAACCAGCGATGATACTGACGTTGGGCCGTTAATCGATGGGAGGTGGCCCACATGATTTACTAGACTGGCAAGTAAGAGTTCCGCAGCTAATTTTGCTCTGTAGTAGTACGTGTGTTTGTGCAATTGTGTGTTATTCGAGGTCTCTCATGCAATCAAACACAAAAACAGTCAGGTATTTCGTAGCATGTTGCTGTTGCGCTTATAATATAATACGTATACAAATATAAGTATCATCGGAGAGGTCCAAATTGTTACTTATACGCACGCAATATGCAAAGGGCTAGCGTGTTTCACATACCGTTGCGAGAGGGGCTTGGGCGCGGTAAGCTTATCAGTACGAGAGATAGTTGAGATACTCGTCGCTCTACAAGTACCAGTAAGACCTAATTCTATTACTTCAAGAATGTTGTTCAGGGTCTGTGTATAATGTATGAAACATGATCGTATGTGTATGTATGTTACATGTACGTCTGTACTTGCCAATCTGTATACAATGCGAAATCTGCATAAACTCTGAATATACCAATACATTTCAACCGCTTTGTATGTACCTATGTTTGCATAACAGCGTATGAAAACATACCTGTCTGTCTGTTACGATTTGAGGATCAGCTGTGATCCAAGCCTGCAAACATCGATATGCCCCAGCAATCTTCGAATGAAGTTCAACATTGTGTCGCGTGGGTGGCTGCGAGGCCTGATCCATTATATATTTGCATAGACACATAATTATATCTAGACTACGTGACTCGAGAAGGTCTCGTACGTGTATCATCCAAGTCAATGTCTGTGTGCGCGGTAGTGACAAGAGTATAAATACGAGTGCGAGTGGGTGTGTGTGGGGTGGGTGTGGATGTAGATGCGATTGTGGGTATGTGTGGGTGTGGGTGTTTGAATACGGGCGCTGGTATGGGTTTGTACTGTGTGTTTGTCCTTTGTATGTGAGCAGCTGTTATACATTGTCAAAGCATGGGTGAATGCGAACGCATTTCCAATTTTTTGTACGCATGTGTGTTTGTGTACCTCGAAGGCCGTGTGAGTCACATCTGATCTCCAATCTAAACGAATAAGTCGTCTCAAGATACCTACACATTGTTGGCCAGAAAATAAAACAAAAGCAAACAAAACATTGCTAAGTTTCACACTTCGAAGCGATATTGCATATGGTTATATGTGCTCAGGTGTGTACATTTACAAGGACAGAGAGTAAATGTTTAGGCGAGGCATGTAAAGGTCCAGTTGCTGGTATGAGTGTGTGTGTGGGATATATGTATAAATAGACACTTGGATGATGTACTCGTGTATGAGTATGGTGGTTAGATCACTCACGCTCTTACTTCTCAGAATTTGTTGTGCTATCGAAGGTGTGTGCTCGGCCTCTTCACACACGTATGACGTCAGGGCATACAACAACATCTGTGGCATCAAAAACAAAACATATGAATCGTATACACGGGAAAGAGTGTTTCGCGTGGTTGTTTGTGTGAACGGGTATTCGGTGTACAGGAATCTCTGTACACAAGCATGAGTGCGACACATTGATTTCGAGATTGAAACCTTCACAAATTTACTTTCAGTGTCAATAGCAGAAGAGAGTATATACACAACTAGATGAAAATACAAGTACCTGAGTATTGATGGGATCTGTTTCGCTCTCAAATGCCTTCACCAGTAAGTGTTTAATTCTCGATTTAAGATGTAACAGCGTTTTGACATGTGCGCCGCTCAGCCCCTTTAACGAACTAGTGCGTGCAGGTGCTGACATACCCGAATGCATCGTCGATTGAGGTGCCACAATGTTCGATGGATCTGTTCCCCGCGGGAACATTGCATACAGATTAGGTTTATGGATAAGAGACAAGTATATGAAACGAGAGCACATATATTTTGTACCATGTCTACTGCTTCTATGCGCTCAGATGTTTAACATATATAGATGGATACGTTGCACAAACGCCGGGCGCGCGTGTAAGCACGGACAGGCACATGAATACCCCTCTGTTTGTATTCGCATATGTACCTTGCTCGGGACGACTTGTGTTGCACACCTCGGAGGTTGAACGTACAGCTTTGGGCGTCACCGCATTCCCAGTACTTGCAGTGGGTGATAGAACACTCTCTATACTCGCAGTTACATCATCAGCTTCAGCCCCACCCTCTCCATGTGTATTCGACCGCGAATGAACGTTATTTGTAACACCATTTGGTCTTACAACAGATTGTTTACCAAATTCACTTGTACTAATATTAGTCTTGTTGGATATATCCTGTACATTTGAACTGACTGAAGTCTCCATCCTCTCTCCCTTCGAACTTAATTCAATGGCATCGGCATGGGATATGTTGTCGCGCTCGTTGTACGATGTCTGTCGTTTCATATCCCCGATTGTATGACTAGTTGGGCTTGTGGATAGGGTGGTGGATGAAGGGCGGGTAGTAACTTGTGCAGATACGTTCACGCCTTGGTTGGCTTTTGTCGTACATGTGGTAATATTAGTGTGAGAATTTGATGTGTTTGAATTAAAGTTTGGACATACATGCTAGTTAATACTCAACCTCGACTTTCATGTTTTGTATGCATGAAAGTATGTGCATTTGGTTTAGATATTATTACATTGGGTATACAGATAGTTTCTTAATTCATTTTGCCTGTAGTGACCAAGGTCGTTTACATTGACCACAAGATAATCTGCGTCTTATGCTTGTGTGGGTGCTCGTGTGCTATCATCTACAACATAAATGGGCATTTGAGCAATTAAGACGTAAGTGTATTGAGTGTATTGCGTAGCTATGGAAATTTAATATTTTACATACTTGATTGCGCGGATATCCTGTCTATCCAATACTTACGTTCGTGTTTATATTTGAGCCACACAGGTTAACAATCGGAACACATAAATACAATTACACATGCATGCATACATGAATTACGTATATATATATATGTACATTACACATGCATACAAACACATAACGCCCAGCAGAAGGTTCACTCAACAGCGTGTTCATACCATTGTGTTTCTTGGCTTCGCGCTCCAGGTGAGCACGTGAACAAGTTTTGATATCCAACCGCTGGAAATTATTGGGCATACTGAACACAGCCACTAAAACCTATGCATACAATACAGTGATACAAGAGGAGAATTAGATATATTAATCGGTTGATGTGCATGTGGCAGAGTGAGAGAGTGCGTGTGGGCTACGTATGTGTCTAATAATGTAGGAGCAGTTATCCCTGATGGCATACATCATTAGTCATATATACGCACATACATCACAGTAGAGATTGAAGGCAGGGAATGTAAATGTATATATGCAACTCAACATATGACTAGATTTATTTTTGTACATGCGAACTTCAGATCTGTTGGTTTCACATCACTGTTTGCCGTACATATATATGCCAGTATGTACTCTTCAATATATTTTAACGGGTGTGATATGTAAAACTGCAGATAGATGCAAAACCACATTCACACTGACAAAGAAGATTGCGCACATACATATACGTACATACAAAACACGTATGTGGATAACCGCAAACAAAACACAAAGAACACTTAATACGAGTGGTCAACCGGCTTGTTGAGCCATCTTATCTCATAAGAAATACATACCTACTTGCATGCGAACGTCACATGCATACCAATACACATTTATATACCGAAATAGATGCTCGACGTAAAGCTTCCACTGGGTGTGGGGCATATAACTTGATTTGCTGAGCCAAGATCTTTTCCAGAGCTAATACGAAAGGTATTACTAACACACGACTACCCTCCAACTCTAACAGAAACAGCATCGTGGAACTCTGTGGAAGGTATAATATGACTGTGAGTGTAATTCTGTATTTGTGTATGAATGAATATATGAGTCAATAAAACACACGAATAGCGCTAGGCAATTGTCTGAATGATACAGAAACGATTTAGGGGTGGAAGGAAGGTGGGGGCTTAGATAGAATGGGATACACATATACACGCATATACAGGTACGCCGTACATTCACACATATGCGCGCTCACTAGACAGACATGAGTACATGTGTATGCGTATATACCATAACAATCTCCGTGAGTGCCAATATGTCCATATTCAAACCGTCAGTTACAGCGGTATAGAAGCGGGCCAAATAGACCGGTAGGAATTTGTCGTTTAGCTGTTTAGATGAAAAGATACGACAAAGTAGTCCTAGTGCACGAGAACGACCCTCGATGTGTTTTGAATATGAGGACTCAAACAGCCACTCGCCAAAGATGTGTAGTAGAGAATTGCCTATAGGGATACGTATATACATGTGTGTATAGTGTTTGTTTGTATACATATATATATGTTTCATGTGACTGGTGTATGGGCGCGTTCTTTGTGCATGTGGCTGACAGATACATTCCTGCACGAGCACTCAAAGCATACGCATAGCACAATTGTGTAGGCGACAACTGTTTTTGGGCATATGCATGTGCACCATTCTGTGTGCGCTTTTCCCTGTGTGTGTGCCCCATGTATGTATGTACGTGGGCATGCGATTACATCTGCATACTGTACGTAGGTAGGTTTGTATGTATACATGTATACCTGAGGGTCTATTGGGGGTAGGAGTTGCGGTTGGATGTCCACGTTGAGCAAGTTCTTCCACTAGTTTCTCAGAACTGTACTTGCCAGCACGCACCTCATCATTGCCGACGGCAAGAAAACAATCGACAACATTGGATATACCTACATGACAGGCAAATATACACATATTTGTTGGTGTTAGCATTACCATAAATGTATGCATACTTGTTGGACGGCCGTACATGTAGATTTACCTTCGATTGCCAATAAAAAGATCTGCGCATTGCGAATATGACTTGGATTGCCAATGATATGCAGCATACGGTGCCATGCTTGTACAACACAATCGTCAGGGATGTTTATCTTAACATTACCCAAAGACTTCACCTGTGCTCCATCTCCTGCGTGTAAGGAGTTCGTTATGAGAATTTGCCGTAGATGATTGTGATAGCAAGTATGTTGGGTCCTGGTGGCATTGTACTACTAGAGGGCAAGAGCTCTTACAACAAATATACTACTACACTCGAGGTAAACGTTTCTGGACACACAGCCACACAAAAGTACATGTACCGTTCACAGCGAAGCATGAATATAGACTCAATACTTCTCAAGCGACATCTCGGGCTTTCGCACACTACACCTCATGCGTATATGCATGTACATAAACGCACCAACGCAGAGAAAGTACACAGCCTACCACATATAATGCGAATATATACCTCCACCACCAGTAACCAGAATCGAGGGGGTTCCCTCCGACGGGCCATATAATAAGTTAAGCACTCTCCTAGTCAAACATAGACAAGTGGCGTTCCACTGGTGCACTAGCTCAATCCGATGCCGCCATTGTCCGCACAGCTTTCGAAGGTTGGCCCACATTGTAGGGTTGGGGAAGCAACATCCACACGCATGAAGCCAAGACTCAATTAGCACTCTGCGCGTATATAGTGTGAATATCATAGTGTTTGTACACAAGCACGTTGTTTATACGGATATAATCATTTAGTGTAAGAAACACACCCAACAATGTAATGTCGTGATAAGAATCAGATGTGGTGTTATTTTACTGCCACCAAGGCATGGCAGACACTCCAAAGACATATTCCTAAGCATACATGCATATATCATACATACCTCAGTAACGGTTTAACGAGACACTCGGCCAGATCACCCTCGTGCGCTTTAGGAGCCAACAAGGCATGACACACACCTAATAAACACTTAAGGAGGATCTCCCAAAGATTAAACGTGAAGACTTCATTGCTGTGCCTGCCGTTGCGTTGCATAATCAAGATGATTCGCTGACATAACTCCACTTGTCGCTTGATTGGTTCACCCAATCTTGGTTCAAATACAAGAGTAAAATGCTTGTAGATCGTCTAGGAATGTATGCATGTCATATGAGTGTATCATCTAAACCCTATGCAATATGGCACTCGCATATATATATATATACTTTCATATATACAAATATGCACAAACATAAATGAAAGATTCGAACCACCTATCCATTCTGAACATCTACTTCAAAATCGTGTTTGTGGATACAAGAGTGTCTTCTTACTTGGTGGTAGATGAAACCATACTCTATCCGAGCCTACCGCACCATATCTAACAAACCATTAAATCATAACACAGATACACATATCCTCACATACGTCTAGCCAGTGTGGTCACGTATGTACAGGTTGATACACACAAAATGTATTCGTACCGCAAAGTAAAACTCTGGATCTGCCAGCACAGGCTTTGGGGTGGCTGCACGTGACGTTTGGTTCGGGGTTAGTACACCTTCCAACCACACCTTGTATATATTTATCGCCTGGTACATCAACTCAGAGTCCTCCATGGGTAAACGAAGAGTCTGTCCGAGCACCTCCATCATCCAATTCATATGGTTGGTACTAACAGTTCGTGATAGTAGTGTTTGTGTATTTAAGACCACATACGGTTGTTGGTGGTCGGGTATATGTGCATGTATATACGTAGTAGCTTCCTTATAATTACTAGTTCTATGTATATATTTACAAGTTACTAAAAAACACCAGAAGAATATATTGTCGTATATACAACACTTTTATCATAAATATGGTAGAAAAACAACAAAAATAAGAACGTTGCACACAGTGCATATGTGCAAGTCCCGAGCTTGCGGACAGATGAGCGAATATGAATAGCGTGAGACGTCAACAGTGAATCAAACCAGTGGGGAAAGAATGCAGACTGCATCCCGATGAGCCCTTGTAGTCTAGTTCATGCATTCGATACACATATACATACGTACACATGCGAACGCATGATGTATACATGCTCATTGGTAACACGTGATGACTTAAGAGAAAATATCTAAATCTTATACATACACCTTGGTAACACGTGTGACTTGAAAAAAAGTACGAAAATCTTGATCATAGAACAAAAATATTCACATGTACGCTCACATTATATACCTGGTGAGGTGTTTTCCACTGCCAGGGGTGGCCAATTGGGTGACCACAGACTTACAAATATCTCTTCGAACATTGAGGGGGAAGGAATTGAGCACTCCGGTAGATGTGTCATGCTGAAGTAAACCAAGTCCAGCATCATAATACATCGTTGAAGGTGCACGTCGTTTTTTGATATTTGTCTATATAAATCTCTCTCTCTCTCTTCGCTTGTACTTTAATACGCAATTTTAGTTTTATATGTGCATGTATGTGTTTATGTATATTTGTAAGCAGTAAGTGTGTTTAATATGTGTCACGTCATCTCGGATACCATATGCACCTTTTAGCTCGTTTGAGCTACAGGGTAGTACTGCAATGGTGCATGCATTTACACGCTTGTGTGCGTGAGTGTGTAAGTATGTATGTGTGTACTTGGGTACGGGAGTGCACGGAAAGGGACATGAGCGATATATGCGTCGGAACGGCGTGTTATTTTATCTCGTAATAGATATTGGATGATGCTTCTTTGACAGTCACTAACGTGTGCCTGTGCGCAAGAGGAATTTTGAGGTGGTTGCTTGTCTTATAATATTGGACACATTTTCAATAGCATGAGCGTTTTTACAAAAAAGTGGGGGGAGGGGGGTGTAAGTGACCGAGATGGATAAGGGCAGAGAGAGTGAGCGAGTATGTGTGTGTGTGTGTGTGTGTGTGTGTGTGTGTGTGCGTGCGTGCGTGTATGTGTGCGCGCGTGTGTGTTTGTGTGTGTGTGTGTGTGAGGTGTGTGTGTGTATGTTTGTGTGTGTGTGTGTGTGAGGTGTGTGTGTGTATGTATGTGTGTGTGTGTGTGTGTGTGTGTGTGTGTGTGTGTGTGTGTGTGTGT
>JAWQFL010000015.1:43432-246110 GCA_033442365.1 Creolimax fragrantissima | reverse complement strand
TGTGTGTGTGTTTGTGTGTGTGTGTGAGGTGTATGTCTGTGTGGTGTTTATGTGTTGCGAAAAGTTGTTTTGAGATCTCACCACTTATTGCCATTCGTAATCAGCTAATCACAAGACATCAGCATCCGCTCATAGCTCGCACACACAACAGCTCAAGCGAGAGCGAACTATACACGCATGACACACACACACACGCACGAACACACACACACACGCGCGCGCGTAAGTGAAGCACCAGTGTGCTGTGGTTATAATGGTGTCTACGCCTCCTTCGTGAGGCTATATTTAATGCAGAAATCTCGTTATGCATACGCCTGTGCTTCGTTTCAACGTACCCTCATGTCTGTTTTCCATCGTCGTATGACCATGCCAGTGTATTCTTGCAACGTATAGTCAAGTATGTGTCGCACCTCAACTTTCTCAGCGTACGAACACGCCAGTGCTACACCCTCAAACGAACAGTCAAGTTTGTGTTGCATCTCATCATACTAGTACATCGGTATAACATCCCAACGTTCATACTAATGTATTCTACAACGAAAGGCACACTCAAGTGTGTTCCACCCCCCGCGTATTTCTTTACCACCTCTGAAGGCTGGGGTTGACTGCAGCGATGTAATTGATATGTTAATGCATTGTGGTAGGCGTCTATGCAATTTAAACTAAAGCAGGTGATTTCGCGAACTTAAGCTAAGATTTAAAGTCCTGTGCTATATGACGTACAAAGTACAGCATTTCTGATAAGTTTAATTTCTGTGTTTGTGTTCCATCTAATACACGTAGGATTTATGTGTACATGTTTGTGTACATATAAACAATCAACTATAGCTCATGCGTGAATTTGTAAATAGATCTTTGCGCTGGGCGCTTTGAGTTCCTTATGTTCGTGTGCATAATTGTTACATGATCACTTCAAAATCACCAACTTCAATACGTTTGTGGTATCATCGTTCGCGAAAATAGGCGGGGGCATATAGTTTCCTTCTCGCCACCGTGGCCGTTTACCTGTGCTTTTATGTGTAAATCGCATTGCATGCAATCCGTGCTTTTGAATTGTTCTGGTGTATGCATTGTCCTCTTACACGCCACACCTACCACACCAGATCTACTAACAACACTAATCTTCGAGATGCACGGCGTCCATCTCTTCAACTCGGTTAGTTATATCCGTCATAACGATGAGAAGTGTATGATGTTCTCCCATAGCATGCAAAGTTTGCTTAATGTGCGCCTCTTCTTCGGCAGGGAAGGATATACACGCCTTAGCCTTAAGTACCTTGTAGCCAGCAAATGGTGCATGTACAACCTCACTCTCCAGATCATCTATATTACAGCCCAATTCCGCGAACTTAGCGGCAAGTACTGTGAGGGTGTTGCTTTGGCTAGGTCCCTCCACGGTACACATGTATGTTTTCATGATCTCAGTGTGATCGGGCTGCTGGCTTGCCTTATGCACGCTCACCTGTGTTGAAATGTACGTGGAAAAGACATAAATTAAATCGAAATCATGAAAAACATGCGTAACATAGCACATGCATTTCGTACGATGCGCGAACACTACTGTACATACATACGCGCACATCAGTTCCATGAACTAGCGCTCTTTTCATATACGAATCGAAATATAATTTTTATACTTATATCTCGTGAGAAAGTCTTATCTTTGTATGGAGGCAATTTTGTATGCATTCAATAAACTATCTAAATTTTCTCCACGGCAAGTGTGATCAGCGTATACCAATGTACACGTACATGGCATTACTGATAAGCTTGATCCACATAACTATTTCAAAGTGCTGTGGTACAAGTTTGATCACAATCCCAATAAAAGTGCTTTCCAAAAAGAATACATTTATATCCTTATGTATGATATGTAGTCCAGACATATGAGCAAATACACAATGGCATAAGTAGGTGTGTTCATGCATCCAACCAACCAATACATACCGCATAGTCAGGGAAATCATTATGTAGGAGTACCAAAAGGTCGGGGTTATACGGCTTTTCCAAATCCACGTGTGCAACGACGGCGAATTCTCCCGCCTGTGGAGGAAATAGAAATGAAGCTACACATTTATTGGATGCATTGAACTGCGTGGAACTGTGCATGCGTTTAGGTTTGCTGTGGTTCTGTATGCATGTATTTGTGTGTGTGTGTTTTGGTGACTAAGCGTGGACGGGTAGTTAAAAGATTACGAAAGATATATACTAAAGAAAAATACTGCCCGCAAGAGACTGATGGTACTTGTAATTCTACATTGCCGTTCTGAATAATCAGTAAATCAGCTAGTGCGATAATCGTGCAATATGAGAAAACCCACTTGTAAACGTACACATAGTTTAACCGAGTACGTATGCACACATACCAATCTAGCCATCTTACTCTTGATCACATTTCCATCGTACTGAGTAAGTCTTTTGGTGAGAGCTCCGACTACTCCTACACGATCTTTACCAGAAATAGTAACTACCAGTGACCAAGAATTGGCCGAGGGTTCGTCTAAGCACAAGAATAACAAGAAAAAATGGTTCAAGTTCAGACGTATTAGAGGAGAGTAAGAAGTACTTTGATTATACTACAGAATATTGTACTTTAGCATTTTCGCGTCCTCCTCGGAACGTAACCAACACAACTACGTATAGAGGACTTTAAATGCAGTATTAGAATAATACCTTCCACAGTCGTGTAGCTACGCGTACAGGACATGTTTGTCGACGCCCCCAATACTCTAGTAGGAGAGGTACAGTAACGCCTCATAAGAGATTGACTACGAATGGACAACAGCTGCTTAAACATTCTTATCTTTGTACTATAATAACTTCCTTGTACGATATGTGTGTGTGTGTGTACGTGTGTGTGTGTGTGTGTTTTTATATGTTCCAAGTCGAGTTCGTGCGGTCTGTATATGTGTGCGAAAAAGGTACGAGAAGCCCACAGAGCAGTATTGGATTGGATAAGGCCGAACGTACCCGAAAAACAATCTTTACCATATGTGACGCAGTAGGGTAGATTACTTTCAAGGTTGAAGGTATGTATGGGTTTTATTCGATTTTCTTTACCTTGATTCCCAAAGAATACATAATGCTTTAGGACTTTCCAATGATTACATATGGCAAGTTTATGTAAACATTGATAGAAGATCTTATTCCACTAAGATGTTGTATTTTTGGAAGGCGCAGACTATCCCGTACAATACTAATGCTGGGTACATTTTATCCAGCTGAAGACACAGCAGATAATTTCATCGTTTACAGCAAATAGTGCTTAGATAATGTCTATTAATGGTTGCATAAACTTGGATAGTGTACGTGCAGATCTTCTCACTGATTCGGCGTATTTTCGCTACCCCATTCGTTTATATTTATTACTTCTAATTCCTCAGCTCACACTTTAGTAATCGTAGGGAAAATAAACTTGCACCCACACCGACTGACGAAAGAAAGGCTTACAGTTTATATATAAATGAACTAGGAAGGTCACAAAAGCAATAAGGGTGGAAACTGGAAGGATGAGTTTATGATAAGACATGCAAGACGTTTCGTTGGGTATCCGGAGTCCACGAGCTTTGTATGACTACGTTATGGCGACGCTTATCTACTTACGACTTATTTACGCGAGAAAATTCAAGTCAGCACATTGCGCAAGATCGATATCTCATCTATCTCTGTCACCTTCTATAATTCGGACTATTCTTTCTGATGTTGAAGTCAGGTATTGAACAGCCTGTGTTAAAATTTGGCACGTGTTATAACTGAAGTCTAACATAAAAAGAGAATATTCGTTGCAGAGCAATGGCTGAGTTGTTCACACAGCTCAAGTGAAAGCGAAAAGAGTAAAATCAATACCGTACATGACTGAAAGCATACTTAATTTGAAATCTACACTTCCTACATTGAGCGAGCAAGAGTACGCGGCTGGCGCTTTTTAATGTATCGTTCGTGGCATGACATGATAATAAGATCCACCATGCTAATGTGTACATGCAGCTGTGTATGTAGCTGCTCTGCAGTTGTTTGCTGGAATTGTAAGTTTTTTAAGACATGTCTAAGTCTTCAAATCATCAATAGTATCAATATTTTACTCGAATCTAGTATCCTCTACATCTACCAAGTCCGCAGACATGATAGAATGTGTTTTTGTCTTGCGTAACTATTTTGTTGACCACCCCTCACAAACTTATGACATAAATGGATTTCGTTCATTTTGAATGCATGTACATCAGCACCACTCCAAAACAGGAGTTTGCTAATGAGTAAATTCACGATCTTGGTCCGTTTATTGGATTTGTCGATCAGTTTATTGTCGTTTTAATCTCATGCATATCCCTTACGCAAGGTATTATTTTTGTTCGAATCGTGATTGAATGGTTCATCTCCATTCTAATAATATATACTCTTACGTATTTACTAACATCGACATGTGCCCATAAATGGGAGGCAACAATGCACGTAGATGCGTAGAATAATCGGATTTTAGGTTGTGTTAGCGGCGGAACATTCTCCATGTGCAACATAAGCACTAATTTGCACTCTATCATGGGTGGAATAAGAGTGTCAGGATGTTAAGGTGGTTTCATGACGAGTGCAATGTAACTTCAGATATACTTGGTCCAAAAGTAAAGCGGTGCAAATTCTTAGATCGTCTTCGCGATCCCACCTATGGAGAAGGAAATCTCGTTTTACAATCAACGTCAGTGTGTAGCCGATCCTTAAATGTACATTCATTTGTAGGCACGAACCCTCATCCAGCCCCTCTCCTATTTAACAATGATGCCTCTCCTACCATTCAATTTTCTTTACGCCTGCGAGTATCTGGAAGTAAGGGTGAGCGAAGATATTTTTTTTTTTGCTGCGTGTACGAAATAGTCGCCACACGCTAGTTAGTTATCATTTATACTTTACACACCAGAACGTATTTCATGATCGTACCCACAATAGAACGTTGACTTCAAATTGTGCCACACAGATAGACAGCATGGTTCATTTAGAGTATCGACGATAGCGTTTATCATTATTTATTAAGCTTGGGTTGTTTGTGAGAAAATTGCACTGCACGATGGATACTTTCTTTTGTGTCAGAAGACGACGGGACTGTTCATTCGTCTGATTTCAGCATTCGCAAAATATCGACGTAATCGTGCACACTACTTATCGGACGTTTACTCTGCCGCATGATTTGATCATCGCTTGAAGATTGTAAACTACACTCGCTACATAACTCCATTGCAACTTTCGGACACGAAGCTACCGACTCGTATCGGTATTGACAGAAAGGCTTAGGAAAGCTTATGATACCATGTTCCACACTGTTGTTGATGAGTCTCTCTTCTTGCAAGTATTGATGTACACATCGCTTTACTCGTATATTTCTGTCGAGTAAATTACCAGTCGCGCACACCGTTCTATGATCACGTGAGTTATGTAGACGGCCAATGCACTGTTCATCATAGACGTTCTTTACGTTTTCCAGTTGTTGGCATTCGTGTTCCGTCCTTTCACTGTATGACCTGCGACTAGCACCAATATCGCACCATGTGTCCCGACATTCATTCATATCAAACCATCCACGAATGATCGGATCGCGAGTAGCTTCGTTTTCTAGTTCCCGCAATAATGCAGGAGAGACAACTAAATCGAATCTAAGGTAGGTCAACAATGCTTTTTCTAGCATATTGAGGAAAGGTAGATCTAGTCCAGCCAGGGTGGCCCACTCCCTATTTGACACACCATCTACCTCTTGAACAAATTTTGTACTAACCACGACTGACGTTGTAAATAGACACCTACCACATATATGCGTATCGAGTATCTCCGGACTATCTCTCACAATCTTAATCATATAGTAGATGCCAACTAGCATTGCCGATCTCTCTATTCGACTGCGTGAGATAAGGTGCTTACAGAATTCTAAAAAAACCTCTGGTTGCTTGTAACAAAATGGTGCATAACACTGGCTGTAAGGTCTATGGCAAGACATAATAAATCTGGACAGTGGAAGCGGTTTCGTTAGGATTGTGGATGTTGGGTAATACGATCGTCCACAGGTTCGATCACATCTCTTCGATCCGTCTTTGACAATACACTTTACGTTTCTTGACTTCATTTCTGCGAATGCATTGACCCTGTTCTAATTGCAATTCGTGAGTATCTGTACAATGTGAATATACTCGACCTGTTCTCTGTGATTTTAGGCATTTAAATACTACAGTAAGAAGCTGCTATGTCCCGGTTGAACATACATCAAACGTACTACAAACGTTACATCTGCCAAAGTTACATTTCGCAATGAATAACTGTCAGATTTAAGAAAGGAAATACTCAACAAATAACCTGTTTGGAGGAGTAATTTTTAAACAAACAATTGCGGTTGGGTTGGCACATAAGTGGATGCAACAAAAGTCGGGCAATGAGAGGTGTATGCGTAATGAAAAAGCATCGAGAAATGATGCCTCATACATGTTGTATGTAGTTGGTCACTCGATTTTGGTAGATCAAAAGCGTTGCAGAACACATGCTACAGTATGCCGGTCGCGATGCGACAGATGCAAATACCAATCAGGTGTATCACCAAATCAATGCCTTTTTTTATAGGCTGCATGTAGTGATTTTTTGTGCAACATATTTATTGGGCTTCTTTAGCTGCTGGTTTCTACGATATGTTCTCTTTATTTGCGTAGAAGAGGAACACAGGCATGAACCGATCACAACTCGCATTGAGACCACGACCAGACGATTGCGCAAGACCTCCGCACATTCCGAAGGAGTCTTCTTACGTCCAGAATTGTGCAATTGTTGAGTGTTGGGAGTTCAGTACGAAGCATGGATTGTATCACTTGCACAGAATAAACGGTTGAACAAGCCCTGTATCGATTTGGCTATCCGATTGGTAGCAAACCCGCCAGCATTATCTTCCTTCTGACGTTTGATAAAAGTTTACACATAATGCTCAACTTATCATGCACACAGATGGGTCGTCTACTAATGAAAAGTTCATATTTCATCACTAAACGTCTACATTGGTCTATGCTATATTAGTGAATTTCGTCTTATACTGGCGAACATGGACGGTCGTTGAAACTACTGGAATCGAAAGAAACATATTTCAATATTGAACACTCCTACTCCGATTGAACGAACACCCCGCAATCCAGCCGCTAATTTCCATCTTTGAAGAAGTACTTTCATAACACAACATTTGACCAAGCGACTCGCTAAAGGCAGAACTCAGAACTGATAGTATCATTACGGGTGAAGTAATACCTGCAAGAGTGAATAGATATGATATATTCATCATTTGATCTGTTGTATAGTCGTTTTTGTGGTTCAGATACCTGTTTTGTAAACCCTAACCTAAATTCTTGTATTGGTTTTCTGGATTGCCATAGTGATGCTTACGCCTTCTTAATAGTCCGTGCTGTTGTCTTGTTGAAGCATTCACACGCATTCTAAAATGACGCACACTATTGATGTAAAGTTTTTGTCCACCAATATTTACTCGAACTATAAATTTGTACACGAACGCTGCCAACACTGTATGCACACGTGACCATCTGACATGATCGCTGTACCATCGAAATCACTCAAAACGTTAGGTTAGAGAGATCATAGACCAAAACCTGTACTAATAGTGAATCGAGAACTGAGGTATATTCAAATGTTACATTGTGGGACAATAATGTATTACGTTGGTGAATTTCGATGTACGTACGTCCCCCACATGACACAAATAGACAAGTTTTACATCTCCTCCTCTGTGCTCTTTCAAGATCAAAGAAAGAAATGTAAGCTGTTACTGCTACTTTGACAATCGTGATTATTCTTATTTGTTCGAGATACAACCCAACTGACAGTTGTTCCATATAGACATATTCGATTATTTCGATAGCATATTACATTATCTCTGAGCAATCAGTTGTACATTGCGTACTCCTCATTAGAGCTGTTCCGGTGCTAAAATATCAAATTTGTATTGCTACTCAACAGTCCATTACTGCATATACATGAGTCAAACTTTTGGGAAATCTAGCCATTTTCTGAAATTGCATCCGACCACTATACAACTATAGGACCATGTGCTAATTATCAGCTATTCCACTGCTGTCGAACCTTGCTCTCATTTCTTGTAGATATATGTATTTCCATCATAAATTTACATATACTACTACGTTCACCGCCGCTATTGACTATCCGACAGAGGCAACGGTTCGTGACCTGAATGACAAACTATGGATGTGGTGCCAACCATTTGTGTTGGCATCGCGGTGCCACTACCTAGCATACAATAATTGCGATGTGACTTCTTCTTTTGTCTTTACTTGCGTAATTAGGGTTGTTTGTATAGATTGCGCGGTTGAACTTATATACTATGTTATAGTCATCTACTGCTTTGTTGTTGTTGCTTTTAATGAGCGATCTATATGAGCATGGATAATAGATCCAGCGGATAAGAATAATAATGATTTCAAGAAACCGTGTTGGAAAAGAGCTGTATTCGTTCAGGTAGGTTTTGTTCCATTATTCAGTTTCCTATAAAGTGACCATGAAAGTAAACTCTGGTCATAAATGTGGCTTTAATCCCGACTTTTAGCTCGGAGAGGATGAAATTTTCACTCGTTGCACACCACTGAGCATGTTGTTAAATAAAGTTATAGATCAGAGAGAATATCATTAAAACTGAACATATCCTTCTCAGATTTGGGTAGAGGTGCACTATGTGGTATAATTCTTTCTGAATATTCTGCGTGTACAGCTCCCCGAAAAGTAGGTTTCTGTTTAATCAAAGTAATAAAGTAACGTTGGTATATTGCCCATGTATGTGCGCAAATCTGCGAATATGTGTTGAATGTGGACGAAATTGTGTTGGCGTGCAGTTTCGCCAAGTGTACGACTTTATGTGGAATCACAAATCACAGCATAGCTGAACACACGCTTAACTTATTTATATAGACAAAGAAAACGACGTAGAGACATGCGGCGCAAACAGAACTATAACACACCAACATAAACACACAAAAATCCGGAACACCTTTTTTGCGAACCCATGCGTGGAATTTGAGCTTCCTCTATTATGCTCCGATTGAAGCTCGGGAACTTTATGTTTAGTTTCTTCCACGATCGATGTCAGCGATATCAATGTCTCCTCAAGCTCAGATATCTCATCCACATTCTTGTTATTGTGTTTGTGTACGATACGTGTAGGAATATGTGTATATGCATGATATGTGTATGATCTATGCGTACATGTGTGCCTTATTAATATTTACATAACAGTGCCTGTTTTCCGTGTATCAGAATTTACATGAAATTGTGCACCACATCAATATGTCTTCTTGTGGTATCTCGCCGCCTCTAGGTTCATATGTATACGGCAAATACACACATACATTCTATAGATAAAACAAGGTAAACAGATCAATATTTGGGCAGGTAGGAAGATCTACATGTACGACCGAGGATATGTACAACAAATTGTTGACCATCGATCAATGTTATGTACTACAAATGGAAGTGACTACTTTTATAGTGTGGTGCACTAGTGGTATACACCAATCAGCTCCAAGTAAACCTATGAACACGCGTATACATGAACGACTATCCACATATATTGATTATTAACTAACCGTCCATACACGTTTGCTTACTCAAACGTTATTACCAATTCGCACTCACCGATAAATCTTGTGCGCTCGTCTTAGCAAGAAGTGTAAAATCTTCGAAATCAGCCATGATATCCTCTGCATCTTTCCACTGCGGGGCTCTTATATCATCTTCCCTTGCTCGAGCAACGCTGAGCGAAAAGGCCAATATGCGAGTTAGAGTGTGCTCACTAATATGTGATTGTTGTTTGTACATATATATTGACTTGTATGCGATGCATGTATGCAATATATACCTTTCTTTTCCGCCAGAGTTATAAGCAGCCCTTAGTCGTGGGTTGCTAAGTGTCGTGAAGGCTTCGTTTATTTGTGAGAATATTTTCTGGGCTTCTTCCCCTTTTTCACCTAGATTTTTATCTGGATGCCAAAGGATGGCCAACTTTCTGTATTTCTATACATACGTATATAATATATGTATAATATATGTATGCATAGAGTAGTGTATATTATGCACTAACATAATCAAAATATTACACCAAAATTTATCTATTAATGTAATCTAAACTGATCTAAAATAGTATGTGTACAGGAAATAAACCAACGTATATTGACTTACACGCTGCTTCCTCATACATACATAACATACACAACAGCGGAATTGTTTCCCTTTTTGATACCAGCACCATCACTCACATACGACATACCTATACTTGCAAACATGAACATATATATTTTGGTACATATACCTTCTTCAATTCATTTGGCATGAAGTTTTTCTCCACCCCCATTATCTCGTAAAATGTTTTCTCTGCCTCCTTGCTATCCTCCGCGTTGGTTGTGTCATTTACGTAATGGAGATAGCTCTCCTCCGTATCTGTGCACGGTTCTTGCGATACTCCACATGTGATGTCGTCCTTGCTTATATCTCTTCGCGGGTGTCCCCCGGTACATGAGGTACGTTTTCGCATGCGCATCTCCTGGTAAATGTAAATACTATCAGGGCGTGTACAGTTTCCTCTAGCGCAATGCATGTATGCAGAAGTATAAACACATGTGATATAATCAAGTGCTACTTCGCATACCTTATCTAGAACAATTCCCACTTCACCAATTGCCAAGTCCACAGCAGCTCGACCGACTTCATCGCGTACAAATAAATCAATATCCTGAAAGAGATGAAGACATGTACATGCTTGTTATCATGTTTACTGTACATGTGTAGCACTCATTTATATATCAATTCGGCAGAGTTTTTTGTGTAAGTGTTGGGATGTAACTGTAGCAGTATCATTCAAGTACCTTACTTTCGACATTGTCAAAATAACAATCTTACGCGCATGTCTCGAGCAATGCGCGTACACTGGAGCATTGAAGTATAGTAACTTATATGTGTGATCATATCGTTGATGTCTTGCTGTTTACTTACGTCTAACTTGAGTAATAAAATAACGGCCTCCAAATTGCCTTTCTCAGCTGCAATATGCAAAGCTGTCTTCCCTACATCATTCTGGAAGTTAACTGTCATACATCCCTTTTCTGCGAGCGTGTATATGTATGTATATATCAGTAAGCGTGAATCCATTAGCGTATGTGTGTGAGTCACCTAGCAAGTATGATATTGTCGCATCAAACACAAACACCCACACGAACGTACCTGTATGGATCTTAAGACCTATTTGATAATTGAAATCTCGTCTTGTATAGAGAAGGGGTCTGTGAGGGATATACTATGATACGCCCTCATGTGTACATGTATACAATTGTATATATCTAGACACGTACATACCTATAGCTTTCTTAACAAGAGTATTATCACCAATTATACATGCGTAGTGGAGAGGCGTCTGTGCACGACTGCACAGACAAGCAGCATTTGCTCCATGTCTGTACAACAGTAGCACCAATAACAATCGCTTGTTCTTAAGCGCAGTGATGAGAGGTGTCTCTTTGACTTTATTTTGAAGTTCGATATTCGCCCCATACGCGAGTAGCATCTCTGCTAGTTGCTGTGTATGTATGTGCGTGTGTATGCATGTGCGTTTACATCCACGATTGTGCATGTACACGCATGTATATCTGTTCTCAACAACACTGGCAGTGCTTTTGGGATAGTTCTATTAGAAAGATCCCCTCTCGCTGTCTTGCATGCATCGATTGTGCGTGCGGCGTAGATATGAATGTGGGCAAGTATGTCATTGGCCGCGTCTAAGTGATGAACCTACACGAAAGTAACGTCCAATGATCTCTTCAGCTTTTTCTTGAACTCACATCGTGTATATATATATATGTTCCGCATGATGTGGATACGCTGCTATTTAATATAAGTATTCTATACAATCATACGTGTGCGTGTGTATACTCATATGTGTTTGCGCTGCATTTGTACCTGGTCGCCACGTAAAGCAGCCATATGAAGCGCTGAATTACCTTTCAATGGCTCCTGGAGATGGACATACACGCATTTCTTTTCCATATGCGCGGTGTTTAGTGACATATCACTTACTACATGAGCTGTTCCCGAATAGATAATAGCACAATTGCATTTGTATTGTGTATGTGGGGCATGTTAGTATTAGTACATTAGTGTGAGTGTGTCAGCGGTCGATCTTTGCGGTGCGCTTGGCTGATTGCTTCTGCAACGGTGGAGTGCCGGTGAGAACTTATATACATCAATTTTCTTACATTCGATCATTTTTACCACAACCACAGACAGTATGCAGACACATATATCTATATACATATATCAACGAAGGTGAGCGTTGAGACACATTTTCATATACATACAACGACGAAGGCTAGAGTTGAGACACATTTTTTTAATGTCAGCGAAGTCATTATTTCTTATTGCTCGCCACCACTTCTGCTCTAGAACCTCCTTCTTGGGCATAGCGAATAAAATAACGTCCTGTCTGGTATATACCTGAACAGATGAACAATATTAAAATAACTTGTATTAATAGCACGTTGGAATGGTAGTAATATTTCAAACCGATGGATGCAAAATAACAAACGTTAATGCACATACATCACATAAAATGTTCATCCAAGCACACTTATGTGGTCTTCGTGAGTGCCTACCAGACAAGTACGCTTCATATTTTATTCACACACGCCTGTTGATATTTTCATACACATTTAAACGCTGAGAAAAATGTCAAATGCACAAGAACAAATTCATGAAAATACAGTATATAACCCATCGACAAAGTATTACACAGTTTTACTAATACAAAGAATGATTTACACAATGTAAAATAGCAGCACGGACAGAGTCGTTGCATTCAAAATTGTAGGTACACCTGCATACATACAACTATAAGTGTATGCGTTCAAGATAAGTGTGATTTCTACATATTATCTTTATAGTGGTGCTTAGAATGAATGTAGTGTGGACAGTTCTTTATCATTTACATTATCTGTACACGGTCTACACAATTTCGCTGGCAAACATCTAAGCACCGGAGAAAAACAAAATGACCTATATGCTGTGTGCATACAGTATACGTACACTCGTAAACTAAGGGGCGTGTTCATAGATGAAAGCAGGTCCATGAAAAGAAATACATACTCTACAACATAAGGGTTACGTAATACAAATCCTTGTTGAACAAATTGTGTGACTTTGTGTACATGTAAATATAGTGCGTACACCAGGTTTTGTATGTTCATTGATACATTCATTCTGAGCACCACTATAAAGATAATTTGATTGCATACACTTATAGTTGTATGTATGCAGGTGTAACTACAATTTTGAATGCAACGACTCTGTCCGTGCTGCTTTTTTACATTGTGTAAATTATAACTGTGCATCATAAAGTTCAATTACCTGCTGACTTTCGAGTAGAGTATCGGTGTGGGTAGTATGAGATACTCTTTAAATAGAACGTATGCATGTACTAGCAACAGTGCGTACATATGTTTTGTGCTGTGTCCAGTTGTATTCAAAAATAAATATTTGCTGTATTTTTCATTAACCTGATGACCTCATAGAGTGTTCTTGCAGTCAATACGTAGTCATGTACAATCACCAGAAAGTGAAAGAGAGGAAGAGAAAAAGACAGAACATGTGCGTATGTGTATGAAAGTGTGTATATGAATGGCAGTCAATTACTTGTGTGCACTGCCTGCCACCAGTGTTCTGACTATGGAGAGGAGAGGTTGTGACGGGAGGGGATGAAGTTGAAACAAAAGAGATCAATTGAAGATAAGGAGATCGAATTACAGATAAGGAGAGGATGAGCAGAAGTGGTGTGTTTCCATAGGCTTACACAAACAAACGCATTCTCACACCAAGGTATCGATTGCATACACAACCGCCGTTTCGCAGTCGTCGAGTAGAGATAATCCAAACTCAAAGACACACGCTTACGCTCACGCTCACACATCTCTGCACACATCGCCCTATCCCTTCAGTCCCTACCAACTCACCCAGCAACACAGCGCTCAGCACGGCCTTGCACGTGAGTTAGTTAGTCCTCCTTGCCAACACACTCCTTCACTCACCCCGCACCCCTATGCCCCAATACATACAGATCTCTGGGCACCTCGCTAATGCACATGTGGAAGTTGAACGTTATTGTGAATGTCCTTTTAGTCTTAAACGTACTTCATTACAATACGCATTCTTTGATGTTAAACGCCTTGCCACAGTTCACAACCCCCAAAACAATTTTCAATCTGATGGTATAGATCATACAATTGACAATACATCCACGAAGGAAGTGGGGTACAGTGAGATGATGGAGGAATGTGGTGTACCAAAATTTTGACTATGCCTTTTTATTACTCTTCCGATACATGGTATATTTATATTTGCGTAACACAATGCCGCCTAATATTAATGAATTGCAAAGCTTATTAGCGCTATTTTTTTTAACAAGACGTCACGTGATTGAAGCTCACAGTCACATGCTCGACATTGTAAGACATAAGTTGTAAGTTAGGGACGTAAGATTATCGATTCAATTGCCCATCACATGGCTCACCAATTGATTTTAGCATTACGATCGAGTAGCAATAGAATAAATTCTTCAATTACGCTTCAAATACGCTTTCATTGATGAACGAATACAGTCACGGTGTACCTTTCGTATTCACAGAATAATGTATACAGCCGCAAGTTATCAAAGATTGCATCTCCCTTCCCGTTTACAAACATTACAAAATACCGGGCCGACTTTGTACCTCACGACTAGAAAAACTCTTACCGTAATTTATTACCGCAGATAGCCTAAATCAATACAGATGACAAATAGGTGTGATGCTGATGTCCACAAAGAAGAAAGAATCAGTCTCAGTTTATACTCGCAATGTGGATATAATAATGGTGCTATATTATCATCGCGGCATGCACAACCAAGAATAGAATAAAATGAGTGTCACACACAGTGCTAAATCCGTAGACATTACTTTCGTTGATAGCTTACAAACGGTCTGACGCTTTTTTTGGTTCTACTTTCATATTTGTATTCGTGGCATGGGATATTTGTTCTCAAAGTACTGCACTATTACTTGACATACTTGGATTGAAATTTGAAAATGTTGGAACAATTTGGTATTCACTATGTGCGTCTGATATAGTTATACCTAATCGCTCGATTGCCAAGCCGAATATACGATTGAGACTTTATTATCCTTTGAATTCTGTGACCGAGCACAGTCCACGGTATGGAGAGTTACTATTCCAGGACAAGCCTACCAATCATTACATTTTCGTTCCGTTGGAGTCTTCTAAGCAGTAGTTGAAAAATCAAACAATATTCTTCTCTTAAACGCTATTGATCGGCCAGATTAGTGCCGCTGTTTATCGCTGAAATATTGAAATCATGCTTCAGAATATGTACGACCTTTTCCAATTACCCGCATTCTCAAAATAGAGCTACCACATGAACACTATGCTCTAGATCTAGTAAGTTCATACGTCCCAGGTATCTTTATTGTCATACACATGTTTTAAAGTGCTGTTGAACATACAATGCATTTCGTGCACATATTTGAATATATGGGACTTGTATAGGGTTTAAGACAACCGCGGTTTCTGACTAAACAAACAAAGAAATGCAGTGCAGAGATTTTCGATGGTTATTGTGATCGGGTGCGTGATGAGATTGTGCAATCATTTATGGTGAAGTACTTATGTGGGTTGTGGTCATATATATGTGGCGGTTGTTGTGTGGGTGTGTGGGTGTGTGGGTACCCTAGGTGTGTGTTGGTAATCGCTACGTACTTATGGCATGTCGTGCACGTGTGTGCATGCCGTTCTATTTTGAACGCTATGTACGATTCAGCAAGGCCACGTGTACCTCCACTGTCTCATTCAAACATAAATCATCAACCGGCAGCTTATACACCGTACAGACGAGTACCTGCATACGTACATTCACGTACATGCGCATGAGTACGTATGTACAAGCTACCTTGTGCATCACTCATAAACATTAGACAAAAACCTGTCACATAGAACACGAAATATCAACACCATGCAAGGTAAGACAGGAAAGAATAGCAGGCCCAGTCGTCCTACCACTACAACTCTTTGGGACCCCGCGGTTAAGAATACTGTCAAGAAAAAACAAACCGTGGAACAAATAGAGGGGTCGGATATGACTACTCCCGTGCAGGTACTTTCTTTGCACCGTATTGAGTTGTGTGTCATATATTACATCTACGCTTGAGTCCGTATAGATCACTGCTTCACCTTGTTATATGTATATATACTTGTATCTGTATGAGACACTTTGTGTATTTTCGTGTGCGCACCTGTCTATAAATATTTGTATGTGTACTTGTGTACATACGTAAGATGATTGTTGCGTATGCATCATGTCTCTGAAAGAGTGAGAGAAAATAAACTCTCTCTCTGTCTCTCTGTCTCTCTGTCTGCGTGTCTCTGTGTGTATATTTCTAGCGCGTTATGAAGATATATCTTTTTGTGTTTGAGTGCAATCCTAGACGCAAGTTTGTAATTGCTTGTAGATACTAAGTATGTAGCTGAATTAGTCAATAGCGTACGTGCTCGGGAAAGACCGCTCATGGATAAACATTGCACCTTAACAGGAAATGAAGCGGTGGCGAGCGGTTAAGAAGCTCAGACAACAGGTGAGACAGGTATGTGGTCAACCAGCGCTACTGGCATACGAGCGATGGTGTGCGCGTGCTAGTCTTCTATCCGTCAACAGTGATGTCCGACAGGAAGCTCTCCTGCCCAATTTGGACCCTGATAACGGGCTACAGAAGGATCTGGTACGACTAGGAGGGCTCACACAGGAAGCCGCTGCAAAGGGGGTTGAACAATGTTGTGCCGCTAGTGCACGCTTGGTTGCCAAAATGACGAGTGATGAGGATATTACGAACGACAACGACAGCATGGGAAAGAAAACCGCAGAGGGACATGAGGATGTGAAAACTGTGCGTGCAAGTGTCGTAGAGCGAGGTCCATTACTAGCATACTCTTTACAGAGAGAGAAAAAACCTTTTTTCACGTTATCCAAACCACACGCAGGAAAGCTCAGGGCTCTATACACTCGTGCGCGTGGAGGGAAATGGGTGAAGGATCATGGAGACGACTATCAAAATTTTATTGATGCCGTTTTCTGTGTGCTAAGCCGATACGATGCGTTGGGTGGCGCAGGGTACCAAGCAGCTTTGGGTGAAAAGGCCTTTGATGTATTGAAAACACGAATGGGTTGTAAATGCGAGTGTTTTGCTTCTCCTCTCAATTGTCGATGGGGTCAGTACTGCTCAGCTTTCGCAAACATCGACAAACCCTTTGGTAGTCTTGGAAGCTTCTTCGATTTTTATCCAACTTTTGGAAGTTTTGAGATGAACCCACCGTTCGTACCTGAGGTGTTATGTGCGGCGGCCGAGCATGCCGAGGACTTACTGAATCGCACCGAGACCAACAGCATGTCAAAAGCAGATTTACAGACGAGTACATTCAACTCGGATAGATACGGCACTCTTTCGTTTGTGATTGTGGTGCCTGCGTGGAAAGAGGTGCGCATGTGGTCCGTTCTCACACAATCCAAGTTCCTCCGAGGTGATCCCTTGATAATACCCGCACGCAACCACGGATATTGCGATGGTTCCCAACACAATCGTAGACCGTCAGAAAGATATCGTGTGAGTTCATATGACACTGCTGTGTTTTTCTTGCAGACGGATGCTGGTGCTGTAAAATGGCCAGCCACACCCGAAGTTCGAACAGACTTAGTAGCGGCAATGACTGAGATTGTAGGATCTGCGAAGGATGTGAGTGAGCTGGAGGATAGATACCGCAAGCAGGGTGATAGTCATGAGCAATTGCGTAAAACTGTTGTATCAGTACATAAACGCAAAGGAATGGAGGATGGGTTGAAGACAATGAAATGTAAGAAACCCAAAATGCTGTAATTTTGAAACATAAACTCTAAGTCCTCCCAGCGAATAGCCTAAATGTGTTGTCTAGAGTTATTAAAAATCGCGCACTAACGTACATTAGATTCCGCCGATTCTAAGTCGGATAATTCTGTTTGTGTGCTCGCATATGTCATTACACTTTCAACACCTTCATTATAAACATACTTGTTGCAAGTAAATATACTCGTTAGCATTGTACGTCGTGCGACACTCCAATTTTATTATCTAGTTTCTTTTATCTGTTGTACTGTTATGCACTCGAGCGTTAGGACGGAATAACTCCCTCCACTTCTTATGTGAGTGAATATACGCAATATTTTTGTATATGTATGTTTTTGTCCAATAGAAGCAAAACGGGATAGGCGTATATGTTGAGTGTGTGCAAAAGACTACAGATATCTATTTTGTTTTCTTACGGTCACCATTATCTTGCTCATTTTGGTGGGTATTAAAGGCAAATGTGCATGTATACGCAATACAATTATGGCATGTCTTTGCAATTCAGCCTAGCTTGCACTATGTGTGTGGTGTGGTAGGTCAGGTACATAGGTTCGTACGCTTGTGCGTATGTTATGTGTATGTAAGTATGCGTGTTATTTGTGAATGCATATAGACATGCATGAGTGCGCATGTGTGTCCGTGGACCACAATGGAATTAAACCATATCTTCGTAGCCTTCGTCTTCCATCATTGAAACACACTCTGATCGGATTTTCCATGACACACCATCGCCTGATGGCACTCTCGTTTTTGGAATGAGAATAGAATAAGCCGTACCCATCCACGTGCGCTCCCCAAAGAATGACCGAATATTCTGTGAGCGTCCAAAGTCATATGGATGCAACTCAATCTGTTTGGTACAATCGAATTGTGTATGAATTCAGGCAGTGTTGTGTGTGCAACCGTGTGTTGTAAATGTCGCATTATTATGACACTGTCTATGAACTTGTAAAAAATGCGTAACAACGTGTGGTATTCACGAATAAAGCAAGCTATGTGGCAACCATGAAAATATGAATAGAACGATGGCGTTACTATATATATATATCTGTCTTCAATTCCGAATATGTGTGTGAATATGTACTCAACACTCACAGCGCTCATGTGTAAATCAATGCACATTCATGTATATACACGTACAACATATGCATCTATATCAAATGTATACTATCAAATATGTAGGCATTGGTCGCATTGGGCAAACGCATGACATACGCCATCAGATGCATTAATAGCGACTTCGATGGTAGTCTGCGCGGAGCTGACGAGGTAAAAATTCCAAGCAGCAAAGGCTAAAAGAGCAATTCCGCAGGTAAAACTTGTCGCGCCTACGGCAATCAACAGTGTGCGATGTTCCTTTGATATCGTCCGGTGTATTACGTAAATATAGAGTAAGTTTGGGTTGTACAAGCTCGGGTTATGCTCATTTAAATAACAATTTACACAATAACAAACCGTCAAAGCTATCCAGAACAATTCCACATGATTATCCTGAAAAATTGAATCCTACATTGCGGATTAAGTGGACCTCACAGGGCATGTTGCATACAGATAACAAATCTCAGAGCCACCAACTATATAGATACGCATATATGCTTAAGCTTTGTGACTTATACAGTTATCTAGGTACATATATATATATGTATATTCTGGTCATAATTGTATGTCAAGAGTGTATGACAGAGGAAATGAGCATGCACATACGACTGACCAGGAACGCTCGTCACTGTCAGCCATTATAGTGCACTTACAGCAAATATAAGATCAAATATGTAACGCTAGCATTAATTTACACAACAAATGTTTCACTATAGTAACACTCACTTGATTGCGGTTGAACATAGTCAGAAACAAGATAACTGTACAATTTTGTCTGTGTGCTTGCTGATTGATCGCACAATGTGTTCTCGCTGGTTAGTCGTACATATGTACTGACATACGCATACATTCGTACATATATATGCACAAACTCAATTACATTTACGTCGGTATCATAGACAGTGTCTATGAATGGGGAGAACATGAGACAATTGAAGTACGTAACGCCCAGGAAGGTATAGGAGACAAATAGTTCGAAGTATTGATGATTGAAGTGGCCGACACAGTTGTTTATCCAGGGACAGTGATGGTCCATCTTCAATACACACTTACCACAACTTCTGCAGTGGTGTGTACGTGGTGGTTTAATTTCTTGACACACGGTACACCATTTCTTGGACGGCAGGTCTTTATTGGTTATGTCGGACAGCTGTAAATATTGTCAAAGCAAATAGGTGTTGTTATAATAGGTACCTCCGACGCACTCAATGTGATAAGCAACCTGTCCATGTGTAACTACATAACAAAAAGCCTGTACGTACAGACATAGAGCAGATACCACGTACAGACATACTAGTTTTGTAGTTCCTGGTGACGTCGTGATTGCCTTATAATAGTTGAAAACAATGTTGGGCAACAGCCAGACCACGATCATACAGTGAACAACTTTCAGAATTATGTCATCTTCGGTAGCACGTGCGAATAGAAACTTGACGTACGTGAATATAAACAGCAAGGCAAGGCCATAAAACAAACAGATTAGGGAAGGCCCAAGTACTCTCGTAGAGACACATCTGAACAGTGCCCAGAGATATTCGGCCATAACCTTTAATAAGGGGCGAAACACTTGGAAGATTCTAATCGGGAAGTAGTGTGCGTGTGTGTGTGTGTGTGTGTGTGTATGTCTGTGTCTGTGTGTCTGTCTGTCTGTGTGTGTGTGTGTGTGTGTGTGTGTGTCGTGTGTGTGTGTGTCTGTGTAGAATTTGCGCTGTGTGTTTTTGTTGGGGTTGGGTGTTTGCATATATGCGTTTTACATGAATGTCAATTGAGGACACCTGACAACAGTGTAAAACATACGCAAAATCATAAGAGCTAGAGAGTTAAAATATTTGTATTTTTATCGTTTAGAGTCATTTATAGGATAGCTATTTATAGAGATGAATACCAAATGTTAAAATAAATGAATATTATAGGCATATCATTAAATAGATAGAATTCATTCGTCATATTTATATGGAGGAGTCTTGGAATATACTTTCGACGGGTAATGAGTTAGCATCCTCTATAACTAGCTACACATGTATTTGCCCACACTATAGCTTGAACAGGTGATGAGCTAGCAACCTCTATTTCTCAAATGGATCAATCTACAGAAGTGTTGGTATTGCATCCTCAGTTACTCAAATGTACGCGCAATATTCAGCCAACGGTTTTGACACCTGAAGAGATGAGCTATCTCATTTATGTGGGATTGCCTGTAATATTATGACTTTCTTGTAAGTATGCATGTAAAATAAATGCACATAAAAGTGCCCTGGTAGCCTCCTCAATTCTTGTGTCTGTCCGCACGTGTGCGACTAGTTTTCCAATGTTTACCATGTCCAAAATCAGAAGCGTACCACTGAAAAGCGAACGTTGCACTAGGTTTGATGGAATGGCATTTCATAGCTGTACGAAAACTGTTGACTGCTTACCAACTATTATTCCACAGAAATATAATTAGACCAAGGATGTTGTACTTCCCTGGTTCATGTGGCCTTTGCTTACTTTGAGAGAGAAATATAGGAACTGGGCTCACGTGAACTAGAACGCCACGAGCTCGCAGATTTATTAACTTTCAAATGAATACAATGTTTATGTTTACCTCTATGCAAGCTGTAAAGAAATATACGTAATAACAAAGACGTGAAAATTCAAGGATCGAACAGAAATTGCATTTAAATTACATGAATTATATATACAGAAAGTTTTCTTGTCGCTAGCGTAGATATTTTCTAGGTAAGGCTATTTGTTGCTATTATGTCTGTCTACTGGGAAAGTCTAATTTGACACCTTGTCTTGCATGGTGAGAACACTTTCTACTTGCATGCAGCCATTGTCACACCTAGTAGTGCATGAAAACCCTAGTATGAATCTGGAGATGCGTGTGTGTATGTGCAAGTGTTCAACTTGAATGTTTTGGTAGAAATTTGGTCGTGGTGTTTATTGTGCTGTGATTGTAGATTGCCTGGCGTGTCATTGGTAGCATATTGAAGCTATAGCTTTGTGGTACTTGCGGAATGTGTTGTTTGGTGTCATAAGTCATCACTTCATAAACTCACTCGTCACACTAGCATTAACACAGTCGTACTACCATTCACACAGTAACACTACCATTAACACAGTCGTACTACCATTAACACAGTCGTACTACCATTAACACAGTCACACTATCATTCACACAGTCGTACAACCATTAACACAGTCACACCATCATTCACATAGTCACACTACCATTAACACAGTCGTACTACCATTAACACAGTCAAACTATCATTAACACAGTCGTACTACCATTCACACAGTCGCACTACCATTAACACAGTCGTATTACCATTAGCACAGTCGTACTACCACTAACACAGTCGCACTACCACTGACACAGTCACACTACCATTAACACAGTCACACTACCATTATCACAGTCACGCTACCATTAATACAGTCACACCACTGCAATATACACGCTATCTCCTGCATAATCATGTCCGAGAAGAATACATTACTCATTGTAGCTGCGTCTACGGCATGCGTGGCAGGTCTGGCGATACTCTACTGTCAAGATGCTCTTCCTGTCCCTATTCAAGTAAGTCGGAGTTGAGAGGAAAAGTTGCGACACACACAATTGAACACGTAGAAGAAACGCTCGGTAATGACTGTCTTCTAGTATGAAACCTTGTGTAACACCTACTCTCTTATATATCTAAGCATGTATAGATCGCTCTCAAATATGCACGGCTTGTTTTTATTTATTATCCAAAGGATGCTCTTCACAACCTATTCACAACCATCGGCGTAGAGGCCACCAAGATTGAAGACAACGCGAGGAAGGTATGATTGTGCTGATATTTTTACATTTATGCTGATATTTTCACATATTTATGTGTTAGTATAATAGCATTTTTGAGCTATAATGAACTACGATGACTGCGTAAGATAGAGACATGAAGGTTTTGTTGTTTCTGTAGTTTTTTATTGGTGCTGAAATGAATGAGAATCATTTATGTACATAAGAGATGTCCTAGACTTTTGTGTCGCATTCCCCAACTTCAAACATTTGTTATATCCAAGTATCAACCACAAAGCGTAAAGCCGTTGTGCATACACAGATACGCGCGTTCTATAGTGCTAAACATCATATGATTCTCCTGCAACAACACAAAGCAACAGACAACTCATGTTCATCCCCTTATGTATCTTTATCGGCCGTTAAAAAGGCCTTTGCAGACGCGAAGGCTGCTGCTGAGCGCACTGCCGAAAGTCAAGCGAAGAGTACAGAAAACTCCATCAAGAACCCAAAAAACGCCAATGCTTCATCGCAAACCGAGAAGGGTAAGAGCTATGCTGAAATGACTGTGAATGATGGAAAGCACAGAGCGAGTGAGGCAAAGAATACTTCATCATAAAAGTTTATATACATATGCAGACGCGCAAACGGGAATACGTGTACCTGTGCGCTGGAACATACGAAATATATATGCGAGTGTAGCTTTTCCGATTGTTTATGTGCACAGAGGGAGGAATATAGCAGCAGAAAATCATGGAAGTGTGTTCGGTTTGATGATACAATTGTGTCGACAACTCTGGACTCAAAACACATAGACAATAAAAAATTACTGCAACGTCGTATCTTCACACGCACCAAGATACTAAACCTTTACCCTAAACCCTAAATCACTAATTGTCAAGTAGCAAGGTCTTTCTTGTATACACTGAACGCGGTAAATTACAGGTTCGGAATATCTTATTTGTGACAGGTTTGTGCCTATTTTTTCATGCGCATGATGAGCTTCAAATGGGATCAGGCACCCTTCGGTTGCTTCCATCACAATGATAAATTTTGATTGAACAAGTAACAAAAACGTATTTTTGTAGGTATCTTCGTTAAGTCTATCACCTTCGAATCCTCTGTCATCCTGGTATGTACAAGTGTACTTGCAGGGGATAACAATTACAAATTACTAAACGATCATCTGCAACTGAGTAAACAGTTATGTGAATTGCATGTACGACAAGAGTTCATGAAGCAGCATAACATTGGCAAACTTTCTCGGTCTGCATGCAGCGTGTTCAACATGTAGATTGTGTACATGAGGTTGTTGGTAATTCTTCCCGCTACATTACGTACCCTGCACTAGACATACTACTCTGGTCACCCTATTTTCATTCGTGATTGTAGGAACACAAATTACCTCACATATGTTCCAGTACATATGTTTGACTAGCCACAAATTCGTCATACATCTCCCGACCGACAGTAACGCAGACAAACAAAATAACATGACGAAATAAAGAGTGGGTTACAAATTCTGTATTTTTTATGTACAAAAACAGGGGATATCGTATGTGCTGTAAACACTAGACCTCTCCACCCCCTTTCACGCCGATTCATGGATGGCATTATTCTCACTGCTATAGATTCTTATTTCAACTTAAAACCTCCCTGCATACACGAATAAATGTCCACATGCCGCTCTAAGATATCGTGACGAATTTTGTCACCGATCTCGCCAACAAGTCCATCGAATATTTCATCTATTTTTCTGTTATTATGACCTCAAACCGCCGCCGTGGCTCATGGCCATGAATGGGAGTTAAATTAGGGTTAAGTCTCAGATTCCATATTACTCCTCAACGCCTGCAGTCTTCTTACCCTTGGCCTTTTTCACACTTCTGGGGTTGACTGCATTCTCGTCTTTTTCCGGAGCTTCGGGTTTACGCTGCTTATACAAGTTTTCAGGTGCAAATATGTGAATGGGACGTGGACAAATGAGTGTTGCGATACGTGTATATGCCCGGAAGTGATCAGTTTTAGTTGACCACAATGATCTCTTGCATTGGTCTGGTAACGTACATGAAAACGGATCCTCTGCAAGCTAGAGCACATGTACTCGTTATATATATGACATAATACGTAAGTACATGTACCTTCAAGGCTTTAGTTTTACGCAATTGGATAGAATCCAAGTCTTGTCTAACCATGTGCACACGAGAGTACTTGTTGCCCAACCCATCGTACTCCACGTTCTTGTGCTTCTTTGGCTTGAGTGTGGCTGGCTGCTTCATGGCGTGCTTCAACACATCCTTACTAGCAAACTGTGTACGACGAACTTCCATGTCAAAGTTAGGCCCCATCTCTACCAATTCAACTCTAGGAGTACGTGTTCCTGTTAATATAGCGTAGGACGTGAGATAATGTTATATAAACTATTGATCAAGTTACGTCAACTGCAGTTATATTTGTTAGTGCAAGCGCTTGTATAACCGTGTACATACCTGACTTGAGTAGTTTCGACTTAAACACACGAAATGCAACTGTATGTGTAGTTGCGGTGCTGCCGTCAGCTTGCTTTTGTGTAAGGGGAATGTGTGTGACTGAAATCACATGATCTAGGCCTCCAATGTTAATGTTTTGCACCACTTGCCCTCTAAACAAATCCAGTACCAAAGATTTAATCTTCATGAGGGTGGCATCGGTCTCGAATGAATCGCCGTTAAACACGAAACAAGGTTTGGATCCTGCGATAGTGAATGCATTTGTGCACATGTGTGTTAAGAACTTTTTGAGTGCCTACGTGTCTATCTGTATACGCATGCTGACACGTATGCCCATGTTTTCTATCACAAGATATTCGAACATACATAATAGTGTCTACAACGTCTTCAATCATGTGTGTTTGTATGTGTGTATGTGTATACCTGTATATATACATACCCATCATGACGCTCTGCTTGTACTGGCTTAAACCTTTGTAGTTCTCAATACCAACTTCAATCATATCCATAATGTGTCCATCGAATGTTCGGCCAAAAACAACGTTGTTAGGGCGTTTCTTGGTGTGATTTCCAAATACAAAGAGAGACGCATCGGATTTCTAATAATAACAAAAACAGAAAGCAAACAGTGTAAGCCAACATTTTCGTAAGTGTGTTCGTATACATTGCGTACCATTCGTCACGGACAAATATGTACAAGTACTCTGATACAGATAACAAGCTTTCGCCTTGCATACGA
Source organism: Creolimax fragrantissima (assembly GCA_033442365.1). Taxonomy (NCBI): domain Eukaryota; class Ichthyosporea; order Ichthyophonida; genus Creolimax; species Creolimax fragrantissima. The sequence goes on along the minus strand of JAWQFL010000015.1, from coordinate 220,022 downwards.
CGTGGTACAGGTAGGGTATTCCTTCATGATGGTAAAAGTTGGTAGGATCAGCACTAAATATATGAATTTTGACAAACAATTGTGCATATGCATGTGTGTAATCTTATGAGTCTGTGTTCAAGCCAACGTACACCGTCGAGCATGAAGCAGCAATTAGACCAATCTGTAATTTCACGGATGTTACTACAGAAGCACATATAAATAGCATAAGACATTTCTTTTCCCTTGAGTATTAACGCTTATCGTCTTAATGTTTGTGATGTAAGAACTTCAATAAACATAGACTGATACATTCTTACAATGTCAGTGTTTTCCATTCACTTGCTACGCTACAAATGTGAACGGAACACAAAAGACTCTTCCTGGATAATATCCATACCTACAAGTATCCATTCATTCTCATCCCTGCATCTTTTATCTATCCATATACCAACCTATATATAACTCGTACTTGAGTTGTTTCATGACACTGAAATCATTGATGCACCCACCTGACAAAAGAATTCCAAGCTACTAGCATCATCAAAGGGCAATACAGGGTTCTTCTTCTTATACATAATAGCCATAGGTTTCTTAAGAGTGTGCAAATCTCCCAGTAGTTCATTCACCGTCTCACCAGTCTTATTTCCTTTTACAAATAGTGTTTGTTTTGGATTCTCAACCACCTTGGGTCCGCGGTTGTCCAGGACACGCTTGGATCGAGCGTTCTTGGCCTTTACTGTGCGCAACATTCTGGAAATATGTACTTGATTTAAATATATATGCGAGTATATATATATATGTGTGTACGTGTGTGTGCGTGTGCGTGTGTGTGTGTGTGTGTGTGTGTGTGTGTGTGTGTGTATGTTAGCATGTGTGCTTTTGTGATATAGAAATATTGGTCCACGAATAGACGCACGTGCGACTTGTACCCGGTGGCCTGGCCGCGCCGTCCCAAAAAAGTGGAAAGTAGGTTTGGATAAATAAATATTGGAGAACCTCCATAGTAGTACAGCCATAGGTGCAAGTGAACCTCAAGTTCAGGGGCAGGTTTAGACTCAAATGCAGGTGCAGGTTCAGGTGCAAGTACTGGGTTTGGTTCCGGTCCAAGTTCGAGTCAGAGACAGGCGAGGTACAATCAATACAGGTTCAGGTTCCAAAGATGAAACAAAAGATGCATATGATAGTGTCAGGTGCAGCACTTCGGTAAACTCTTGGAAATATGACTTTTACGTTGAATCAGTAAATATTGTTCAATAAGGTTCTGTCCTTCCACGCTAGCAATGGTCACAGAAGTTTTTCAGGCCGTGTGGTGATGATGATATTCAAACTTGACGATCCCACATTCACAAATACCAGTGCAGGGTCTAAAAATTCTCCCACATATCATAGCGAGGGAGAATGGAAGGGGTTTAGGGTTTAATCTTTGGGAGAGAAGAAGATTCGGTAAATTGTGTGTGTGTACCGCAGGTACGTACGTACGTCAACTAGTTTGTTGGCATAGTGGTATCCCGTTTTAGGAAAGGAGAAGATTCGGTAAATTGTGTGTGTACTGAAAAATACGTTGTCGAATATTGAAAACTTCAATAATGTGTACTAGTATTAAACGCGTTTAGTAAGATTGGGTAACTTATGTGTGTGTGCCCAAAGTACATTGCCGAATGGTGAAAGCTTCAATACATATGTGTAGTAGTACAAAGCGCGTTTGTCGACATGGAGTGTCGCAGACATATGGATCCATGAATAGATACTATCCCTTCAAACTCATTGAAAGTAGTGAATATTAAACATATCGCACGATTGTGAGATATATCTAGGGGGTGTTGTGCATTTCCAATTTTCCAATTGGACTTCGTATTTATATTTGCACTCAAGAGTGAATACTACCCTTCAAACTACCTGAAAGTTGCGTATATTAGAAAGTATAGGTCTTGCATTGTCATTTTTATTGTGTTGCCAGATGAGACACATTTAGGGAGTGTTCGCCCTTCGTTTTAATTTGCTTTCCAAGATAAGAAAATTGAGCAAAAAAGGGCCACTCTGAGTGATTACATGATATGACAATAGAACTTTCTAACCTAAACTCAAGCAACTGAAAATGCACTGATAAACTGAAATGCGTCCACTGTTTGTGCTAACCTCCGTGCCCAGTTACTAGTACACCTCAAGTGCATACACTGCGCGATGCAGTGTTGAGCGCACATGTATGAACAACTCACTCTATGATGACCTCAATTGAAGAGTAATTTTAAGCAAAGAAAAGATATGGTAGTGGACATCAGATCAACTCAATTGTCTGGACTGAAACAACTCAACAGTACTTGGATTGCTCAAAACAAATGTGCATTTATTTATTCTGACTTCGGTTTGTAGTGCTCACTCTGAATGCACATAATTCAAAGCCTTAATATGACAACAATTACTTTGGTTGTCCCAACCGGATAAGTAGTCAATAAGGTTGAAGTAAGATAGTATTGCGGTTCGTATGCTCAATCGTGCGGCCTATTCCGTCTGAAAGGCACCCTTTACCCACTATTGATGGGGTATGTTAATTATTTCCATCAATTCACTTGATGTCTTAATGAGAGGACTATAAGATCATGTAAATGTAGTATGTGCTGCTGTATATTATAGCACTCGAATGACATGGCTTGAACTTTCATAATGTAACTTTTACTAAAGCGAAGTCAATGGGAACTTTTGTTTCTACTTCATTTAAACGTCTAGAATAAAGAGGCCAACCTGAGTCATATTTCAATTATTTCATTTTTGCAAAGCAAGGACAAAGCTTCCTCTTTCTCCTTACATTGTGGTTTAAGATTAATAATGATCATACGATATAAGGACAATTATTGTGGTGTACGATTTATATTTTTCTCTTATCATTTTGATTCAGTGTTGATAGAGATGATTACATAAGATCATCGAAGGGGCCTTTTAGAGGGTCTTTTCCGTTATACCAGCTTTCATACATACCAACCCCATATAGCAACAACACTATATTACCATTAAAACAGATACATAACCCAACACATACAACGCACCCATTTGTACCGTATGCATACATACATTCACATACATACATACATATATACAGACATAGATACATATATATATATATCTAATCCCTATGATGGCACACGGAGCTGAGCAGGATGACTTTACTATAGATGTCGGCGACGATATCTTCACGCCTGACGCTGAACTTGACTTCCAAGGTGTTGGCGTTCATGCATAATATACGTGAGAAGCATGTGTCGAAGCAGATATGTATTGCTATATATATATATAATATATATGCTTGTTGCACTCCAAACTGTGCCCATGTGCATATACATAGTTATTCAACTTCCTCTGTACTCCGGATTTATGAAGAATATTTGTGAGCGTAGAATGTACTCATCTAGATTGTACTTATATCATTTACACATTTAAGTTCCCTTTCGAACAATCGTCTTTCCCTCGCTCGTGCTGTACCTTAATATTTCGTTCACACCTGGCGCCAATGCTTATGAATAGGGATTACACCTCCAAATCAACAAATACCCACACAAATTAACGGCATAGAAAGCAATGTACTCACAGGCTTAACTTTTGTCGAACTCACCGTTCATGCATGGTTACGTTTTTGACTTCACAGACTTTTCTGAACTACCAACTAATGGAACGACAACCGCATACAAGCCTCCATCAAGTTCGTATTCACAGGATCCTCCAGTCTTCAGTATGTCTCTTCGTTGAGCTCACGTGCGTCATGATGCAAATTGTGTCCTTTACCTCCACAGTATTGAATTTTTTAGTGTTGATTCTCAAGATAAAGATATACATACAATACCACTCATGTCAACCCAAACAATCTCGCTAAAGCTGGAATCCTAGCCTCCCCTGCGGTAGTAGCTGGCGGAAATGATTATTCGTTCGAGAGTACAGAATCTACCATACCGTCTAGTGCAAGCCGGGCGAATGATCTCATGGGCCATTCTATTTGGACGTTAGCATACTACTCAAAATACTTTGATGTGGATGTGGCTACGGTATGATCGTGAGCTCTTATAATCGTGATCGTTCCTGGTCTCCATGGGTCTGCATTATGGTGTATAAATGTTAGTCGAGTTAACTCTGTGCACATACATGAGCGTATAAAACACAGCCAATGTTTGTTTGATGTTTGTTAACAATGTTTAATACAATCTTTCTCTAATGCCCGCATGCCCATATATATGAAAGTGGCAAACAGATTTACCTATACTTACTTATTGCTGATGCATTTCAATGTGCGTGTAGAACCGAAATTTTGAGTTCATCTATTCTTTGTTAGACGAATGATGTTGTCATAAGCCTGCAAAAAGTCCGCATTTAACGAACGCATGACAAAGTGGTTTAAACTTGGTGCTGCGTTGCACTGACACGTAAAATGCGGTTTTCTTTTGTAATCATTTGTAGGTCTCATCTCGTATTCTGTTGAGCGTCAATCCTACTAAGAAAGACTTTCTGAATACAACCGCTGGTAATCCTGATCTATACGGTAAAGAGATGTACATATTCCCCCGCAAAGTACAAGACCATATAGTTGCATATGACTATATACGTAAACACAAATATATACATATAGAGTCTCTCCCAATCTCGAACTACACCTCTCACTCGTTACTTACACAGTCACTACTCACATTTCGTATTATTTTGTACGTATACAAAACCATGAAAGCCGTTCCTTCGTTTCTTTTCTTTTTTACTAGGTCCATTCTGGGTCACGACCACGCTTATTGTGTGCATGGCTATCACTGGCAATCTTGCAACAGTTCTGTCTCCACATGAAGAGAAAGGATACAAATACGAATATGATTTTACAAAACTCACTTTTGCGGCTTCGCTGATGTATGGATACATCACTATCGTACGTACGGCTTGGTATTTGTTGTGCATGCAAGCAAAATTGTGTGTAGCGCGAAGTTACAATCACCTTGGCTTCATATAAACTGGATGAATTTTGAATGTGCAGCGTTGTACAATCATACGTGTGTACATCTAGTGGCAATACACAAAGATAAACGTATATAACGGACACCAAAGTCGGGAGTATTAGAATACATTTATGATTCCTTAATTCTATACTATCTGTGCGTCTGTCATTTCTGGATGAATTTCTTTTATTTTGACTCTACTGTGCTCATTCTCCTACAGTTTCCGCTACTGATTTGGGCATTTGTAAACTTCTACGTTAAGCAATCGTGTGTGCTTTTGGAGTTGGTCTGTCTCTTCGGTTATTCTGTCTTCATGTTTATTCCCGTGTCGGTAAGTACGGAGTATAAACGCACACGTACACGCGCGCCGTGCAACAGCTACATACACCCACGCATATTCGCGTATATGGCTACACACTCGTAATCAATATTTACCTCGTTTCCCTGAATTTTCAGATCCTCTGTGTTTTACCGATCGAGACGATGAGATGGCTGGCTGTTGTTCTTGGATTTGGAACTTCAAGTACGTCTTGAACTATTATTTTGACGTTTATATTCATATGGATGCGGGGAAGCTATGCGTGCGAATAGTATTCACGTTTGATTTGAACGAATTTCCTGTGCGAGAAGTCTCCTTTTCAGTTCATATCATTGAATCGTTCACGCCTAAGGATCCATACATAACCTTTTCATATTCAGAGATGTTTAATTGTGTTGTTGGCTGTGTTCGTACATAGTAATCACACCATTTACCTGATACTATGCACCCATATACTTACCTAGATACACACAACTGTGCGCATTCCAACGCACCCATCCTCTCAATCCTATTAATGAGTTGTGCCCGATATCCCAGCATCAACGGATGGCCTAAATTTATTGAACACGTGCTTGTTAAAACGTTTTGCGATTTGCCTAGTGATTCCTTCTTGCACCAAACCACCGTCAGTACTACATGATATAAACACATTTACATATTTGTATGTGTATACATCCATATATACATATGCTTCTTCAGCAGGTGCTGCTTAAGTGTCGAAATGTAAACAAAACACTTCGTGTTTTTCACTAAATGCGCACATACATGCACAAATATATTCATCGCTATATCCAGCATATGTATATACTTAATACATTCAACTGTTAATCTCTTGTCACTCGCTGATCAGGTGCTGTTCTGTTGGGTAATTTGTATCCAATGATCCACTCCTTGCACCAAAAAACGGCTTATATTGTACTTGGAGTAACTGCTGCTGCGCAGGCCTTACTTGCGATAATATTCAAATTGTATTTCTTTGAGTACTCAAGCTAAGCGGGTGGATGACATTCAGGAAAATATTTTTTGTATCCAGTTGTAAACTCTGATGGAATTGTAATAAATGTGTATTAGCCTCTTTGCACAACATGTCACCTCTGGCACAATGTAGCATGATTGAAGCAAATATATGTGCGTCAACTGTTGGTTTATTTAATCCCAACGGTAACGTTCGACTCATTTCTGAGTACGAAGCGGTAATGTGAACATTCTATTGATTGCCAATTGAACAAACACCCGGAAAGTGAGAAAAAATCTATCAATTGTATCCTTTCGGTTCATTCTATAAGTAGCTAATATCTGATGGTTTACATACACATTACATCGCTAAACCCTCATTCTCAAAATTCTAACCCTCATTCTCAAAATTCTATGCCTCATGTATTACTCGCGTGTATTGAATTTGTTCTTTCAGTCTCTACGTGCGGTACCAAGTTCGTTTAAACCTGAGTCCTCACTATTGGTTACAGCATGCTCTGAGGGCGATAGCAAGGTAGGTAATGTAACGTTATCACGCGCCTTGCCCGTTTGACTCATGCATATACACACATACATACATGAATATACTCATACGAACACAAACGAACGTACTTCATACACATGCACGCGGACATTAGCACTCACATAGATCTGGAGCGTTTCGTCTTATTAAGAGAACGATCAAGTAACATGTGTAGCAGGGTAATGAAGTGTACTCATATATGCTATGGGTGTACAACTTGTATTGCGTTGTGATTCGACATTGACGTGTCAATGAATAATAGATCACTCTTATGTGGGCGCCTTTGGTGGTATTTTTAGTAGTGTTCAGTTTCACAATTATGTCGAACAGAGAGTTCCTTTGAAAGATTCAAAGGATGCGCATAGCTGACTTTGGTTATCATTTCCACCGTATGTCACACACGTTAACACATGCAAAAGCTTTCTTGAATTTTTATGTGTACTAGTAAATTTCGTGTATATGTCACAATCTTTTCTAACCTTATTTCTTATTCTCTGCATTCACCAACGCGTAGTATAACCACGAACTGCAGGCTAACGTGCCTTGTCATGACCAGTCTTGTGAACGAGATCTATACGAAGCGGAGGGTGAAGATGCGAAAGATGAGAGTGAGGCTGATACTGTTACTGAAGGTGAGAGTGAGAGTGCAGATATTCGGGACGGTGAATGGGAGCATGCTGATAGCTCGAATGACAATGACAGCGTAGATGAAAACGTGGTGGTGGCTACTATTAATAAGAATAACCTTAACATTGAGACAACGTCGATTTCACCGCGGCACAAAAAACGTCCGCAAGGGCCACAGCTCCCGCACTTATGAACGACAAAAAAGGTAAACAGAAGTGCTCAAATTGAAGAGTAAAAATGTGCCTCCACGGACGAATCGATGTGGAGATGTGTCTTGTGATTGTAGTTGTGGTGCGGGGCCTAGAGTAAAGAAACGTGTCAAAACTAGCAAGTCGAGGTAACTTCGTGCACGATCATCATGAGTGGAACAATCTAGTGAATCCGAACGTGGTGTTTCTTGGAACTCGTTGCATAATCAACATGTATAAATGAAGATAACTGTGAAGTAATCTTCTGGCCAAGCAACATCTTAGTATACATATATTTCTTGCTGTGACGTAATTGAACACTATTTATGCGTCCATAGATATGGCACATTTATACATACAAACTTTTCACTACGCAATTAGAGTAGTTCAAATGTTCAACTTTCAATTGTTGTTACGTTGGTGGAAGTGAATTTACTCATAAACACATTCCATTGCCAAGCTACAGGTATCCTAAACAAAGCAATTAACTTGACACACCGTCGTCAAATTCAACGAGTTTCATGCTTGATTCTCGAATCCTGTATTATGTATGTCTCTGAGTACATTGGATTGTGTTGATAAAGCGTGAATTTTTAAATAAACAGATAGTTGCAGAAGTAACTACATACCGAGAATTGCCTAGGTTAGAAACCCACGAAGGCTCAAAGGGTGGTTGGTGCCAAGAGAAGGTCGTCATGCAGGGAGCTGCATGAGAGAGATTAAGTGCGCTTAATATCCTTACTCTCAACATGTAGTTACATATTGTACAAAATTGCAGTCTATCCGAAAGAGAAGTAGAAGGGCAAGGTCCGCTGCATGGCGCACAAGAGTGGCGGAATCAGTGGTCTGTGGGAACGCAACAGAATCCTGCTGGGCAAACCGAAATGATGAGTCCGTCCGCATCTATCACGTAAGTGGTATTGTAAGGCGATTCATAAGCGCAAAAATTGGAATTAACATTACAATCAGAATTTACAGGGCAAGTGTAATTGACGCAAGCCGCACGTGCTTTGCAGCGTATTGTAGGCACTTGCCCATACCACAAAAGAAGCATTTTTGTGCAGTACGATCTTGGATTGGGATACACCCTACTAACTCTCCCCCGCTCAGGCGGTTTCTTGTAGTGCAGTTAGAGACATGAATATCACTGCTATTACTGTCTTGCGCATACCATTAGAAATGGAGGCGAAATCAGGACTACCCACAAATCTTTGAATGCTTGCGAACAGGGCTCGAAACATATTATGTAAACTACGTTAGTATACGGGGTCTTTCTTGAATATAAAATCACAACATAATAGGCACTCAGATGTACCTCAATTAAGCCATGTCCCTCTTTCGAGCACCTCCGTGATACTCTGTACAGCCATCTGCTAGTTGGGAAAATCCTCACGCCCAATCTTTACTTCTGCGCACCCAGCGCACGGATCAGTGAGACAATCAGCTTCATATGCTACGCTCGTAGTGGCGACTGCATCAATAAGGAAGTAAGTCTCGTGTTCAACACCCCTTCTATGCAATGTCGGCATCGCTTGACTAGCGCTGGTGCTCGTAGAACTAGGGACAGCAGGGCCTTTCTCATCTGACGGGAATCTCATCTGTGGGCTGTCTTTAACCCGTTCTCCTAGAGTTGAGTTGCATAATATAAACGATAAATGGCGATGAACGTTATTCGCTACCTCACCGACATGTTTGTAGCATGAAACTGACGTGGTCGCCACTAGACGTGAGCGTTGTATATTAAAGAATTGATTGATTATATTTACAGAATCCAACCAAAAGGCACATTGATTGTTTGTTGCCATGGTTGCTTGTTGCAATGGGCAATAAAGTTCACGACGACAATGCTGACCCCAACCAGAAATTCAACTAGTTCAGGGTTTCTAGACGACATTCATGTTTGGATACACATGATGATATCCACAATAGTAGATTAATACTTTGATATTGACTATGGAGTGAAAGTGCAAAGTTCACAATTAACACCGAATTTGAGATGATTATTTGATCTCTGCATTCTTGAATACGAATCACACATACATAACACTGACTCATGTAAATCAACAATTATTATATCAAACGTTCAATGGTATAAGGGCTATAGACTCGTTCTAGTAAGTGTGTTAACAAATAGAACAGCTTAAAATAGTTGAGTAAAAGTAACCATGGCAGAAGAAATGAATGCTTACACAAACCACTTAGTAATTCTTTCTTTGCGGGTACTACGTGTCAGTATATTTTTAGACTTGTCCGACTTCATGTATAGTTCTCCAAACGTAGGACCTGCAGCCATAGAAAACAATTGGTTCACAATACCATCTGAAGACTTGAACGCAAAGGTTTCATTACTGTTTAACCTCCTGCAAGATTATTACTGTTGAGCACATATTTGACGATGCAGACATATTTCTCTTTTGCTAGAACAAAGATCAGACTACACTGGTACGTGCGTACATGTAAGAGCTATTTAGGAAACGCGCGGTCGAACAACCCTACTTTTACTTTTTGTGCTTGCACAAAAGCACCTGTGTCAGCAATAAAAATAACATTATAGTCACGTCCATACAAACTTGTAAATGGCACGATTTACACTGTCGACATAATGGTGAAGAAAGTCGCAAGAGAAGAAAAGTGAAAGCGTGAATAATTATGGCAGATTTAGTACGAGTGATTAGCACATAAAAAGATCTACAGTTTCTAGCCTGTTATGCTATATGATATAAACACATACATAGCATGAATCGGCCGTTACACACTGAATTCTACGTTATAATTTATATTTACTTACAAGAGTTAGTATTTACATTTTCATATCATTCTGAATAAATATGTCGTAGTGGAAGCTCCCAACTCCATTACAAAGAGCGACTCAACCCAAAAGTGCTGAGCGCTGACTTCAACTACCCTAACTGACTCTGGTTCCGTAGTTCGAACTCGAGCCGACATTGCTTTTCTCAACTGTATCTTCCATGCATTCTGGATGTTGACGTTCTAAAACTGCCGCTGCTCGTTCAAACAGAGCTGGGTCATCTCTGACATCAGCGCACACTCTCATGTGTGCCTCCGATGATAGCTTTCTTCCGTATGCAGGCCAGCGATCACCATACCTGTCGCACACATGTGTGCAAGTGTATATGTGTTACACAATATATGCGACAATAAAAGCATGTGTGGCACATGTGGATCAATAAGGATGACAAAACAATATCAACGATAAAATATAGCGACGAGCTCAACGTAACACTTGTCCTTTTTAATGGACAATCATATTGCTGGTATGTGATTTGTTGTATTACATGTTTGTAGTGTGCATGTGTCGGGTGTGAAGGTATGTTCAAGTGCAAGAGAGTTCACCTTGTACATTCACATGCGTCATATACAGCCACAAGCATACGCAGATCTGTATCACAAGTATGAATAAGTGTCTACAAAATTACATTATTAGTACAGCTAAGAAAAACACACACCATTCGAGCTGCTCTACTGCCTCCGTATCTCTTCCAGTTTTTAATAAGCTCTGTTTCAAAGACATAATTAAGAGGTATGCGATGAATGCATCATTGAGAGTACAAACCGAGCATTATTAATGGATTTGTAGGTGGATGTTTAAAGACGAGTCAACCAAATCTAGCTGAGTGTAGGTGCATTTGGTAGTATAGCACGAATATGTACTCTGGCAGTGCCCTATATCTCGTGCAACCACACACACAAAAATTGCTCTTCTAGTATGTAAGTCATAGCAGGTTTAGATCTATATTTATAACGAGGTACGTATGCAAGTGCTCACATGAACGTATATATATACGTACACCCTCTAATGTCGGATCACATATTTACTGTGTTTTACAAAATATGGACGCAAGTCTACGAGGGCCGTATCTTTACCAATAGTAGCTGAGCATGTTCTCAACTAAATGCCAAACAAACACAAAGGTATATATAAATATCTAAGAGCAAGCATGTACAGATACATAGATATTGTACATGAAACACGCGAACAGACAAATATTTGCTCATACAGTTATAATCATTTCCTGCCAAGTAATAAAACGGCGTTTGTTTCTTGGTGAACCTACAGCAGCTTCCCGTCGAATTTCTCCCAACAATGACTGTGCATCCTCTAGTCTATAATGACGAACATAAAAGTTTGCCACTGCGCATTTCACTGACAAATTATAAGTCCATTCAGGAGGTAGCAGCCATTGTAATGTTGCGTCCACATTGGGCCTTTTCGAGACGACCTGTGAGTTCGAGTATGTTTGATAACGATCATTACGTATCCCAAGGACAAAGCCCCCTTCTCAACTCGTATGTAGGTTATTATAGTCGATACGAAATATGTGCAAATGTCAAAAATGTGAATGAGTACATATGTATACAGACATACTTTTAGAACCTCTTTCAAAAGCAGGGGATCAACCTGTTGGATTTCCGGGACGCCACAATAGATTGATATGGCAAGATCATCAGCTTTGAGAATTGAACAACATCTGTGGAATGTTATGTGTGATATGACATGAGCACGTAAGTGCGTGTGTATGTTGTTGGCGTGTGGGTGGGTTTGCTAACATTTAAGAGTGAATAGAGTATGCGTATGACCAATCGTGCAATACTGTACCTAATCATGTTCGTGGCAGTATTCGCATCGAGCAGACATTTTCCTTCCCGTCGTCCCATTGACTTCATCAACATTGGATACGCCTACAAGAAAACAACAATATATGAGAATAAGAAAACGAAACAAATATATATAGCCGACGAATGAAGGTACCTGTACGTTCGAAGTATACTTGAGTAATATAAATATGAATGCTTGTTATGAGTGTGAGTGCATTCATTACGTTGTGGAACGCGAACTTCGCACAAATGAAGTGCACGTGTATATGCGTCTGCGTGTAATTTACACGCGTGCGTTTATGTACGTGTACATACAACATGAAACCATCACAAGACTTCGTATTGTCGTGGTGGAACACATGCCAGCAAAGGACTAAGACCGGCATGTACGACTATTTGTTGAATATAAGAGTACTACATATCATGTCAGCATAAGTACAACCAGACAACCATCGCTGATACAGAAACGGAGAGGATGCGTGTAGCACGTATACAACAAGTACCTGCTGCACAGCAACACGGGCGTAGTGTTTATCATGTTTACACATTTTGCCACACGCTTCAATGACAGCCCTCAGGCACGTCACCTGTGAGGAAAGAAGCCATAAAGGTTGCTGTCTGTGTGCCTGAAAAATGTCAATCACCTACACAAGGTATAGGGAAAATGTCACGTTAAATCATGTACATTGATAATTATAAAAAAACAATTACTAGAGGTATGGAATGCTGAAAGGGGCCGCTGACACATAAATGCCATGCACTATCATAAAACTGTAGTTATTGGACAACTAAGTGGGAAATACTATGGTACTATATATGATTATACATATACAAAGACTTTATTCAGTCAAGCGAATGGAGAAAGCGTATTAGGTACATGCACACATATGAAAGATAACCATACATGAATATATATGCACATTAAATACAAGACCAAATCACATTTCCATGCAAAAAAAAACGGTCTCCAATATTCACAATACGTGCACGTACCTGCTTGTACTCTGACAAGACATCTCCTGCTAACATTTTCATATAACTTCCATAAATATGTTTCATATTTACGGTTGAAGGACTCATATGCTCAATCACAAACCAACCCACAGCTTCCACAGTGCGGTCATTGACATATGAGCGGTTGAGCGAGTGTATGTTGTGCATCAGCATGGCGTATTGTTGTGTTAGCACCTCGATTCCTACTAGCGACTATGTGTATTTGGATGGTGTACGTATAAAATATTAATATTAAAGTATGCCTGTACATGATCTCCACAGGTAGGGTGTACGATAGAGTGTTAGCCCGTAATCCCACCCTCGACTCCAATTGCGTTCGTATGTATGTATGCAAGCAATAAACACACTACAGGAGCAATCAGATCACAGGTGATATACGCATGGGGTACCGTGAGCGACTCTACGGCCGCTTCGTATCAGCACTACTTATTCCTACGCATGGGGGTGGCTCTACCCTCGCGTTGTATCAGCACTACTTATTCGCTGTCTGTTCATTTATACCCATGTACACGCAACATGAGACAGACACGCAGATGTTCATAAACAGTCAAGTTCACATGGGCATACACCTGCGCACACTTATCATACGAGCGCACACCTGTCCATTGCCCTTTCCTTCTGCGAACCCACTTAACCACTGAACCTGTTTAAGCATAGCTCTCACCCCAGCACTACGGGCAATGTCATATTCACTCTGATTAACATTCTCATATAAACCTGGTTGCAGCGCTGGATCATCAGGAAGTACCTATACACGTAATGGCAAATACTTGTTAGATGCACGTGTAAGTGTGCATATATATGGAACGTATGTTGGGTAAGAGAATATTATAATGTTCTAAGTGAAAGCGTGTTATATAATTTCCTTTTTGGTCATTAATGAATAAAACCTCTACTCGTTCACACAATATGTTAGTGACATAGAAATAAGTATATACAAACACATGCAAAAGCGCGTACATAGTAATATTGCATACGTTTTGCATGTGAATGTGATGCCGTGCTTTCAACATGGTAATCCAGAACTCGACTTCATCGTCTCTGTTTGTGGTACCCATGGCCAAGGCGTGAGACCCAAACTCGTCCAATAAATCGGACGTTAACGGTGGCAAAAACGATGTACCTACAATTAATCAGTATGTTAACTACGATACTCTCGCGTACGTTGAGACTATATTTCTCTGTAATGGGCAAACTATTTGTACATTTGATCTCAATTGCATCACTTTGGTAGAAATTGGTTTAGATAATTTTGTACGTAATTAGTTGTTCGTCAATCAGATGTAGCACTCAGTGCATCTCTCTGTAGTCCACTTTGGGTGCATGAAACCAGACTAACCTCGAATATTAACCAAATTTGTATATATAATAAGTAGAGGCGTTGCTTAGTTTCGAGGGGTAATACATACTATGTTACTCTAATACGTCTGTATGAATACATGATTGATATCCGTATTTGTCATATTCAAATATAGTGCGCACACGGGTTATGCCTTCGCCTGTACCAGTGCATTGTATAAGGTATGCACATGTGCGTGAGTGAATGGTCCTTTACGTCTGTCTTAAAGTAGTGAATGTATATATACACTCATAAATTATACATAACTGACAATGTATATGTGGAACTCACCTTTATGATGTTTTCCAGCACGTATATACATTCTAAGTAAAGAAACAAGAGTTGCGATTGGAATGCTTGTGGCGTCAGAAGGACGATGGATCCACCAATCAGTCTCCGCAAAATATCGAAAGCTTGGTGCACTCGATGAGGACGCAGATAGATTCTATATGACCAAACACACGTAACGTGTATACATAGATAATCAATGTGCACAGAAACACACATACATGGTTGGTTAATGGATTCGAAATCAAGCAATGCTAACGATAACGCCCATGGACTATGCAGACCTTCAAACGCGATTATGATATACATATATATGCAGATAAGAATGCATATCAAACAAAAAAAGTAATATGAAACCAGAAACCAGAGTAGTAACGAGAAATCGCGCAATCGTGAAAATGTGGAAAGGTATAGATAATTAGATAAACAGTAACTCCGCGTGAATATGTAAATACACTCGAACAACGCAAGAAAGATGCAGACAGTCAGACAGTGAAGCACACAAAAGCATATACATACGTTAAACAACCGGATATTATTTGGATGATAGAGGTACGCCGAAATGAGCACACATGTGCGGAAGAACCGCCCAATAGCTGCACCTGCATATGTTCCAGCAGTATGTTTATCGATATTGTCCACTTTCAATAAATGCAATGCTTTCGTAGCCACAACTGTCGTCTGAGTCCCACCATTAAACACGTATTGCCCAAGATTTGCTAATACGTAAGCATCATTTAATACCTCCTCCGTCAACGGCCGTTTTGATGGAATACTATTAAGTACACTTGTCAAAGACGACGGTCCCAAATTGATTAAGAACTGTACATCTTCTGTTGGCAAATCTGGTGTGTTGGTGTGTGGGAACATGTGGTGTTGGCTCGTTGAGTGTGTGTATCATACAATCATATATGGATGTGTGTACACGTACGCATAGTCTTCTATATAGTGTGTTGCATAGCACTGAACCCAAGTATGTGGTAAGTATGTATTCGTTATACTTTAATGTAGGCTGAAAATAGCATACATGTAATATGTGAGCGTACGCACTTATACAGGACGACATGCGGACATATAATTGTAGAGGCCGTATTGAATAAGTTTCAACATTATTGTAAACAAAATCGCTTAGCCAGTATTCGTATAACATTTATGAACTACCAAACATTAGAGAAAATTACGATTATATCCATATAGGAGCGCACGTGGACAACATGTACATACGAACAATACCTAAAGATTGATTACGTGGTATACGAGTTAACATCGAGATGTCAGTTCGAAGATTAGTTTTGAGTGTAGTCATAAGTTCATTTCGAGCTTTCACTATCGCCCCGCATTGAACCAAAGACTGAATGTACGCTGTGAAAACTGTCGGTTCTGTTTACACGTGACGTAAGTATTTAAAAATTGAAACACAATTATTGCATGAATATGTACTCTAGCTTAAACGTACATTCGCATATGGGTACGAAAGAACCTGAAAGAGAATTCATGCACATACAAATAGGATTTGTTGTTTGAATAGTTGTGTGTGGTACAAACAAAATTGTCTAGAGCATAGATATCTAACAAACATATGAGAATATGTATATACATCACACAAATACTTACCTGCACGAGTAGAACTACATACATATAATATATTGAGTATGTACATTTATGAAGTACTTGCTTCTGTTTCTGCGCACGACCTATTGCCCAAAACATATTATTTCTGATATGTTGAACTAATATTATAAGCGATGAAAATAAACATACACATACGTGCATACTCACAAATACGACACCAGTATACCGTGGTCAGCATTCAGATTGCCATATGTTTCCCATATGGTTTCTGTTCGATGTAGGTTACGCGGAGGTTTCTCTTCTTTCGCAGCAGTAAACTGAAGAGTCCATGTGCTGGTGTTTGGTTCTACTGCAGCCTCTCCCATGGCTTTCATAGCTTGGAAAGCGTGATAGGTTTCTCGACTGTATTTGGGTGTGTGAGTTATGTAGAAATGTAAGAAACTACGGTCATTTACACGTTTGTACATATATATGCGTGAGTTTGGGTACTTTAGATACCCCGTCAGCGATCGTTGTGCATATTGTCCACTTTGAGCGTGTGACGTATTGAGTTTGTGTTCTTTTTAATAATGTTCTGATTTAGCTCACATTGATTTGACACAATGTGTTGTGATTCAGATGTGCGATTGAATGTATTTGTGTGGGTGCTTCGGTGGATAATGTGTGCCAGAACGATTGACAGTGATAGCGATAATTGATTATATGGTATTGATGGTAGCCCGATTGTCCACCCTTTTCTAGAATCAACCATAGCACTACAACACCTACATGCAAATCTTTATCATCCATGCATATATAGTACATCTACACAAACACATATATGCGCACATGAAGATCTTTTGGGTCAACCTGGGTACATACTTGTTTATTGTTGTTGATTGTAGTATCATGAGATTCATTAGATACGTGGCGAATAACATACAGTCCACACAAACACATAAATAAACAGACGTCATCTCGTGAAGAAATATAAATATACCTTTCTATAGCGGAGTTCATGATAGCGTTGTAAAACGCGGGTTTCAACATACCCCCTTTCCGTTTATGTTGCTTTAAAAGTTCATACACCTCATTATACTCAGCGTGCATGAGATGTAATTTCAACATAGACCAAACCACCTGTCCTTCTGATAGTAGTGTAGATTGGCCGTCAATTATCTGTTTATGTAAACGACGGAGTGAGAGATAAGAGAGATATTTCTATATGTGTGTATGTATATCAGGTGTTCGAATGTGTACGCAGACATGCAGTGTGTATGTACATCAGATGTGTATTGTCCATCTGTGTGAAATGCGTGTGTACGCGTTGTAAATGAAAAGCGGAAATGTGAATTGATGTATTGTTATACTTCGTGTATATACATATATTTACGTTGCGTGTGTGGATGTAAAAGGAATGTAAGTTCTCATATTCGTGGTAGCCTCACACGCGTACACGACAGCGACTTGACAAAATGTGGGCGTACATGTGTGTAGAGTTTGTGCATGTCCCACTTGTGCGTCTGTGGCATTTACACGTGTTGTGTATGCGTGTAGGCACAGTTGGATGTATGCACTCGTTTTCTGTACTTGCTGGACACTCTCATAATAGAAAATGAGACATTGCCACATATATTTGTACGTGCATGTGGGTGGAGGGTGTAGGGAGATCACACGCGCCTATACTTATGTGATTCTCTGTACGCTGTGTTTGAAAGTGAGGATTTTCTGCACACCTTCTTCGCAGCCTCGAGGTCTCCGAGCTTCTCGCATATATTGATAAGAGTAAAATAGGCTGTACGAGAAGGACGAATCCCACTCTTCTTTAAACTGTAAATGCGAAGTGTAGTAATGGGAATATTGGCATTCAATCAACAATTAGATGCTTTACAGTCACACGCACATACGTACGTCTTATCTGTTGTTGCACATTAATACGTATATTTCACATATAAAAGTAACACATACATAACACCAACGTCGGCTTTCATAAGCTGTGCGTATATACCTAATAAACTTCTCTGTGGCCTCCTTATATTTGTGTGCCTCATACAAGGAAGTGATCTTACGTTCAGTATCTCTTCGCACCTTCTCGCGTGCACTCACAAGCACACCCTCACTATCTGTGTCAGAAAGTACATATTTCTTCTGTCTGTGTGATATAGGACTAGGAATCTCAATTCTGTCCACTAGTCTATTCAAAGCAGATGCATTGTTGTGAGCCTTCCTGGTGGAGAAACATCGGGCACCCAGACATGGCGTAAGCAAAGTATACCTCACTCGCAATTGTCGTGAGATGCAACCAGCCCTGATCATTGATGGAAGCGTATTCATATTTTATAATATATATTTATATATACGGGTGTCGGCATATAGTGGCTATTGTTTGATTTCCTCGTAAATCGTTTTTGGATGTAGATAGTGCCGACGTGTACACGTGCTTAATCTGCTTGCTTTACATATAAAAACATTGTATGGATACACGGGAGTATGTTTTTACGTAGGAGAAAGTGTGAGAGGTAGTGTAATGGCTGTCAAACAGGTGTTCAACTCACGAGCGTTTGTATGTGTATTAGATACGTGTCTTCTGATGTAATTGAAAAGATGAACACCTGAGCACGATTGGGCTGCACAGCGTTTCCCGTGTGCCAAATGACATGTGGTGGGAATAGTGAGTTATTTCATTACTGATGAGGAAATAATGTCTAAGGAATATAAACAACGAAGTGAAGTGTAAAATAAGTAACAAACTAAGCACCA
This sequence comes from Creolimax fragrantissima, assembly GCA_033442365.1. Classification (NCBI taxonomy): domain Eukaryota; class Ichthyosporea; order Ichthyophonida; genus Creolimax; species Creolimax fragrantissima. Next base: position 200,878 of record JAWQFL010000015.1, on the reverse strand, counting down.
CGATACAGTTAGAGATCGCTTTGTTCGCTTCGGATTATGTATGCCTAAAATTAACGTCATTTAGATTTATGTTTGGGAATAGATGTAGCTTTATGAAATTTAACCTTGATGATCTGTCTATACAAACATTGTCTGGGTACACGAGAGTATGTGTTTACGTGCAGGAAACGTTTCACACCGAATTAAACATACAAACAGCACATTACAACCAAACCAAGGATCCCCCGTGTGAACATAAAACACAAATAAATTACAATCTTAAGCATGGTAATAATCCTTACTTACAAGTACTTAGACATTTATACACTAGTTTAATGCGTTCTCCCTGCTTTTAAAAAAAATTGTGAGTAGATGTAGAGCGTAATATTCGCAACTGAAGTGCCTGCGTGAAGGACTTTCACTCTGTGAGGCAAACAACGTGAGAATGTTTTTTGTCAAAGTGGCAACAATAAATTTATTGTAGAACAACTAACTGGTTTAGTAATTCAACATTAACATTGTATTTCTTCGCATGTTCCCGGAAAGCTTCCGCCTTACGACAAAATTAATGTACGCTCAAGAGATCAAATATTGTATCAGGTGAATATATTATTTTGTAATGTACGTTCCATTATTATTCTGTACGTTAGGGATTGAACGACTCTAGAGTTCATGTCTTACACAAACCCATGCCTTGCACCAACTCTGGATATGGTGGAGAGTATCACGTGTTAGTGCTGAAAGTTTGGAGACAATTGAATGTCACGGCATACAAGAGGGTGACTACATTTGATGACATACGCGCAAAGAGATCAGTCCGCAATCTATGCAAATCAGCGTTACTCCCACCCAACATACAATAATGAACTCTCAATGAACACTGAATACAAAGAACAACATGCCTAATTAATCGTAAACAGGAAACGTACAAGCATTGTGTTGTGCAGTAACAAACGGCAACGTTTACCCTTCTATTCTCGTCATTGTTCAGACTGTCTTACGCTTTTCTCACAATGTGATACCTCTGATAGCCAAGCAACTGATATATGCAACTGATATATCGCTGACTCGTGAGATTATCACCTCCACGGTATGCTACGTCTATATTTTTCTCAGGGATAAAATAGATGAAGATGTGAAGTTTGGGAGCAGGAGGTAGTAGTTATCCAGGTATAAGACGACTCTGTACGGGGAAGGCACCGCCAAATGCTTGTCGATTCCTAAAGCTTATATCCAAGCACGTGCACAGCTTTGCGCTTGAGACAAACGTACTCACGGTTTCATTCCAGCAACGACGGCGTTTATTTTTTCTTCTAGGCGCTGAGTGTACAATTCAAGATCATTGACCGCGTTTTCAAGTAGCGTTACACCTTTTTGCAAATACACGCGCGTGGAAAACACATGAATTGAATCACGCAAAGAGCGTGTAGAATGAGTACCCAACGTTGAGTATAAACGAAGTGGGCGTACACTCAACAGAGAAAGCAGATTGAAGGCTAGTTCGCTTAAAGTGCAGTGTCTTATTAATTCTCAAAAGAAGAAAGACTCTTCGTGTGGCACCGTTTCATCCCAACAACACTAGCTGTGTAAACAATCTAACACGAACATAATGATTGATTCATACATCGTGCAAGTTGACATACCAGATTCGACCTCGTTAATCTGTTCTATCGATACCGCCACGTCTGCGTACTTTTCAAAAAGACCGAGAACCTAATAAAAAGCCGGACAGAGTAGTTGTAGATACGGACTTCGGATACGTCAATATAATAACACGTACATGACTGGCCACATAAGAGGCGACCCTTACCTCTCCGTTCAGCAAAGCCATCTTGTCCGCCATTTCGGAATAACGCAGAGCGGTTATAGAATTTATCTTTTCGATCAACTCGAAATCATGCACTGGTTGTTCTAGCTCGGCTCTAAGAGAGTGAGTTCATAGCAATTTATAAATGAGAGAGTGTCACTGTAGACGGAAAACTACAAGTCTACAATCAGGATTAAGGTGGCACCAATTCTTTTACATATTCCAAAACATAGCATGCATACCAAACAATTTATGGCACTGAGAAAAAAAGTCACGGTGAAAAACAGTCGATACATACCGAACATATTTGGATACCTTCTCAAACATGTCTTCTGATAGATTGAGCAGGCGTTCACTCGGGGTATCAACTACACGGTCAGACGCCTGTCTAAGAGTACGATCCGAAGCTATCTCCTCCATAGTACTAGCTAGTTATTGTGTGGATGAACGTTCACTTTGATTTGTCTGTTTGTGGGTGTTGTGACTGTGCAGCATTCTGTGACTATGTAACGTTACTATGAAAGTGAAAGCGTTGAAAAGAACGAGCGGAAGGATGGTAGCAGGAGGTCTCACTTCTTTCTTTGTATTTATAGGGCCTTTTGGGAGCCTATTATTATTCATGCATTCGACGTTCTAACAGTAAACAAACGTTTTTACAGCAACTTTACTTCTATTTGCAAGTCGCACGTAAAATCCTTCTCATCCACATGTCAGGCATTTATAAGCTAGTTCTCCTTGACCGACGCTGTTTTGTGAACGGACTGTGATGATTGAATCGAACGTCTATGTACACGCACGTGTACAAACAAACCACATGAATGTAAACAGTCCCGCTTATTGGATCATATACATTACGATTCACATCGGTCCTTACCTGCAGACCACATTTCCATGGGTAGATATTGTTATACTGTCAAGTCGCCATTGCAGTCCACTTGTAACATAAGATAAGATTGAAAAATAAAATATCCACAGCTTTTTTGTTGAACAGAACGGTGAGCCTTTTTATATCCCAGTTGTTAGTTACTTTGTGAGTACTGAAAGCGTCAGAGTCACCACCAAAGGTAAATCTATTTTTTAGTTGAATGCATAAATTTCGTACATTCAGTTTGAAGATATTCAAAGTTTCTGGTATTTAATGACAACTCAAGGAGGTTCTACTCGATAATTATTCCTTCCGCCCCTAATTTAATAGAACATGGTCTCTCTCGCATCCCAACGCACTCCAAAAAATGAAGTTTTTATTCGAGTCGGACGATACCTCTGTGTGGACATAGTTTTAAATTATATATCTTTCTAGTTTGTGTTTTTGTTGGATGCCACGATACATTGTGTTGGTTGCCGAGTAACAAATACAGATGAACTTGGTGCTGACCGAATATACTGTTGTTTCAATAGTAACAAGAGAGTAACTTGTACCTGAACAACAAACATGTTACGTAAATGTAGACAAAAAAGAGATAATACAGCTACGCCGACTTTCCACTTGCGCCACAGTATCTTGCTCTATTTAATTCTCAAAATACTTCCACATACCAATACGCCTGCTTACTCTACAGGGAAACCAAAAAATTCCAGGACACTCCTCCAATATACCTCATGGTTAACATAGTTTGATGCTCTCTATTGTGTTCTTCTCGGTCAGATCATGCTGTAGCCGCAGGTCTCCCGATACGTTCAACTGAGCACGGGTTGAGAGTATATGATTTGGTAAGTATGTGATGTAGAGATTGTGTTGAACAGCCGCGGCTTGCCTACATTCTCCTGACTGAAGACATTCTAATCAGAGATTCCTCACTATTGTTGATGAACACATGCTTCGCATGTGATTGGTCTCAATCCCAACTAAAGCAGTCTCCTTCTCACTTGAAGGTATACAACAGCTCTTTTTCTATCTACACGCATATTACAACTGGTACACGAAACTTGAGAGGTATAACAATCCATGAGCTAAAACAGAATAATTTTACATTGAAAAGATTACAGTTCATTGCCAATGGAAACCCAGTAGTCGCGTAAGTTATTTCGACGTGCAAAGATCTCCAAGTATTTACCTGTACAAAATGAAGAGTATCATGAATGATAACAAGTTAGTGAAGCTGAATCAGCCACTTGCCGAGGTATATTTGAAATGTTGTATGTAGTACCTTTAAAATTGTGCACATGCTAATGGAGTCACTAACTTTGTTACTAATCTTCAAAACTTGATGCAGTTGAAAGTACACGACAGTATCAATTGAGAATATATAATTAATAGCACGACGGATCAGAGCCTATGAATACTCGATGTGCATAGTCAGTAACCTGTCTTCAATTTCAACAGTAACAAACACGATTTTGCATGCACGTGAAAGTACAATTCGAACAATACCATTCGGCACTAAAGCTTCAATTAGATGGTAGATTTGCTCTGGTTTTTGGCTCTGGCCACGCCGCGGAGAGAAAATAACGTCGGTGTGAGCAGACGCTTGTTCAAAATTTAGTGCTCCCTTCATAAGTGGAAAAAAATACGAAAGTAAGTATCATATTCATGAGCATGTGTGATAGACAATGTCCATCGCTGAACAACACAATAAAAGTTAGAACATGAAGCGATGATACCTTGTATCCAACTATACAAGTTTCCTTTCCATGTTGCAGATAGTATCCATGACTTTTGGCTAAACGTCGATTAACTGTTTGTTTGATCCAATCTATTTGGTCAACGTAGCTGTGATATTTTGGTATCAATAGAATAGAGAAGAATACGAGGTTAGACCTACAACAACAACAGAAAATCGTATAGACAAGTATAGTTCACTGAGCACTAATAGATCAACGCACAGGAGTATCAGGATACGTAGCATATGTACACGTGTGTGAATATTTTGAAGCGCACATTTAGTGAGAAACAGGCGATGCCATCAGCAAGTCCACTTACTTGTAGCCCCAGCTCTTCATGAGATTTAAGCCAACTTCGAATCTTGCATTGATAACCCAGATAAATATAAACCCGTTGTCCGATAAATGTTGAACTGGCATAGACGAGATACTGCTATCAGTTAGCTGAGAATATCCCAATGCCACCCCACGGGTTGGAGTAGCCGAAGCCAACTGCCACGGCGGATCCATCATTATAACGTCGAATTTCGATAGTAACGCCAACGACGAAAAATCGAATGACGTCACGTCTGCACAAATAGGAACAGAGAACGGAGGTGGATCGAACTTCTGAATAAAGGTTTTCGGTTCCGGTTTCTTGTCCACGACACCTTGATTGCCACCATGTCCGTCTTCTGCTCCAGAGTTTGTATGCGAACCCAAGCTGTCTGCACTTATGTGGGTACCATCACTTAGTAACGATGTGCCGACATCTGAGTTGTTCTTGGAATGAAGTTCACGTCTGGGCATCGTATGTCAAGCAAAACTCAGGTTAAGGACGTTAGGATAAATTTGTTATCGGTAAGGAAGTTGTCTACACAAAGATGAGTAAATATTTAGGGGCGGGCATGTGGTTTTGAATACCACAAATGTGAATCAGGTCGAACAGATTTCCGAGATTCGCAAACTCTGTCAATTTAAGAATCATTACGGAATCCATTGTCATGGAAACAATTAAAGAAATGGCAACGTGAACATGACATTCAGAAGAAGAGAATTAGTCATCAGTCATCATACCACAAATTTTTTTAAGAGACAAGGAAAATAAGTAGCTTGAGAAAGTACTATGAAACATGTGCAATCAGATGTACAGCTTACCTCAGAGATTGACGTGCCAATCTTTGTGCCAGAAGCTCTTCTGTACCACAGCCAGAATTAGCTTCGCTATGTGTAAAACTGCTTGAGCCGGAAACCTTACTTGCTTTTAGGTGCTTTCTTATTGCACGCATCCTTCTTTTAATCTAAGTGGTTCGGTGTGCAACAATTATAACAATTGTAGCTTTGTGTCTATTATGATTTGTGGATTGGTAATTTGCTAGCATGGTTCAGCAAGAAATTAATAAGTCAAAACGACATAATATAGAAATAGCAATTATATTCATCACACAAATCTGATATGTACATCAACACGGAAATCTGTGAACATATTCTACACTCAAGTAAAGAAATTCGTGCAGGTGTAGACAGGCAATGACAGATGCAACTACACACTCGCACACTCACAGTTGACACTTGGGAACCGTAGAAAAAATCAGAGGAAGGAAACTGTGCGAGTTAAAAAGATGAACGGCAGATGAAACTCTACATACCGCAACTATTTCTTGCATCATTTTAAGCTGTTCGATTTTCAAATCATCCATGCCTGTTGCCTTGTTGTTTATTCCTCTTTCATTAGTACCATTCGCATCTTGACATTCACTAGACCTTTTAGTCCCCACCCAAACCGCTGCCATGGGACGGGAAACACTCCCTTCCTCAATATCCAAAGAGCCATTTTGGCTTCCTACTATTGTCTTTGTAAACTCCATGGTCTTTGCAAATACTGTTGACTCGATGCCACTATGGAGTTTGTATTTCAGCTTCATAAAAATTCACACATCAAAACTAGGTAGAGGCAACTGAACAATCGTGGGTGTGGTCGCAGGGTGTGAAGACGAAGGGTGTGTATGGTGTAGTGAGTGTTGAGGGGTAGGTATGTGGGTGTGTAGGAGTGTAGGTTTGGCTCAAACGTGGGTGCGGAGATATGTATGGGTGTGTAGGTGTAGCTGTTGTTGCTTCAAGGGCGTAAGCGTAGGTGTGGGCGTTGTTGGGTGTGTGGTGTGTGTAGCTACAGATGTAGTAGCAGTGAGTGAGTGAATGTGTGAATGTGAATGTGAATGTGCGAATGTGAGTGTGAGTGTGAGAGTGTGTGTGTGTATGTGAGTGTGAGTGAGTGAGTGTGTGTGTGTGTGGTGTGTGTGTGGGGGGGGGGGTCTTTTATGTTCACGACGAAGAAAAAGGCGCCTCAATAAATCGAAGTGACTCCTACACAGATTCGAACATTCGAAATAAACTACGTAATTTACAAACGTATAATTTGCGATTGAAGGAGAACCACTTTCTCACGGAAATTCAAACCCCGCCTAAAGTACGGAAACTTAAACTGTAAGAGTCTTATTTTCTCATGTGTGAAAATAGGCATTTTCATATAGCTTAATAGTCGTAGTTGATATTAATAAGACACCGACGGGCATGCACATTTCATTCACACACACACAAACACACATATGCACACAAGCACGATTGTCACATAGCACCTCTCCGGTTTCGTTGAAATTGAATGTATAGTGGCCTTGAAAAAAGTGTTGATCTCAAGTCTATTTATCAGGAAAGGAATCAATTGAACAGCCAAAAATTTTGGAGACACTAAAGCACATCTGTGGACGGTTGCAAACATGGGATTGTTCACTTGATAGTTGAGAGGACAAGCCGCTTCGAGACATGCCGACCCATATATATAATAGTGATTCTTCAACATGTTCTTTTGGTAAGATATTTTTCTAGTGCATGTTGTGCTCAAATCAATCAAAGATAACATACGACTGGAATAGTGGACTTTGTGTGAAACTATATGCATATTACAACACACATTGCTTGTGACACAATTGTGACGTACTTACTTCCCTTTGAATCTCCATTGGAACCCACCAGATTTATAATTCATCGCCTACACCCGTGACTTACTTGGTTAATATTTTCTTCAAGGCATGCATAATTCTAACTGAAATTTCATTTTTAAGAAGGACCGATGTTCATTTGTGTCCGCAAACGACTATATATTTCGTAGCTTGTATCTGATTTAATTGCTACAACGGTGTTTTTACAATATTTTGTGCAAAATAGGAGAAACATATGATCGATGGGGTGAATGTGCTGCGGCAGAGGTGGTGGTAGATCACCGGTTCAACATATTCATCCGTCAGTCGACGGTAGGTCAGTTGTACAGGGAAACTGTTCTTGTTGCAACAAGTGAGTGTTATTAGTAGATATATATGAATATGAGATATACGGCTATGATAAGACAAAAAAAATCGCCAAGCAAGAATTCTTTTCCGTGTATAGTGTTGTTAAATATTACTTCTCTTGTATACAATACATGAACATCACAGTTCCAATTCTGTTCCCACACATATTTCGACGCCTGGCGACTCACTCTCTCTGGGATTAAAATTGTGCACTATTGTATTCCATGCCTTTTCGTTAGATATATATGCTTGGATTGTCTCTGCTCTATATGGTAGCTTTGTATATTGTACGATTTTTTTTGAAGAAAGGTTCCTCGAAAAGTAGGGCAAGAGATGGAAACACTGACCGCTCAACGTAAGCCTTGCACCCCACTGCCCGTGCACTTCTCAACACGATATACATGTGCGGAGTTCATTAGTACTTGTTATGTCCATGTCTACTTTGGCAATAACGCTTCGTCTTATATATCATTTGTTGTATGGATATCCACTGTTTACGTACTTGGTATTCCACATTTATCTGTCTGATTCTTTGTTACCCAGCTATTGTGCAGTTGTACCTCATTCGCTTCCTAGTACGTCAGTGTTGATTCACCTATTTACAAACAAGTATGGATTATGTTGCACGTTATGAATTTGCTCATTTGTTGATATAGACATGTGTCTGTGCAACTGCACCACCGCATGTGCTTCCCTCTATCACTAATACCATAATCTAATAGTTATCGTTTTCTTTGATATATTTATGGTCCGGGTCTTCTTTACTTTGCCCTATATTCAATACTACGCGTAATATGTACATATTTCTACTGTACGATGCTCAGTCTTTGGGTGTGCGCATTCACCCTGTCTGTTGCCATGGCATCTACGTTTGTATACCCAGTCACCATTATGAGGTACGGATTCCTGTTGTGTAGTGTACGGATTCCTGTTGTGTAGTGTACGGATTCCTGTTGTGTAGTGTCCACGGTTGAAGAATTGCCTAAATATCATACGCACGTTGATGTGTACACTGCCTTGCAGGCGTCCGCGTCACAGTTTGTACGTAACTTTCAGCGATGATGCGATGAACGAAACTAAATGGCGTCGGAAATGTCGAGAATTGCTGTGATGTATTCTCTTTTTAGTCTGCACTCCGTTATTATTCATTTTGAGGATCTGGCTTTAGTTGCTCACCACGTTCCAATGTCTTACATGTTTATCATCAATCATAACTCGATATTTCTGGGCTTTCTACACACTCTGACTATAGCAATGAACTTCTTGTCAATCTTCGTCTCTTTCCGAGTAACTACCGATGGTACTTTAATTGGCTTGACCGCGAGCTAATACTTGGTTAGTGGCAACACATTTTATATCTTATTGTGTGACTATAATTCTCTTTTAATGCTACTCGATAAAGTATGTTAAATACTACAACGACCATGTTTATGATATTCTTATCTTACTTCGATGTCATATAACATTGGAATGGTCTCCAGGTTTTAACTCTTACCCCTACGTTTTGATTAAATTTCTTACAGGATACTGGTCCAGCTTGTCGTTCCTCAGCAACATCGTTTTATTCGTACTTATTCCCTTCACCGTCTTTTATAGTGAAGTGATGCCTCTTCACGTTATTCGTTCCCGTAGTGTTCGCAGTACCAATAGCTCTTCCATATTCCCAGGTCTGAATCGTGTGTGTCTTTCACTGGGTTGTCTTTGGCTTCTTATCGGGGGATGGATGTACGTTATACTTTCGTGGGTGGGGCAACTTCCCCGTAGATATTACAATGTATTTGCGTATCTTCCTTACCTGCACTCATCGATCAACTTCGTGGGAGCCCTGCTTTTCTTTAGGTATGAATTCGCAGTCGCGTTATTTAATTGTCAGCCGGTGGATCACGTAAGACTCTGTGATCAGAACAGACACGAATATGAATAAACTAACATGTATAATTTCGCTAATACTGAACTAGGTGTGTGCCAAGCGGTATTTTGAAAGTGATAGAGGTGACGTACGAGCTGCGATTGAACACAGTCACGAATATCACACGGGGGCATCTGGACGCTATGGTATTGGAGAGAAACACGCTACAGCGCAAGGTTGATGCTTTAGAGGAGGAGGATCGGAGAGGCATACTCGAACAGATGCTTCAGCACACTGACAGCCGCATTGGGTGTGTGTTTGTATGTTCTTGTTGAATCCTGCCTTCGTTTGTGAGTGTATAGATATGGTAGTGTACGAACTTGCTAGAAAAACTTGGGTAGCTCCCCTGTTCATGTTCTTATGGTGGTCTCTCTAGTGTTCAACCAAACGTGCTTGTAAGTGTATGGTCTGATTTTGTATGTTGCTTTATATTTCATAATCAGAGTTCTAGAGCGAGAGCTGGGACGGACCAATGCTTGGCTATGGAATTCTCTATTTTTGATGTTCTTGCTCCTAGTGATGGTTCTCTCGATAATGTTGGTCACAAGGATGCTTGTACACTGCTTGGCTCTAATGACGGGTCTTGTACATGTAGACCACCTAAAAGAATTCACAATGACACCTTTGCAAGTGCAATCGATAGCAAGCGATCAAAAGTCGATATCAGCTATACAGGTCAGTACATGTGTGAACATGTAGGCGACCTGATATATGGAGTTCAAAATGATAGCAATGATCTGCTCGAAGTGTAGTTCCATCTAATCTGTTTATCCACATTTTGTTTTGATGTTTATGTCACAACGTCGTATGTTGCTGTCAACAAAAGAATGCGGAAACCTGGAATGTGCTGAGTGAAAATCGCTTTGGTATAGAGTCACTGTCTGCGTTCAGCTATCATGGGGCCTTGCTCGAGTGTGTGTTGGTGCTGTACTATATGGCAACAGGTGTAGTCGGGTTTTATTCCTTAGAATATGTAAAATCTTACACACCAACACCACACAATGTGAGCAATTACGCGGTAATTCACTTATATATTTGCTTGCAGCTTTCGTTGTGTATGTTTTTGACGTATAAATTGCATATATTCATAAAACTGCTTGCACTCCTCTTTGTAGCAACGATTAATAGTTATAATAAGGAACACTCACTACGTGTAAGTAATTGTATGCTTGATTTTCATTCAGATGGTGGGCCACATGTTAGTGCTTCTACTCTTTAGCTCAGCGCTGAATGTGATGACCCACAGCATCGGGCTGACTGCGTTGTACCCAATTGAAAAGTCCATTGGACTTTTCTGGCTGAACACTCCGACTGTGGTTGTATATAACATTAGCTTCGTCTTCTACTTTACCCGCTCGTTAGCTTCTTCCAATGTTCTTCGAAATATCTGGAATTCATTGGCGTTAAAACGTGCCTGCCTGGTCGTTACTTGAAAAATTGTAATATAAGTAGGGTGTGCATATCTATGCCAAACAGTAGTAACTGTATTAAAGTTGGTTCGATGCCATATCGTGAAATATCTTTCCACACTTTATTCTGATAAGCTGAATTTTTAGTCCAACAGGATTATATTACAAGGTAGTTTGTGTGTATACCTGCCGCCACATGAAGCGAGTCACAGCGACCAGTGGACATGAGTGTTATTCTGAAGGTGGCTAGGGCAGTTTCTGCACTATCATGAGGTATACCAAATCTTGTAATCCTGCCTTATCACTGCATCGAAATCATTATACACCTTCGGCTTATGGTATATGCCGCGTGTTCCACGTAGGATTCGTCTTATGAATTGCTTGAGTCGAAGGTGAACCATGCATGTTTGTCATTTTTAGTAGACAACGGTTGTGAGATATCTTTTAGAGTTCCAATCTCATGCCCAAGTATCGAAAATGTCGTGGAATGTAACAGTCTTTTGTGTTTACATTTTAAACCAATAGACTACCTTCTTTGCATATAGCCTGTCTCTATGGACGGACTACACGTAAACAATGTCCACCGCGCGGGATATGAGCGGTTAGGTGCTGTTTCGCTGCGGCCTTAGTAGATTCTAAAATGAAAGGGAACAGGTATTGTAAAGAATTAAAGATCCATCAATCAAGCGATACAGTAGATGAAATTCATTCTTTACTTGTACAAGAATTCGTTATGCTATATTTCACTGCGTGTCGTACTATAACAGCATGAAAGATTGTAAACCCAAAATTAAACACAACATATCGTATTACGGGGCAAAGCATAAATAAGCACCTTCGCAAAACAACTTTCACACATCCACACAGCCTCATGGCAAGTAGCCACTTGGCTGAACGCCTCCGAAGATAATTGTGCACCTGTATATAGATGTAAATGTTACGTCAATGCTACTGAACGTAGAATACCTTATCGGCACAAAATATATTTTGCATAATCATTCTCACGAAACACCCATTGACAGATATGAAGCATGAAAAATATACTTACAAGTGCGATGGAACCATGAGCAACAACCATACTCGCACATGATTGCTTCATCGTTTTCTCCAACTATAGTCGAGCACGTTCCGCACGGGTACTGTCTCGAGTGAAGACAAAAGGATTTGGTGAAAACTCGAGGTATCATATCAAGCACACTGCCACTAGACATGGTAGAGTACGGCAAAATCATGAAGTATGTCAACAGGATAACTGAAATTAGAAACTATGCCAACTATAGTATTACATTGTATAATCGTATATACTTGTACCAATATGGCAAGTGCGTACTGCTTACCGTAATTGTACTTTTAAAAGCATCCATGTCACGCCGGTAGTTGGTCATTGCCATATCTGCCTTTTCTTGGTAAGGCAGTTTCTTCGCAGCCGGCAAGACATTCCATTTTGCCGAGAGTCGTTTTGTGGTCTGGCTGAGAAAGAGTTTCGTTAGAGTCGATGAAATATGAGGTAATTTATGTACTTATCAATTCTTTTGGCGATATGGGATGCATCTTTCTGTGATCAAAGTGCTGCACAGTCGTATAGATGCTGTTAAAATATATATATCCTTAATTCGACACTTTATACATAAGAACGGTTAGATATATGATTGTATGTATAATGTTACGTAGCGATTGCAATACACAGTATACTGCCGTTGCCATACGTATACCATCTTTTATATGATAGAAGCGGAATAATTAAACCTCAATCAGAACATTCTAATTATACTATAATGCAGATTGAAACGCATATACCTCTAAGAATGTGACTTCTGGATGTTCAACATTGTAGACGGGACGCATTTCCTGAAGGTAACAACATGTCATAAATGAACGAATGCATATACTACTGCTTCAAACCAGAACCTTATCAACTTTGAGCAAGTACATTTTTTCATAAAACTTTCTTACGGGTGATTTTCTACTCTCCTCTATAGTCAACTTGCACTAAACAGGATGGATGACATCACGATGCTATCTCTACGTCTGTAGCACACTCAATGTGATACCACAGCATGCTAAAACACTATTGTCTAAGAGACTCGAAAAAAGAGGATACCATAGTTATGCCAAAAACCGTGAACTATTGATTTACCTTGCAATACATAGTGAACGCGGGCATTGGTCGTTTCGGTCCATCGAGCTTCCGCTTTTGTCGACGAATTTGCTGTCCATTCGGTGCTAGGAGAACACACGCTGGCATTTTCCCATAACGCTGACGTATCTGGAAAGCCCAGCACAAAAGAAACCCGTCAGTGCCCAGATAATACAAATATAACATGTGACCGTATGCTAATATGCAATTAGCAATACCTCGTCATTGTTATCCTCCGGTATTTGGTCCTTATAGTCTGACTCTTCCGTTTTCTGCTCGCAATTGATCATCACCGATTCGAAATCAGAACGAAAAGTTGTCAATACCACATAATAAATAGTGCATGGTGATAAACAAGAGTAGAATAGAACTCGGTAAGCATCTGTGACCAGAAGAACACTTGTTTTACTTTCAGATTCTACTGTATTATACGAACGCTTATTGTTGAAAAACGCAAACATTAGCCGTTCAGATTGTACGACTTAACACGCTAGCCAGTAGAATATACAAGGCACTTTCCGCACTGTACGCAGAACTCGAATTCATTGCAACCAAGATAGTTTATGAGTGTAAACTCGGTCAGTAAACACTTTTACACCAAAGAAACAAGCACGAATTATGACAATCTGTGTACCTTCGGCTGGGATTGTTCGGCCATCGCAACAGGCTTTTCTATATTTTCTTGTACAGAAATAATCTCATTTTGGGAGGTCGCTTTGTCAGAAGAATGGATCCCGTTCGCCGCGTTCCGCTCGGTCATGACTAGGTTCGGGAAGATTTCCTGATCCAATGTACTTGGGAAATCGAGCTGCAACAATGATAAACTTGGACTATCTCACTCGCAAGACGCTTCTATACAAGACTCTACTGATCTGAAACGTCCTGGTCTGTGGTTAAATTATTTTGTAACGACCATTTATATTGATAAAGTAAGTACGGTACGGTACCATACATAGCCCTTCTTCAGTGCAGTTCAGTTCAGTGTAAACGAATGCAATGTGTCACGTTCAGCTCATCGCTTTTGTGTATAAAAACAGTAAATAAAGCCGCTGTTTGCGTTCAACGCGTGCCATTCAATCTAAGCTCCAAATGAACAGATAGAATGGCCTTTATAAGGGTCTAACAGGTACTAATTCTCTTACACAGAAATGGTAAATATACTTTTATCAGGTCATCATTGATTGTTTAGCTCTCCTTTCATTCACTGTGCAAACACACACACATATATATACACACATATATATATATATATATCAACGACAGTGATACTTGGTGTTTCAAAATATCTTGTGCACAATCTGCACGTTTAATGAATTTTTCTATAAGTTGCCATGGACGAAGAGACCATTCTCCAGAACGAGATTGATTCTGTGGTATGTTGATGAACAAGTCGACACATAAGTGAGTTTAGTTCAACATATTCTGCCACCTCAACTTTAGCTTGCAACAGCTCCGCTAGCACTTTCGCATGTTCACGAGGGGAGACAACTAATATTTATGTATTCATTCATATCAACATACAGCGGGCTGAGTTAGAATGGATCATGGGACCAGAATCAGGTCACGTCAACAATGTATTTCAAGAGGTACGCCGTCTGCTTAAATCAACGGTGGAGACTCTATCGGACGTTTCAACAAGTGCATTAGATTCCAAACTCTATAGTACACCGCTTACTACTGAAGACGACTCAGTTCAAGGTACAGGTGCACATGTGGTGTTATTGACATGAAACAGTTCGCAGCTATATCCTCAGGAGCTTAAAGCTAGTCTATTTTTTTTTGCTATATTTAGGATTCGTTGGTTTATGTGGTCATTCTATAAAGAAGGCAAGTCTACAATTTACTTTCAAGTCTCTAAATCGCGGCGTGCCTTTCAAAACAGCCATAGCACATGATGCCCCATATATCATTTATCAGGTAGTTGTAACAAACCTTTTTGTGCTTCTTAATGAGTTAACTAGACTAGCGACCTCGATTATACTCTATTCCGATAAGACTGCCAACACAAAGCAATCCTGAACTTTGTTCTTTATATCTACGTGTAAGACAAACTCAATTTGTGTTTATTGCTGACACTTTGTCATTCTGTTGGAAGTACGTGCTCTAAAACAAATGTGGTGAAGCAGTTATGAGAAAATTTGTAGTACAGTTAGCGACGACTATCTTGTCATTTGTTGTAGGTACAGAATGCGTCAAACTATCTACTTGAAGCTCACACTATTGCTTGCGACTCAAATCAAGAGCTCCTTGGACTTATGAACGATCCAAACCGAGAATTGTACTCGCATTGGGAGCAAGGACGACAATATGTTTGCCAGGTACATGCAAAGCTATAAACGTCAGAGATATACTCTTCAGTGTGCATTTGTCATTTAGGGGCGTGTAATGAAAAGTATTAGCCGTATTGTAGGCAGTTGCCTGACGCCTGATGTATAGGCTGCAAGTAATTTTTTATATACTGCGCCAATCCTTATGACACTGAGCTCCGAAAGGATCATGACAACTGCCAATTACTGCACTACCAAATGCGTATACTGCTTCCATGTAGATAGCGATATGTCCGTGAATCTTTGAAATACAATTGAATCTTTAGTGACGTTGGTTGTACTACATGATAGCCCACGGATTAATGTATTGCCCGATCACAAATCTGCCTTGCGCAGTGTCAACCCGTGCCTGTAATACATAATTCCTTCATTGTTTACAACGACGGAATTCTGATTGGCGTTCCACTAAACGATGTACCGTAATGGAACCTTCTTCTAATTAGACCATGGACAAGCTAATGTTGAACTTAAACCATGCGAAAGATCAGCTGGTTAGATCAGAGAGGAAAAGTCTACGGGAAGCTTGCAACGAGCACACTAACATAAATGTATGTATCGCACATGGGATATGATATTTACACGCTGTATTCTAGGCAGTGCTCGAAATTGCATCGTTTCTTTGGTTCCCCTTTGTTCGAAGAGGAGGGATGAGTATACAATATATATGTGCGTATCACACTTCACCTATTTACTTACTGTGTGTTGGCTGTTACTATGAATTCTTACGTGCATGCATTCCTCTCTTTTCTTGTTTATGTATTTTCTTCCTGTTTACAGACAGACATCACTCGGCATGGTTTATGTCGAACCTTTCTAGTAATGCGTTGTTCTTAAAAGAGTTTCGAAGGCTTGTAGTTTTCATTCTCTTTAATACTGCTGTTCAGGTTTATCGTCCCTCACTTCCGGATGGACTCGTGGTTGATTTTCGAGTAGATTATGGTAGCCTTATCATGACAACATACCTTCTCAACCCTCTCACTAGTACACCCACGAATGACAAAATCAATCAAGCGTATGTGCTTCGTGAGTGGTATTCATTCCCATGCGAGGATGGCAGTAGGTTTGCGCGTTGATTTGGACGATAACGTTCTAATTCATGTTTTTTTATTGATCGTAGACTTATTCTGCGTCCATTTATGAACTGTGATATACTCATTAATTGTAATACGACTTTTCTCCACGTCGATGTTCATTCTGGTTTTCCACAATAAGTACAAACTTGGAACGATTCCACATGCGAATGTCGCTCACTCTTGCTGCTTTCTTATCCTCATATCAATACAGGCAACACAGAGGTAAATGGTTCGATATAGAGGATATAGTAGAATTAGAAAGCAGTATTCCAGCTTTGGGAGAATCATTGACAAGGATCAATAGCTGTTATGAAATGTGCCAACGCTTCAAGGACAATCTGAACTCGCTTATGGTTAAAGGACTCAGATAGGAAATATGTTAATTAGATTTAATTGAAGTGTAAAAGACGTACTGACAAGTATGTAACTGGTAATATTATTATGAATAAACTGAAAGTGTTCTGGATTGTTGGTTATCCTGGTACACCCACTCTCGATGTTAGTCGAATATGTGGATGAAATTTTAACTTGTCCTGCAAGTCCCAGAAGCACTGATGTCAGAAGGCTAGTTCCTGTCGTCCTAATCTTGGGATTCTCACTATCATTCTTGCGAAAAAGTACAGCTTTGTACTGCCCGCTAGAAGGGTTTTATGGAAAGTTAAGTGCAACACAATATTCTGTTATTTGGCAGAGTAGGAGTACATAGTTTAAAGGTCAAGGTACAAATCTTAGTGCAAGGGGTATGCTTGAGGAATTAATATATACGATGAAGTGGAGACAAAATTGTTAGCAGCCACCAAT
Organism: Creolimax fragrantissima; assembly: GCA_033442365.1. Taxonomy (NCBI): domain Eukaryota; class Ichthyosporea; order Ichthyophonida; genus Creolimax; species Creolimax fragrantissima. The sequence continues at coordinate 183,512 of JAWQFL010000015.1, read as the reverse complement.
ATGTCTAGAACAATCTAACTATATTGCATCGCATCAATTGTTTACCCAAGACCCGTATAACAAGCTAGATATTAAGAGAAAATCCACAATATAACTATGCAAGTCTTCCACAGCGGCTTCAGGTAACCTTGCTTCTCGTCCATCTACACCTGTATGTGGACTCATAATATAGTACAAACCACAACGGAATTAGAGTTATCAAGGAGTAGTATATAGATCTAGACGTAAAGGCTGATGTAACTACATACTCCCGTAGTTGATATACAGAGAGAACTTAAATTTCACATAAAGTATGTTTTGGTTTAAAGGACGCAATCAGAATGAAACCCATCTCTCCACAAAACATGTTGCTTAGATTATGTTCTGGCACTCATTAGTACGATAAACAAAACTATATGGCTTTGTCTACTATCACGCGGCTGCGAAACTGACTATGATAGACCAGCTCGTGCGTCAATGTGAAAGTGAAGGGAGTTTCGTAGTTTATGAATTAATCAGCCGGTAGGAATCTCAAATTCTGCGCCAAGAAGCAACTCTAGATTATAAATATATCTCCTTGAAAAACAGGTGTAGTTTCCTTTGTAAGATTCCAAAGCGTATCTAAACTATATAAAATAACAGACTTCATACACTTCCATGTTTGCGCATTTGTGTATTATATGCTCACTATCACATATCACGCCACCAAGTCTACTACAAAAGGTTTAGAAATAACTCCTAGAATCCTAGAAACGAAGAGCACAGTATATCACAGGTGTGAAAAGCAGGCACGTCGTCCTACTTAAAGCACAAGGCCGAATTTGTTCATACAATTCGGAAGGTGAAGGAACACACAATAATTTGACACTTCGATTGTCTATGAATTGCACTTCTAGAGCATGTCTATTCCTATGTATGTACGTGTCTAGTGTATTGCATGTGTGCTGTATTATAAATCAACTACACTACATGTTTACTACAATACATGTCTACTGCATTGTATATCTACTACATTACATAGTATGCCAACTGCAGTGTATGTCTACTGCATTGTATATCTACTACATTACATGGTATGCCAACTGCATTGTATGTCTACTGCATTACACGTCTGCTGTATAGCCTGTTTAATGCATTGTATGTGTATATACATGTATATGTATGCTGTCGTGAGAGAGTGTATATATATATGTGTGTGTGTGTGTCTGTCTGTCTACCTGTTTGCCTGTGTGAAGGTGTTTGTGTGCAAGTCAAGCGTGTGATCGAATGTGTGGCCTCGCTTTGTTGTGACGAACAAACGACCGAACGAACGTACGAACGAACGAAAGCACTGCTTTTAACAACACACACCACGTGAGCGGATGGTAGCTATTACACACACTACGAACACACAACACAACACTACAACTACTCTACACTACTACCAAACTACATTACATTACACTATATTAAAACATTAACTACAACAAGTACGTGTGTTAAGCATATCATACGTAACGAGAAGTATGTCTCAAGTTGAGCTGGGCGACATGCCTACTAGTGCCAATTCGTCTATTCCTTGCGAGGAATTTTCATTGTTCAAGCAAGCACTTATCAAGCTTAGAAAGGTGGACGACTTCGTTATTCAGAGATTAAACACTGCCATTCCTACGGACACTTTTAAGAAGGCTGGTTCCATAAGTGTCAAACATCACAAGTGCGATGATTTTCACATGCAGGTATACTTAATGGTGTCAAATCGTGCTTGTACTGTGCTACTTTCTTTAAAATCTGTTCGCGGTTTTGGGTGCGACTTGACAATTCAACAACTAAATACGTTCTTGATGAAATACGTTTTATATTTCGCTTTCAATAATTACAACTTAATATGGTATAATAGTGTAGTTCTTGGTTTGTTTTCGTGCATTTAATCATGTCTATTTTCAATTATTCTCCACGTAACTGGCTAGTTGGAAGATGCGTACTCTGGTAGAATTTCAGCTATTGAAAATTGTATAAAAAAGATGGAAGTACGTGTTGATGCGTTGCGTGCTCAACGATCAAAGGATCGTGATAACTCTGTGCTATCGGAGGAGCTGTCAGAACGTCAGGGAAGCGTAAGTCTCTTTTAATGTTCTTTGTGTGCATAATGTTCACAATAGTTTGGTAGCATTTCTGCAGCAGGATCTTCATCGATCTTTGGTGAGTTTAGGTTGTATTACATATTCTTGAAGTTTGTGCCAACAATAATTACTTTATTTATTTTATGTCCGTTGAGATTTGTATATATCTATTTGTACTGCGTTGCAGCTTCGGTTGATGCAGAACGAGCTCAATTATGAAAGAATTATCCAGGAGCGCTCCATGAAGGTATTCAAAGAGAGATGTGGTAGCTTTGACACTGTTGAGTCCACGAGTTCGTAGTGCATTCCGCATGTAGCATCATGTATTATATAGACACCGGAAAATCCTCACTGTAATGAAGACTAGCGAAGTTTTTTTCCGTAACTTGTGTGGTACGGGAGTCTGGTGAAGTTTTCGAACAATTCATTCGCATGTATAGTACCTTCGATTAACTAATTCTTGGAATGTAGTTAGAATTCAACCAGTACAAAGCAATTAAACAAACTGAAAGTGCATATACAATTACAGATTTAATATCGTATTTATAATAGTCCTGCGCTTAACCCACGTGTTAAAGGTTGCAGTTCCGGGCGAATGTCCGTGTCGTGCTTGTCTGAGTATTTGACCCCTTTTACCACTTCTTAAAGAATTTGTTGTTCATATAGCCAAAATAAAACGGAACTACGCAATCGCAACGGAACTACGCAATCGCATCATGCTTGTGCTTCCTCCCTACACTGTTTACAAATCAAATGAGTAAACAGGATCACCTCACAATTCATGCACTGCATTTTTTGAAAATATCGTATGCTTACCTAGTTCCATGTCCTTCCTGAATTACAAACCTCTATGTATACAATCATCCAAAGTAATGTCTGAAGAAAAGTCCAGAAGGATAAGCAAACGCATTGCGTACATGAACAAACAAGCTAGATAATCCAAGATTAGACAACTGGATCGATTCGTTTAATTGTTGTACACCGCCTGATCTATAATTTTGTAAGAATGGCAACTATGTTATATAGGTATTAGTGTAAAAGTGAAAACACGGAAAAAAAAGATATAGCGCATGTATCGTTCTCTTTGGTGGATCACTGCGCCATGTGCCCATTTTCCCAAATCTCGTTCCAAGAGACAACTATCGTTGGGAAATAATATTTCAGGTTGGTTGGTTTATTACTAGAAGAGAAGCGACACATGATGTCGTAGTCTTTTAGTACCAGAGAATGTAGGATAAAAGTGTAATCATGGATTGTCCTTGAAGCGTTGGCACATTTCATAACAGCTATTGATCCTTGTCAATGATTCTCCCAAAGCTGGAATACTGCTTTCTAATTCTACTATATCCTCTAGAGAATGTAGGATAAAAGTGTAATCATGGATAGAAGATCGAGTATTTATTGTTCTCGTAAGTGGATTACTGCGCATAACATGATTATACTATTACATTACTATCATGATAAATTTACACTATTCTCACACTGGCCAGAGCGGTAGTAAGTTCGCTATTCTTGACCGTCTGCAACGAGACCGTGCTGCGGATGTTGCTGTGGCTTTGTGATATTCGGGCCAACCTGTAAAGAGAAAGTGCATACTTAGAATTTGCGAAGCAAACAATGTAACAATCATAGCTACACAAACTGGAGACACGTCCGCAGTCTTAATACATACCTCTAGCTTGGATAACTCTTTAACAGTAGACTCAATGGACTTTAAATTTGAATTCTTTAGGTTAGCCGTGACATCGTCCCATACAAGCTTAACATCTTTTTTATACCTAGCTGCAATGTTGAACGACATCATTCGATCTGGGTTGCTTTTCAGTCGGTTTCGAAACTGAGTGATCACAAACTCTATAGCGCTGTTCACGTCCTCTGCTTGGTTCGTGTTATCAATTGATTAATGCAGTAACAAGTTATATAATAAGACAGTCATGAGATATATTATCCATGTCTAGAGTGTATGACTTGATCTATTTCTATGCGCTCAAAGACTATTGTGACGACAATCCCAACACATATTTCAAACACAATTTTGTACTTTTGAAGTTAGGCCACTCAAATGGTATTATATACCAGGAAACAAGCCGACAGCACAATACAACATGTAAGAAATATAAGAAGTTCAAGATTGATGTTCGCACAATCAAAGGACACCGATCTTACCATTTGGCCCAGAATACTCCGGAAAGCAATCCGTCAACGGCCGTTTACGCAGCATTTCTTCAAAAACGTCCTTCTTGTTGAGGATTAGGGCAATCTTTGAATCTGCAAACACTCGACTGTTTACTGTTTGTGTGAAAACGTTCAGTGCCTCCTGCATTCGATTTACAGAGGAGTCTTCGTATATCACACTCCCATAGCTAGTACAGAGTGTATTTAGTAGGTTACGTATGTGTGTGTGATCATAATAGGTTTAGAAGAAAATATTTAATGTGCTGCGCAAGTCTTAACCCGTTAAATAATCATGACTGCAATGGATTGGTAGTTTTTATACTTACCCTGCCAAATTTACTACGTAAAAGACACAGCTGACGTTATCAAAGCAATGGATCCACTTCCGTCGTTCATTCCGTTGACCTCCCACATCTATCACTCTTTTTGTTTAGACAGAGATAAATCATCATGAGCATGAGTGCGCGCTTAATGCTTCTTGGTGCAAAGAATACAAGCATAAATAACTGTGGACTTACTCGAAATGCAGTGGGGGGTTGCTGAGCTCTGTGGATATTATACCAGTGGTAATTATTCGCGCCATAACACAATCTTGTTCGTCCGGAAGGAATTCGGGGTCACAGAAACGTACCATATTGTCAAAATAGCTACAAGTATAAATTGGTAATGCATTGAAGGTCAATTGCACGTGCTTAATGATGCAGCACATAAAGTAAAACTGTTCTGATTTTTTGGCTTACTATTCTATGGAATCTAAGCACCAGTATTCGTCACGGCGCAACCAGGCATCCCGAATCAATGTGTTTTTCCAACAAGTATGAACAGCGTTATAAATTTCTGTAGGGATTGTACTATCGTCGTCTGCAAAATCAAAGTTTCTAACTAGGTTGCTGGCAGACTATGAGAATATATAAATAACAAAAAATGAAATGGAAAATCTGTCAGAATTTGTCACTACCAAAATATGGGCTGGTGGTACGTTTTTCATGCAGTGTTAGTATTGCCTACAAAATTTTCAAAATTTTCACGTACCATTAGCTCGGAATCTGTGGTTAAATCAATCGGAGGCGATATGGTGCTGCAGGCCTCAATGAGCACTTGCATACTTTGCACCGTGTTACGACGTAGGTTAACACCGAAGCTTCTGAGCTCGTCGGCATTAAAATCAATTTTGTGTATCACCCTTATTTGTTTTAATATTGTACTCTTTCCGCATTCACCCGCACCAAGTAGAAGTATCTGTACAGACAGCAAGGATGAGTATAAAACGAAAAGCAAGCCTGTACTCCAAATTATTCATCAACGTAAAATGTGGTGCAAGTGAATGCAAAGAGGCAACAACAACAACAAAACTCGTGTAGTATTCGTCTTGACATTCTAACATGAATAGACTTCATAGGTTTGCTAACCATCACCAATTCGAGGTGGCTGGCTTCATAGCATACAGAACTTGAAAATTCTGCTGCATACTATAATATTCACGTTTTTTTCTTACCTTGAAATTAAGGCTGCTTTCTAAGCAAGCTTTTTGCATCTGCCTTTCGGCACCTTCGCTGATATCGTCCGACGAGTAATTAGCTGGCTTGGTTTCGCCACCGCGTTTGAAGACTCCTGTAATTCTTCTAGCGAGTGACTTGCGTTTCATTTTTTTCGGGTCACTGATAGTACTCTCAGATGTAGCCTTCTTTTTAAAATGTAATATGTCTGCAACGCTGTTACGCTTTTTTTCCCCAACACTTGTCATCTTAGCTTGACGTGATATCTTGTATCGGCAGATATGAAAGAACAAAAAAGGAGTGAGCTCTGAACACTGATATTTACGTTCATGTAGTGCTTTTTTTCCACATGCGTTGAGCGTGGCAGGCCTGGAATGAGTGACTCCCTACTACACACGTCCAAATATTGTTTTTTCAGTTTGCAGTAAATATGTTGATGCTGATATACTTGTTAGCTAGTGTAGTATATTTACACTCTAGCGTACAAATAATGAATGGTCTTTAAACGGTCAGTATATCAATTTACGCTAAGAAGAACAAACAATGCATAGTTGTTGAAGATTGTTTTACATCCATAGTTAAAAAGTGTTGCCGTACAGTACAGACTGCACCGACACCATATCAGTTGATCAGTTCGTCCATCGGTTGGTTGGTCACTGGGGAGCGTTGACGAATTAAAAATGGATAGATGAAGATTAATTTATAACACTGAATTAGTTCTTTTCTCTTACAATTGGTTTTGCTGTAAACTATAGAATTAGTTTTATCCTGTAAGATATTAGTTTGTGAGATTTACTTATGTCTGCGGAAAATAGTTCAATTCGAGCAATATTGTATATGTAGAATTAGTTGAACTCTGAGCATGTTGATGGCAACGATAAAGCAATAACATTTCGACAAACACAGCCCAATTGCAATGAACAGGACTTGCATGGTTCATTTTCTAATAGGAGCGATGGAACGTAAGCAATGAACATATCCTACGAAATGTGGAAGGTATGCAATGAACGTGTCTTACATAGACTTCCTTTTAGCTAAGAGCAAGGATGGAAGGTAAGCAATGAACATGTCCTACATAGGCTTCCTTTTCTAAGAGTAAGGATAAGAAACGCCACCCGAACACAATAGTGACCAGGATATAATTATCGTCAGATAGACTCCACCGAAATACGTGACGATCAATGTACCATCTCCCTTTTATAGTTTTCTTGTGATAAATTTTTCTCATGCTGTGTGTTAAGCTCAGGAAAGAAAATCACATAATGAAACACATCGCACATTATCATTGAACTCATACCAGAATTTCTTATATATCTAGTTTGTATCGCAGTTCATTGTTACTGAAACCAATTACACGTTCTCATTGAACTCATACAAGAATTTTTCATATAATTAGTTTATTTCACAGTTCATCGTATTTATCACATTCGCATAAATTACTTGATACAAGTGAAAAATAAACTCGGCAGAGAAATTAAGACCAAAAACATATAAAACGCCGGATTCGAGCAATCTTTCATGAATCATTTGTTATAGCGTAATATAGTATCTTGGTAGCACCATTATATGTGGAGCCCTTCATCACAGAATGTAATTTTCACATGGCGTCGTGACTCTATTTGGCTCCAACGGTACCAATATGAAGTGCTCGGAACCAGTGTTATGAATGTATATGTCCCGTACTCGTTTGGAATGCATTGCTATATATTTGTATCAATTTACTGGGAATTGGCAATCCCTGAAATGAAACAAGGAAGTGCAGCGTAACATAACCAATCTGCCAACATTAAACTCGGGTGGCGGACGGTGGACTATTCCTTCTACGTTACCTACAGCTGATTCTGGATTTGACGATGCATATAGCACAGAAAATCGACGTAAGACATTGTGTCAAGGCCAGCATCTTCGACCATTAGTAAGTTCCAACCAATTTCGCTTGGATCGCGCTGCCGAACGACAAGCAACTTTAGGAATCTTTGGCGTGAGGTTCGTACGTGATCTACTAGCCTACGAAGAGATCGACTTTCGGGTGTATCAAGCTCAGGCAGGGTGGACTGTTGACAAATATTAAAACTCGGATAAGTCAAAACGAGCAAGAAATCCAACGTCATTAACCATAGGAGGCCAACAAGAAAAAATAGTTATAATGCTGCAACGTTCTGGTCCAAGAAATGGGTGACGTAGTCTATATTCCGCCCAAACATGACAAAAGAAAAGCCATCTTAAGAAAATGGGCACAAACGTAATACCAGGCCAATACTATATCCAATATAATTCTTACTGGTAACATACCACATGAGTATCTATATGACTGGCATCGGCAACTCCAAATACGGCCTGACACCATTGAGAGGGCGCGTTTGTTCCTATCCACAAGTACAACACTAGCCCATTATCTGTTGCAACAGCAGACGCAAAATAAGTACAAGAAACAAATAGAAACAATAGTTCTTCTACGAGCGGTAACCCAAATCGTTTAGAGTAATTGATAATGCCACACTCGAACGTGAGGGGCGTCTGCCCGTACTCGGCAAAATTGCCCATACTCGGCGAAATTGTCATCAGTTGAAATACTTGACAGCATTCGGAGAAAATGTTTGGCACGTGTGGTTACACACTGCCGACGGTGGGCACATAATAACAGCTCATGTGAGAGAATGAATGCTTCTAATATTGGGCTTAATACGTACTAGACAACAATGAACAGTGGTACATACCAATGAGGTACTGCCTTTCCGATTCTAGTCTATCATAAGATACGCGCATGTTCGTAAGCGGTACATCCAGATTCTCAGTTTCAGAAATATCAGATACACAAACTAGGCGCGGATAGATGAAAGGTATTGACATTGCCACTGGCATGGAGAGAATCTCTAAGATTGTTTCTGCTCGTCTGTCAACGGACATGTCAGCACCAGTACGGAACAAGTCTGTCTTGAGAAGTGCGGCTAAATACACTGGCATCAACTTAAGAGCTTCCGGAAGAATTAATTGTCCAGGGGATGATGTGCTATAAATGGAAGGATCCGCCACGGTAGTTTTAGTCATAACAAAAGACCGCGAAGTGTGAGCAAAAGTGTAACTGGAGCAAACATTTGGAGCATTTCGAGACGTGGGCACCGTTAAAATTACCTTGCACAGTGCTTGCGATACACAGATAGAATCTCACTGGCCTTCTCAATGATATTATCACGAATAGTTTTCGTAACAGTCTTTCGCATATCCATTGCACTTTTTTTGGCAAAGAAATTGAGAAGTGTATCCAGTTCTGCGTGACGGAAGACCTCGCTAAGTTGATTAACAACTTTCATCTGAAAATTAATACAGCGCACCTGTCGCTCTCCAAACATAGTGGTATATAGCATTGCAACCTATAGCATGTGGGGAAATGAAGCTTAAAATACGATCTTCAGAGATGTAGCATGCAAATGTACGACCTCAAAACACGAGGATGGCGTGGAGGTCGATAAGATGGGCGAAATTGTGTACGCTTCAATTCTCATAGTACTATTATATATTTCTACGGCAAACCAACCATGTATCAAAAGACAAAAAGGTACCTGGAGGTACGCGTTAGTACTTGCAACAGGGATGGTACCATCGTAATGGATGCGCACACAAACACTCTTATCGCTATCGATACCAGACATTTGCATATCGACATGGTTTTGCATGAAAAAGTTTCCGTAGTATTGCATAGCTCTCAGTCCTTCACTGGTACGCACACGCATAAGCGCTTCATAGCTGTAGAATGATAACGTACATAGATTAACGAGCGAAATACCATGATTTCAAACCCAATTTCTGAAACGTGGTAGCTATCATGGAATCGTAAATTATAGTATGCAATACTAGGGAACACGCTCTTACCCAAAAGGACGAGAGATGGCACGGCCCAATTCTGCGCTAAATTTATGCCCATCAGTTGCAGCATTATACTTTGCATATACATAAGTATGACCGCCGGTTAAGTGAGAAATTTCGCCCAAAGTTGCCACATCTGCAAATGCATTTGGGAAGAGAAACATTTCCACTGACACGCCCACTTTGACCAGGGATTTCGCGAGCTCAGTATACTCCTCATTCCCAGAGTTCAAAAGTGTTGGTTCCTAGTAGTATAAGTTACCATACAATCGAGTAATAAAGAATATGATTTGCATTAAGAAGGGCAAGGTAAGACGATCAATTGTTCAGGCCAATACAACAAACTTGAATAATGAAGGGAAAGAAAGTCGTAACACAGCAACTGTGTACTCACCAAAATCGAATGGTGAATCATGATCGTGAACATCGAAGGCGGTAATATAATGTGCGAAAAACTCACCTTGTCTGTGCCGATAGCCTTACTGTCATAGCGATCGGCGAGTACGGACGAACCTTGGCCGCTAGGCTTATTCATTTGGAAGGCGAATATTCTTCCACCAGTAGGTATAAGCCCGTCTTTAACGGCTGATAAAGTGGAAAACAACCTTGCCTCTGTTTCCCGATTGTTAGCATACATACGGGGAAGATTATCCAACAGCTGCACAATAACATCTCGCGATTCATGAACGTCGACCGCAAGCCCGTCTGACAATGGTACGAACACCTCTGTGTCTGCAACCACAAGCATCTGAGGCTGACTCAGTCCCGCCTGAAATATCAATACACACCGAGTGTGACCGAACATTGGGATGGTCGTTACAAATAGTATGGGTAGAGAGGCAAGAAGTGAGAAAGTATGGCAAGACTTGAGTTGAAGTCGGGGACATACAAGATGAGAACATACAGAATTATTGAACTACAAAACGCAAGCAACATCTGTATCATAAATCAATGAGCAGTGGAGTCTTATCATACCCTGAGATCATAGAAGTGTACGCTTTTATCATAGGTAACAATCCCACACTTGATAGGCGATTTCTCAGCACCCACTGGCTTCGGGAAATGGTCGAGCATATTTTTAATCGTCCATGTTGCAGCAGAGACCATTCCACTCTGAACTGCGGCATAGGACACATCGATGGCAAAAATGTACTGCGCAGCGACAGGTTTCCGGTTGTAATACTGTGATGTACACGTAAAATCGACCGTGCCATGGAGAAGCTCCATTCGGCTGCGGTTTCAAAATGAGTGACAAACAGCGATTGTTAAGAGTCACCTAACCACATATCATTCTGATTCCCTAATTATGATGAGCGTATTCCTAAGCAGTTCACAGTGTTTACGATATTTGTTCTAATGATATGAATGATAAGTGTTTATGCCACACAGTAAATGAGTACGAACAAAAATAATTCTCAACGTATAAATATTCCCACAAGAAAACGGTGTACATTTGACACGGTAAATAAAATTGACAAAGTATGACTATTCACATTGACTGGTAGTTCACCGCGACACTCGTGGGTTATATTCTCGCACATCAGACAATTCAAACATACTTATGAATGTCCATTCGCCTTCCAGTATGATCCAGATTGCAGAAGTAGTTCTGTGGCACATCATTGGTAAAGGAGCACAAATTACAATTGTAACGGCGGCCGCCGTCTACAAACTGTACGAAAGGATTGATGTAGGCATGGCAACGTCTGTGCCACACAAAATAAACATGAGCTTACAATTTCATTAGCTGGATTAGCATAATCGAACGAAAGGGAAAACTAGGTGTGAACAGAACTCAGGATGAATTACATACCGGCATCTTATCGGGCCATCTGTTCCCATATCAACTACTGGAGTAGGTACCTCACCAGGGGCGACCTCTGCCAACGGTTGCACTACTGCAACGAGAGGAAGACGCGAAGTCTTACTCAATTCTTCCGAATTAGGAATACTGTTGCAAGTCATTCTTAGAAATCGTGGAGTACAGTTTCCTTCATCTATAGCGATAAAATTAGTGCTTGCGAGGGGGGGGGCGGGTTTTTGCATAGTACCATATCGTGCCGCGTCACCTTCGTAACTCTTCTGATCGTTTGTCATCACGATTACTGGGGAAGGTATTTGGTTTGGGTCAATTTTTGATGCTGGTTTCTTCGGCCGTTGCTGTCCCTGTACAATCGAAAATCATTTGAGAGAAAATACTTAGAACTATGTTTATGTCGATACCCTTCTTTGTTATAAGGAACAATTCGACAACTAGCTAACGAAGGTTAAATATGGGCTTACTGTTTCCACCAAGTAGTATACTCGTTATTTCGCAAGTTAGTGTATATAATTAGAAGCAATTGGGTAATGTTATCAACAAACGTAGCCAAAAAAACCATGCACATGTTCATATATAATTTTGAACAAAACTACTTTAATACAGTATAACCATAACACATAAAACGCACCTGACTGCCATAAGGCTGACCGTATCCCACTTGTGCTCCTTGACCTGATATCATAGAAAAGAATAAATACAGGCTATAAAAGCAATAGAAACAGAGTTTGTGATCTACGCTAAATCGGACTCAACCACATACCTGGTTGCCCATATTGTTGCATGCCGGGCTGTGTTGTGTGTGCCACTGGCTGACTATATCCGGGTCGGTTGTATTGGGGCCCACCTTGACCTATGGCAAGAAATATCACAGGAGTGAAAATCAGAAACAAATATGTTGAACGCGCTCTGTATGTAAGTGACTGTACGATTCTAAAGTATTACTAACCAGGTTGACCAGCGACTCCAGCATGTCCCATACCAGGCTGTCCCATACCAGGTTGTCCCATACCAGGCTGTCCCATACCAGGCTGCCCCATACCAGGCTGTCCCATACCAGGTTGGCCCATAGCAGGCTGCCCCATACTAGGCTGCCCCATACCAGGTTGACCCGTGCCAGGCTGCCCCATACCAGGTTGGCCCATGCCAGGCTGCCCCATACCAGGTTGGCCCATACCAGGCTGCCCCATACCAGGCTGCCCCATACTTGGCTGTCCCATACTGGGCTGCATCATTCCTGGCTGTCCCATGCCAGGCTGTCCCGTGCCCAGCTGTCCCATATTGGGCTGCCCCATACCAATACCAGATTGGCCCATGCCAGGTGGTACAATTGCAGATTGCCCAGTTGAATTAGTCTGCTCTGGGTATCTTCTATGTTTGCTGTCTTTCCGATGAGTCGTAATATAGTCATTTCCTGTAGGGATGCATTGATGAGTAGCATGTACATCAGTAGAAGGAATACATATAACTTGATGCACAAACTAAAACTAGCCTTAACAAACTAAAACTAGACTCAATTTAAGATAAGGTAGCATTACCTGCGGTGTGGCCCTGAAGACCGGGTGCATTTTGGGAAGGATATGTACCCGACTGCTGCAAAGAGGACTCCGGATAGCCTGAGCGGTTATGATGTGATGGTACATTCGAAGACTGCCTACTCGCTGATGCAGAAGATTCGATTTGTGATTGAGCATGCATATATTGACCTTGAGCTTGAGCCCCTGAGTCATGGTGCACAGGCATAGTGCCTAATAACATGATATACCATGAGATGGGGTATAATATGAGGGAGCTATTGCGAACACCTGCAGATAAATGATAGACTTATCCGTGGTATTTCTGATTGACGGAGGAAACAGAGCTGGGAATTACACTTTAAAGCTCAACCATCGTACACATTGGGGAACATGTTAATATAGTACGATGATTAAAAGTCGAAACTGAGACTGAAAAATACAAAACACGCTCGCGAAGTGACGTGATATAAGATATCTCACTTGCATGCAAACTACATCCATGCTGTTTATAGAAAGCATGTGCTTATTTCGCTATAAGAAACACAAACTATATGTAGCGAATATTCAGGAACTTGTACAAGTACCATTCGAAGCTGCAGTCGGGTTCTGTTGAGGATGATTGTACGAAGATTGTGGCATTTTGCTGGGATCTGTTTGCTGCAATGTCTGGGAATTGTTGTAGGAAGGCTGTGGCATTCTGCTGGCATCTGTTTGGCCTGCAGTTTGGTACGAGTCACCTCCGTAGTAAGACTGACTCATTCTGTTTGCTTTTGTTCAAATATGTTAACTACGTATTGTTGTGGTCAGCTCCGTTCGCAGTACGGTTGGATTGGAATTAAGTTTGTAGAATGACTATTTTCCGATAACGACTATTTCATATAACAGCGACTATACCGTATAACGACTCTTTCATATAAGGGCGGCTGTTACGTATACCGGTGTTTCGTATACTACAAGAGGCGAAATGTAAAGCCAAACGAATGAGTGTGGTGCAGATGTGTATGTTGTTTCGACAGTATTACATTCGTCTGCACAAAAATGGGAAATACACAATGCCATGGACGACCGACCGACTGACCCACAAACAGACCGAACGACCGAACGACCGACCGACCGACCCACTGACGTTCCACTGCTCCATTTTTGGAGTTTGGCCAAAATACCACACAAAAGTACAAAAAAAACAAACTGTATGGTTCCAACACTTAGCCCAGTTTACACCTCCTACCCCTCTTGTACTTTAGTAAAACACCCCACGGACTGTACAATAATAAGGACATGATTTAATTTACTTTCAAGACGACTAATTGTCTTGTCTGGAGAATCTCATCATGCTACTACTGACCCTTCTGACTATTATCGTCAGTAGTGAACCGATTCTGTTCGTTACTGTAGAGACAAACCGTTAGTACAATTTCTTTGTACTAATGTAGCTCCTTCTTGCCAGTAGAGACAAGCGTCGATACTTTCGAATGAGACTTATTAGTGAATACCTTTAGCCTTTCGATACCCTTGATCGTAGAGTCTCTTCTTGGTGAAGACATTTGTTATTAATAACGACAATTCTCCTTAGTAGCGACATATTTCTTGTGTTACTTTACCTGGTAGTAAACATCCTGTTGTGTTGGCGAGATCTGTTTCTAATAAAAGGTCGTATTGTTAGTAGATGCCTTAGAAATTGGAGTACTATATATTCTGAGAGATCCTCCTTGATGTATGTAATGTTACGACAAGTGGACGTTTGGGAGAGTTGGTTGGATTATCGTTTCAGCAGCGCCAAACAAACAGTTGGTCCTGTACTTTATTTGCCAAGTTGTATTACGCTGCAAGGCCAGGTATCTTTCAAACTTGATGAAATTTGTCTGGAATCGACAAACTTCGTGTGTTCGAAGCAGAGAATTTCGAAAGATGTTTAAGTGGTTGAAAACACTCAACTCATTGCCATATCATGCACAACGTTGCTTAACAAACTAATAAAAAAAAGACTTTCATAGTTTTGCGTCTCTCTGAAGCAAGCCGTACATGGATTCCTTTTCATGCACAAATAGACGTGATTATTTTTAAATATCAGAGCATCCTGTCACCCTCTTTTATCCTATTACAATATAAAAGTTGAGCAGAAGTAGACAATAACATGCAAAATGTATCATTTCAATTGTGTTCCGTTGCATTTGAACGTAGATATCTATATGCATTTGTGGAATAAGTACCGCTTTTTATAGTACGCAGCAAATGAATCTAGTTGCTAAAGTTTTTGGAATTTTCTATATACATTGGTAAATGTTGAGGTAATTGTATGAACGCATGCTTAGAGATTTATCCAGCACGTTAGATATACTTCTGAGAACCGGTAATGAGGTTTCAGTTAATTCATGGTATCTTATGCTAGTGACATAACCAATCCATTGGGTTGCGATGAATTTGCAAACCAGTTGTTGACGCACATAACCTGTAACACGTGCGAGCTGGTAATGCTTCTTACAACGTGCGTCAATATATACTGGGAATTTATTGTACCTCATTTATATGTAAGTTACAGTATATTGCGGTCACCTCTGTTTCTGTCCTCATTGAATGTGCACGTCGAACAACCTGTACTCAGCGTTTACAAACATATGTGAAGAGATAGCAATCGGTCTGCGCCAATTAAATCTCACTGGAGATATGAAATCACTATGGGAACAACCAATACTTTTTTGCCATCTCGCTGCCATCATGTCCGCAAAGCTAGACCACTTGTAGTTGTAAACTGAGGCTTGAGCGACAATTATTTGTTACTGCTTTGTCACTCGGACAGAAGAATACGACTCACCTGCGAGGAAACCGGATGAGAGTATTCATTCGTCTTCATAAACAGTTTGACTTCGTCTGTGAGTTGAAAGTAAAGCTTACGTGTTTTCAAACATGCAATACAAATGACCACGTCATGATTGTTCTAGTTCATTTCTACAATAAGATTGGTTATATCTACTGTTCTCATTAACTCTACATCACATTAAACAGTAATATCTAGCAAAACTGGAGCTTATAAATGAAAATTGTAGGAGCCTGGTCTGACTCATTTTGAGCTTTGATTCTGATTCACTCCTTCTGCACCATGATACACTGCTTCTCATCTTTAGCAAAGCTTGGAATGTGGTTGTTGCCACCGACAGTTAATGGAACAATGACTGTCAAGTTACCTACCTCATCCATTGTGCAAGAATTTCCTCCCATGACATCACGGTGTGCTATGGAAACAAAGGTTGGTCTTGATGCAAGGCCCGATGAACAGAATACTCCCAGATCAAAATATACCCTCGGCAAGCACCCCAGAGAAGAGTCCACAGATGCTGGAGGAAGAGTGCCCAATAGACAAACAGACGTAAATTCTACACGTGTTGCTAGAGAAAAATGTAAGTTTAGGCCAGACCACGACGTTTTTCACTTTCCGCTTGACCGACACCAACACAAGCTGGAAGATATTTCGCAGTTCGCAAAGCATCTTCTGCACCGGGCCGACCTGTCACGATCTGTATATATTGTCGCTTTGATCTACTACAGACGTACAGTGGGGAAAATTCAATCGTATGGCGAATCAAAGGTCAGTTCTAGTATTATTAAGCGTAATGTAAGTCTGCCAAGGTAAAGTTGGTGATTATTTATGTTACAATGACGCTTGTCTCCTTTCTAACAGTTTCTTAATGAATGTTTATAACTTGAACAGAACTGTCGGAAATGTCTCATCCTTGGGTGTATAGTGTTGGCGTGTAAATATGTAGAGGATCTTACATATCTAAACAAAGCGTGGGCGTACTGGGGTGATGTTACCATCTCGCATCTAAATGCAGTCGAGCACTGGATTCTACAGGTGAATTTAGTCAAAAGCAATTTTCTTAACTTTTAAATATCTTGTGCATTTCCAACGTCGTGTTCAATCTTAAACTTTGTTTATATCGTCATATTCTAACAGGTTATGGGGTTTAATGTCACTGTAACACTAAGCGAATTTCAAGCTCGAACAGCGCACTACGTGTCAAACATTAGGTCGGCTGAATATGCACCACCTCGCCACAGATGCAGGTCTGTTATATGATGTACTATGCAATGAAGCACTCTCAATATTAGCCATTTGATTCTGACTTTGCTTCCCTTCATCATGTGTTGACAGTACCAGCTCTCTACCGGGGTGTACCATCGATAAATCTCCGGTCTTTGAAAGCTCCGGAAACAGCGAGACAACAGTGCGAAACAGATACCCCAAAATATGTCTTACTACAGAAGGTTGCAAGGACAAGTTTAGGAATCGGGATGCCTCGTTTGATAGCTCAGATACTTCTGACCCCCTTCTCAGGTAAGCTTTCGTTTTGTTTTTATTTTGTGACATGAACAATTTATATCGCACTGATACTTGTCACAATTCCTTTGTGTGGTGTTAAATTTCACAATGAGTATATGATGGCGATTTAATCCAGCAATCTATATCTGTGCATTTAGTACGTACGAAAATCTTCTTCTATGCACAGCATGCGAAAACACCACTTGTTGCCGACTCCGTGTGATGTAATAGTGTGCGCGCAACCGAAGATCAAATCAACCTTCGTTGCCCAGAGCTCCTCGTTATCTTACGCGGACTTGCAGGATTGTGCGAAGTCCGCACAAAAGTACTTGATGCAATTCTCCAAAATTCAGAACCAAACATACGTTGTAGACGGGACAGAAACGTAATATACCCATATGGTACACATTGTTGAGAAACGTTTGACTTTGGTATACACAATAGCAAGCTTATCCTGTTGAGAAACATAAGATTACGAACCCAGCGTACAGATATACTAATCGTGTGAGCAGCAGTACTAGTCAAAGATACACTATGATCACACAAATTATAAGATCGCTATTCGTGGAGACGAGAGAGGGTGCAACGGAAATTTGAAGAACGGAGTGACGGTCTTAACCAAAGAGTTGAGAAACTTTCAATGTACACAACCCCACTACATGCGATCCATATATGAGGCAGGTTGTAGACGATCATTGACCATTCGTATCGTTAGTATACACAAGCTCACGTGGAACTTTTAAGCTAGATTGAATGTCAAATCTAAATGATTTGTTCGATAGCGATAACTGTACGACTGTGAGCACCACAATCACGTTGTTTCAAAGTTTTATTCAGACATAATGTCAAACAGCCTATAGACTTAAGAAAACGGTATTGCAATTCGAATAAACAATCAAATTCACCCCTTTAATGACAGGTAGTCATCATATAGCGTTCCGTCCAGATTTCTATACTTATACACGCTGACAATAAAAGCAATACAAGGCATGTGTAGAATACCGGTGCACGCAGCTGTGGGGTATCAACCTATATGCTTAGGATTACACATCTCCCTTCCTCTCATACCATTACTTAGTGTACACATGTCATCTCCTGTGCGTGACTAATAGTTGACAAACGAGAAGCACGTGGTACTTGTAACTTGTGAACTACGATGTTCTGTTCATGGTTTTATAAAAAAATAACCGTCCAAATTATAAAAGTAGAACACTAAATACGTATTTATGTACAATATGAACGATCCATTTAAGTGGAAAAGCTGAGAATTGTTTGTCATACGGATTTATTTTAAGAAAGATCTTACATGGTATATTTTACGTTTATAGAGAATTGCATCTGTACCTACAGACGGGTAACACTGACCGAGTCGAGGATGATAAAAAATTGTCAATTAATGGGGTCAAAATTAGGGCCTTATTTTCAAGGTGTACCTACCTGAGGCAGGACATGTGTGGCCCAGACACGTAACACGCACTGTGAACTCAAAAAACGGTGCGACTGTAGTGTAAAAGCAAAATCACCATACATATCACGGTCCTTTTCGTATAGACTAGTAGTTTGTGAGGCTAAGCTTCGTTCCTTCTAGTAGTCACAATGCCTTTGTCTAAGCAGGTAACGACAATCAACACACTACCCCAGGCGTGTGTTCATGCAAGCGTACGGTTATGAGTATCCGTTTGCCTGTATTGAGTGTGTGTATCTTTGTGCAAAGATAGATGAGTGGGTATACATAAAGAATCACACGAGGAATGAGAGTACACGGTGAGAGAATTTCTATGAGTGGATAGATGGTTGATACACAGTATAGAGAATCCCTTTTATAGTTGAGGATTTTGTATGCCTATTTTGAAGTATTGCTTGTACGGGGAAAGAAAAGGTTTATGACTCGTGCGTGTATTTCGACTATTTCGCCTATTCGCAATTATTTGTTCAACACATTTTCGTTTCGACGTGGGATTTATCTTGCCCCTCAGACAATGAACAGAAGCGTTGGAGTTTGTAAATTCAAGTGTTACGAAGCCCTGACTATATACGCTTGATCAATTCATATACACCAGATTCGCGAGTACCAGGTCGCGGGACGTATGTACCCTTCCGAGAGGTACCCTGTCCCTCACATTTACAGAATGCGCGTATTCGCTCCCAACGCAGTGCACGCCCGTAGTCGTTTCTGGTACTTCCTTGACAAGCTTAAGAAAGTTAAGAAGGCCCACGGTGAGGTTATCAGTTGCAACGAAATCGCGGAGAAGAACAGCCAGGTGATCAAGAACTTTGGAATCTGGCTCCGTTACGATTCTCGTTCTGGTACCCACAACATGTACAAGGAGTACCGTGATACATCTATCACTGGTGCCGTCGCCCATATGTACCAGGTATGTAAAAGTACCTTTTTGTTTGTTCTACATACACGTCTGCTCTCCAATATTTGCGTACCGCACATGTTCAGTCGAACCATTTCGTGTTACTTTTGCTTCGAATATTATAACATGATGTGTTTTGGGGCAACCTTTGCTATCCATATGGGATTTTGACAAAAAGTAACGTCATTTTTCATTGCTGTATGCCACAAAGTATATTCATGAAAATTTTATTTAGTCCTATTGTGGTCACGTGCTGTTGATGTTCATGCGCATGTTTACTCCTGTTTCAGTTTTATCGTAATATTCGTTAAGTTTGTTTATTTTTTTTCTGTTGTGTAGGATATGGCCGCCAAGCATCGCTGCCGTGGAGAATCTCTACAGATCGTCAAGATCGCCGCCATCTCAGGAGCTAAGTGCCGCCGTGCTGACGTCAAGCAGTTCCACGACAAGCACATTCGTTTCCCCATCCCCCATCGCATCCACAGAGCACCCAAAGCGTTCCGATCGATCTACCAGGCTCACCGTCCCACTACTGTCAAGTGTTAAACTTGGTATTGTGGCATGGCTCCTTGCTTTGTGATTATGCTTTAGATGGCAAGAGTTGTCTTATAAAAAGCATGGTACTACAATTATCCGTTGTATTTTATTGATTTGAGCACCTTGATGTGAGGTTATGTTGTAGTCTAATTTTAATTACTAGTTTCTAACGTACGAATTGTAGTATATACTAACATGTGGCAGTACGATCTACAGAATGTGGCACTCGTATATGTTCAGCGTACATATTGCAGTAATGTTTCTATTTTCGTAATACCGCTTGGTGTTATGTACAGGTGCAATTAATTCTGCACTCAATAACTTTCAATGGGAAATGTATATAGTTTTTGTTTGATCTTTGCACGATATAAAGACAGATACAGTTACTATAGAACAGATACAGTTACTATAGAAGATAAGTGTCCTTGCAGTCTATCGTGTCTGAAGTCGTGGACACTAAGCTGTTGGTTAATCCATACTTGTAATTCAGAACAATGCATGACTCAAGAGAAGTATGCACGTTTGTGTTAGAGTATGTACAAGGTACTGTCCTGCAAGATAGAAAATATATATAGTTACATTTCTATTTATGATGTCAACAAATTTGGTATCAAGTAGCAACGAGGAGGATAGTACTTCTTTACCTAGGTATATCCTAACGGAATTTGAGTGGGCGTGAGCGTTCCTACATGTATGATGTAAACAGAGGCATGGTCGGCAATGTATGATAAAATGGACTGAATGCACACGCACAAGTATCATTGTGATTTTTGGGGTAAGAGTCCTGTTCAATGTTGTTGTTGTTGTGTACTTGGAAATTATTGCGACAAGATGTGTCAAGTTATGTTTTGAAATGATGTTTATCAAAAAGTTTAACTATATCTGTGAAGGATTAGGTAAACATAATTTTCAGAGGTTGGGTTTGATTGCACTAAGTATGTTTCGTATACGAAATATTGGACAAGAACGTAGTTGGAACATAGGTTTTGCCTTTTAGAAATAGTATAGTTCTCGAAAGACAAATTGAAATGCAAACACGCTAGCATGCAGTATGAACTGTATATATGATACATCCGTCTTTCCATCGATGAGTCAAATCAAACAGGCGAGTGCATACATTGTATACTTTATTTCTTTAAATTACATATGTTACATACTCTAGAGTTAGGGTCCGAAAGAGTTTACACGCGAAACTGCTCTGAACTATATGGAACGTGGGCTTTTCTTGCCAACGTCTGTGCGATACGCAAAATCGTACCGTTGTCGATTGCTAAATGGATAGGTACAACTTGTGGTACAAACGACCAAGAAGTTAATAATGCATAGACGACATGCATGCTTCAATATTCCTACTTTTGAGTGGTACTCAAAAGTTTGTCACCCTCACTGGCCATAATAGGGGCCATGTCTTCCACAGATAGCTCGGCTGGACTCGGTAGATTGTTCGTAATACAGGCACAGGCATCTTTCTTGCTGCGCATCATACTTCTCTGGTATAGAACAAACCCCATAATAGACACAGCGTACGATGCCCATTGCAGACCAGACACATGATTATCAAATATCGCCATTCCAGATAGAATCATGACTATACTTTTGATTTGTCCAAGTACCTACATATGGAGATAGCAAAGCATACATGCCCAACAAAATACAAAAATTAGATACCGATCACAAGAGAAATAGGGCAAAATTGAATGCATATTCTACAAGTACATATTGTGCGAGATATGATCGAATTAGCAAAAGTAGTGAGTTGAATATAACAGTTACCTTAAAAGTAAGAGAATTCGCACGATGTACAACAATCATAAAAAGGATATTCACGCCGAAACCGGAGCAGGCTACAGCCAGTAACCAAAGCGGTATTTCCTGCAGCTTAAATGTCACATCATGAAACAAATCTGTTAGTATCAACTTTTCTCTACTGTCACTCGATACCTCACAAGCTTTGCAACTGTAGGTTGGACGTGTTAATATTAAACGCAGTCAGTGTATTCACTTTCACTAGTACCTTGTTTCCCTTCTTTTGTTTAGTCCATAATTAAATAGTTGGGTTCAACTTTCTAACATCAATATATTATCTTAACGTATGACACAGTAGA
Source organism: Creolimax fragrantissima (assembly GCA_033442365.1). NCBI lineage: Eukaryota > Ichthyosporea > Ichthyophonida > Creolimax > Creolimax fragrantissima. Next base: position 161,237 of record JAWQFL010000015.1, on the reverse strand, counting down.
CATACCTTCGAAAAATCTTCAGTGTGCCACAGCTTTGGAGCTTCCTGATAACTCCATATGGTGATTAGTCCACAAAGTGTGGCCGGGGCGATATGGTAGATGGCGTCCATGATATTCTCGAATCGGTTAATGAGTAATCGCTCAGTAAGTACAATTTTTAACACATCACACACTTGAGAGATCATCATAAGGAGAAACCCGAATATTGAGAATTCAACCTCTCCAAAACTTGCCATTAGCCCCGCAACCGAGATAATCACAATAGATAGGATCATATCCGATCGTGGTTTGAGCATACCAAAGCTAAACATGAGCAGCATCGTGATGACCTACAACGTACGGGTAGAAAGTTATAACGTTTAGTAAAACACACAATGTAAGATAATCACCGAGAAAATCCAATGTTGTAGACTTATCACGTCATAGGAACAATACATTCTTTGGGCAATCCACTACAAAACTTACCGGACTAACACCCTTGAGCATTTGGATGAAGGAAACGCTGAGATAAACATACACAGCACCTCCAGCTGCTAACGTAACAGCCGTAACAAAACCAATGGGAAGTACGTGAACCGCGTATGCTCGAGGGGTGATTACAGACGACGAAGTGCTTACAAGCTTGCCATGAACCAATACAGTGGCAAATATGAATCCAAACAGTTGTTGAATCAAAGAAATGGTGACCGGATATTTAAACGCCTATAGAATGGAAAAGCACGTAATGATGCGTCGAACAAGTAGTTAAGATTTGTGTGACAGGTGCGTATTATAGCTCATATGATTTTTCTGTTACCTAAATCACTGTTTGGTTTAAAGCCTTCCAAAGGACGAAAAAATCAGTTCTGTGCCATGTAGATGATCTTTGTTCATCGTGAAATGAAGTCAAGATAGGAATAACTAAGTGTTGGTCGCCGACGAAGGGTGTGCGCGTGTAATATTGTCTATGATCAAAACGATAATGACTATGTGGTGGATGTGCAAGAGCTTTAGGAAATGTTCTTTGGTATATGTGCCAGTATATTTATCTATAGAGTACAGCATAGAGATAAACGTTCAAGACTGCATGCACACGACCAAAAACTGACAGCAGCAACCGATCAATAAGAAGATATTTGATCTTCTGTAGCGTCCCCATTAATATCAGATTCAATCAGTGAGGAAATCAACAGTAGACAAACAAATTCTAGTATGCAACTGCAAGCCGGACTCAATTCTTTCCCACGAGTTGAACAGAGTCGTCGAACAGATAAAAACGAACATTAAACGTTAATGCCATCATTCATTAGCGTGCACTCCATACCTTCCTATGTAGAATATAGTTGGTCAGTGTAATATTGCTTGCCGACATGATAACCCATCCCACGCACGCCATAACTGTTAAGGCTCTGTTCTTCCTCTCGTTGACAGAGTCGGTCTTATTGATGTCGGCGGCATGACTGACAGGGGCTTCCGGATGAAGCAAACTCGTTCGCTCACTCATCGTCTGCTGTTTCTAGCACTAAGGGTTAGTTACTGCGACTATGTATGTTTGAACTATAGAGTTTGTAGCTGTGACGTGCTAAACAGCTTGACAGCCATGCTATGGTATGGTTACAGAGCGATCGGTATTACTATTACCATTACCCGTGCTACAGATGGTACTATTATTAGTACTACTACCCCTACTACTACTACTACTACTACTACTATTACTACTACTACTACTACTACTACCACTACTACTACTACTACTACTACGACTACTACTCACTACTACTCACTATTACTACTACTACTACTACCATGTAAAAGCACAAGCATACACCGTGGGTCCGTCCAGCCAGCCACACCCACACCACACCCACGCACACACACGCACACACACATTTCCCCATACTGCTGTGACTGATACTGCTACTGATCACCACCACTACACTTCAAGTACAACTACTCCAATTCTACGAATACTTTTATTCTGCTATGGCGTGTCGGGAAAGGGTCGGTGGGTGGATGGGTGGTGGGCCGTGGGTCGTCGTGGGTGAGTGGGTGGCTCTTACTATGACAGACGGTGGCTCTTATTATGGCGCGCCATGGCTCTCAGTGGGGGTGGGCCGTGGCTCTTACTATGGTGGGCCGTGGCTCTTACTATGGTGGGCCGTGGGTGGCTATTACTACGGAAGGCAGTAACTCTCACTATGGCAGATCGTGAGTCTTATTATGGAGCGCGCTATGGCTCTTAGTATGGGTTGGCCGTGGCTTTTACTATAGTGGACCGTGGGTGGTACTTACAATGGTGGGCCGTGGGTGGCACTTCATACGGCAGGCCGTCGTAAACTCTCGCTAAGGCAGGCCGTGGCTCTTACTATGGCGGGCCGTGTTTTACCGCCCGTGTGAGACTCAGTTGAGTGAGTGAGTGAGTGAATTGAACCCCATGCGCTTGTATATCGTTTTAACGTTTATATTATATTAACGTCAAATGAATCTGTTATACTCGTTAAACCTCTCCATTATACCATTGATGCGACCACATTGACCATTTGCAAGTTCAAGCATTACAATGCCCGACCGCTCGCTGTGGATTCTATTAATAGATTGCGCAAAATCAAGATAAATCTTTGCTCGACTGACAGCCTGGCGGCATGGGGTTGTACCACGTGGCTGTGCTTGAACGCAAACATGATCATCACGTGTGCGCCATAGTGTGTACGTTCGTCTATCGGCTTCTCTTGCATCTATTCCATACGTGCCATATATATGAGGGGGTGAGCGCACGCATATACAGTAGTTTCTGTTAGTAATTCGCAACAAACAACCCGTTCAAGTCCCTTGAAATATGAGTTGGTAATAGAAAGTACAACGGATTCTTTGACAAGATCCTTGATTCGCTCAATTGATGCACTGGTATATGCGGCCTTGTACTGCAAACTACTATATAGAAATGGCCGCGCGATATTCGGATGACTCGAAAAGATTGTGCCATGACCCATTTTTCTAATATGAGAAGTGACATAGGTTATGGTTGCTTGAATTGTTCACGTTAGGTCAAGTGCACAGTCAGGTGGAAAAGAACTACACATGATTCTTTATGAATGGTTGTAGCTTACAGAGTCCTGGAAAAGATGGTTTTCTAACTATAGAGCGACTCTGGGTGACAAAGGTAGTGTTGATGCTAGCACTCGTGTAACCTCTGCCCACTTCAACGATTACGTTTTTGTATTCTTTCCACGCAGATCAAATAAAGGGTGTTGCCTATGTGTACAAAACACAATTCTCTCTCCAACTTATTTTGTTGGTTCTTGTGCACGGAGCGAGCTACACTTTGGCACAATATGAAATTGGTACAGTATACCACATCGCACGTGGCAGGAGGTCAACAAGTGGAACTACCTTTTCAGTTCACGACAGGAACATCACTAGTCGATTGATTAAACCGATAGTATAGTCAAGAAAGTTTAAAACCCATACAACACTGTTTATATAATACACAAACCAAGTATGATGTTTAGCGTGAAAGTTCCGCTGTATTTCTATAATATCTGCATGTCTCTACTCATTGCGTGGGGAAAGCAGGAATAGTAGTAAGCCGCGTATCATGTTGTACCGGTGAACGCCCAATGTTGCTGATATCCGCCGGTCAATGCATGGGAGGGGGTGGATAATATGGCACAGGAGACTCTGAGCTGTTCACTGCATATGCGGGATAGGGCGTCTCTGGATAGGGCGACTCTGAGTAGGGTGCACCTTTCGTAAAGAGGATATGGCAAACTGGTTAAAAACATTACATAGAGGTAATGAAATACTGACGGGTACATCTTTCAGAAACCGTACTACACGCTTTTAACTCATAGTTTGTTTCCAGTTGCACAAAACCACATGGAAGAATGAATTATCATACGGAAGCTTTTAGAAGACCTACAGTGGTACTATTCAACTACTGTTCGTTCAAATGTCTTAAATTATGTGCAAGCAAATATTAGTAAAACAACTGTCTATAAGAAAAAAAACGGAGTCATTCATATTCACGTTTATCATATATCTGTGTACATAAAAGCAAAAGCTATATCGACGTCAACCACTTTGTCAGAAGAGACCCTGACCAAAATACGAAAAGCACGTTTGTATATATGCACATAGCAAATTTCCTCCGCTAACACTACTTTAATGCTCAGAAAACGCATTGATATATGTATACTTACTTTGTGTCGTGTATGGAGATGGTGACGTAGGCAGAGGATAGGGAGTGCTTGCGGACATCATGGGGCTAACAGATGATTGATGGGGTAGTCTCGACGACTCTATTGATGAGAACTGCGACTATTGTACAAAACACGAAGCAATATAAAGACAAGGAAAGCAGCAAGCAAGCACAGATATAACTCACGACTAATCTAAATTGTTTTTATACAACCAACTGGTCCTTAACTACTATGATTACTTGAGGTTCGAAACGTGCGAGTACTGTCTATTCTCTACTTCCAAGCCTTCCTATAAACTGTGTCTTTGAATGTGTGCCGCATCACAAAGTTGTGCAGACACAAAAGGATAGGGCAAACTTACTGATTGTACGGGCTTGAGCGGTTTTATTTTATTTGCTCTCATGTAGCCAACAACTTGGTCAGGGATTTCTTCCAATGTAACTTCTGCTATCCGATCTATATACGAGTTTTTAAAATCTCTGTACGGCACTGCGTGGTTTTCCGTTTAACAATGCATGAGGAACTTCTATTCGAATGTGTATATGCATGGTGCAGGTCTTTTTTCATGAACAAGTTTCACACAATAACAGCAAATAACAGTAATATTTTAAGCTGAAAATACACACGAATCATATGTCACTAGGATTACTGATCGTCCACACATCAGAACTATAGTACGAACGGCATGCAAAAGATAATTGTTTACGACTGTACTCACCAAACTGTACTATATCACGCTTCATTTTACGACCGTGCGAGTCAATCAACGGTGTCACGTCTGCATCCAATTGATTCTGAGCGTAAAAATAATAAGAATGCAAAGCTGGAGTACACCAACAGAGAAGGAAAAGCTCCACATATTTCACGGCGTTTCTAAGTGTTTTCCAAGTCATTCTCAATGTTTATTTGCAATGAAGAGATAAAACGAAATGGATACAAAACATACAACACTGCATATATGAGATTTTACACACAAAAACAATAATTACGACAATTCCCAAACAAAATTATGTTTACAATCGCAAAAACAATGTTCACAATCACAAAAACAATGTTTACAATCACAAAAACAATGTTTGCAATCACAAAAACAAACCATATTAGTGAAGTTTGCACCACCAATTCCAACAATCACAATCTGTAAGATGATGGGTAAAGAGAAAAAAAACCTGGGTTTGATGTCTGAAACTGTGAGAGACCAATGCGCGTCGACGCATGGGAGGATTAAAAACTTAACTATCGAAGGACAGCGACATCGTAACGTGAAAACGGTGTAATATTAGCACATAGTCAGTCGAGCTTCAGTATTTCCCTATGATTATTCTAATACAGGTGGTACCAAGGGTCTGCAGCAATCGTGTGCATTTACAATTCACTTTCAAACCAACATTATAATCATACATACAGATATTGGCAGAGTCGACGCCTTCACAATCCTGTCAATGGTATTGCTTATATCTGAAACGAACACCACACAACGCCGACGGAAATTTTGAAATGTTTAAAAGATTACAGTGTTCGTGTTCTTCCAGGATTTTAAGTGAGAAAGTGCGACAGTCTTATAACAGAACAACAGAATGTACGGAACAATTTTGAGTGTACGCGCATGTCTGAATTAATGACAACGTCAATGTGCCAGTACACATACAAAACTTACCTTGGATGACACCGTCCGTAAGAACTAAAAGTACAGTATATTTTTGATTTTTTGAGTTGCTTTCTTCACTATATTTGATTGCCTTCTCAATAATCTGAAAATATTCAACGTCAGGGTCACACTATGATTCGGGACGAGTCTATGTACAAGTGTATCGTCGATTGAATAGATACAGAGCAAAGGAATTTGATGTGATTGGATTGGAACGCAACAAAAGACGATATTTTACCTGACTTAAATGTGTTGGGCCAGAGAATTGAATTTTCTTGACCATGCTTTCGTAGAAGTTGATGACGTGTGGGATGGATTGAATTTCCGGATCATCTTTATTTTGATTTAGAGGGAAACAATGGGAGACAAGCCCTTCGGGCGGTAAACGTGCACCAAATCCATACGTTGGAAATTTGTTGTCCGAGTCATAGCTGGCAAGTATTTGACCAACAGCGGTTATAGAACGGATATACTGGATATACATGGAAAGTGAGCACATAGAATGATGCACTATTCAGTTATGACGGGCGTACACTTCGAATCATTCAAAATGCTGGTTCTTTCGTGAACACGGTAAGAAACGCAGCAGAGCAATTATAAGATTTAGATTTAAACAAGACCTCGACGTTCATATAGACCAAGATCATATAACACTGCCATTGCATATCACCAATTTCCAGTAATCTAAACACGTCTCACACATGGTGGTATACGTCAATCGTTTATGATTTCTCAGCATCTTCGCTATACAACACAAAGTTCTCACAAACATACATCATTCGGGGGGCGTACGCCTGTTGTGTTTTGATAGTGCAGACACTCTGGCGAGTTAAGACGACCGTTAGATGCCGTGAAATCAACTGCTATCATCAATCCAATCTCCATACCCCCACGGATGTAGTCCACGAAAGTATCTTGAACAACAAGCTCACACACAACGCAGTGCAGCCTACCCGAGTTCTGATATTTCTTACTTTTATGTTTCTGTTCAAGATGCAGAGAGAATGGACTCGTTGAAAAGGTTGCTACATTACATACGAAAACCTACTATCTTAGATTTTAGCGCACTACGAGAAGTTGTATGAGCAGTCATTCTGGCAGCCGGGACTATAGAGGAAATATAATATATTGTGTATGTCACCTCTTGCTGTGGATTAAATCTAAAGATCACACTGTGCGCTAGGACGTTGATATATGCCAATACAGCCAATAAAATATTTTTACACTAAGCTAGAGTTTAAGGAGCAGAACAAATCAGAACTATATATGAGATGACCATTCAACGTCACATCTCTGGTTGCCCTCCTTACGAAGATGGCTCCTTTTTTTGTAACACACTACAGTCCTTACGGCTAAAACAGATACTCGCACCTTTTTTTCGTTAATCAGTTCCATGCCTTTGCTAGTCTTTGCAAGATCTTGTAGGTCACGTATGCATGTTGTACAGGAACCAATCAAGTCTTCAGTACCATCTGAGTTCCAATCAACACAGTCTATCCTCAAAGTCCTGTCAATATCTCCATTTGCTATCTTTTGCATAGATACCTTAATCATGATGATTTCCATGTGACACATGTACAATGAACAAGTGATGCTGGTAAGTACGATTCAAAATATCCTAAGACCTAACACACAAAAATAGCTCCACTACAACTGAGAATATCCTTTTCCAATACAACAGCAACGATTGTACTTATATATATATATCAGTATTATACCTGAAACTGCTTCCATTCTGGATTTAGAGTGTTCTTAAGGACGTCTGATTTGAATACAGAATCAAAGTTTCCATCTTCTCTTTGACGGAATATTCTCAGGAATGGGTCTGACTTTCCAAAAAATTTATCCTGCAGTAATAAACCAACTAAAGTCAAGGATATGTACAATAATCAAATCCTTACGACCTTTAAATCAAGTACAAAAACATACAACAAACAAACCGTGGGTGATACACGCCGAAAAACACATCCACCGTGACAACATACATAGCCACGTAGTTTTAGGCTAAACAAAGTCAAACAATAATCAAGGTATAGGCATCATGCATAACAGACTGGAAACGAAAACTCTTTGTTTGTACCGAAATATAATTAGGTCACATCATGCGTGCTATCAGTACTTTAATAAAACAATACAAGTTTCAAACAAACTCCATGCAGAATGTTAGGAAGAGTTCTTTTGCAACAATATTAATTCGATAAGGGTAAAAGACAATATACTCGTAGTGACACTCAACAAACATCTGAACGTTAAGGCGAAGTAACGGTGATCTATCAACTTGACACACGAAACACCCACATATTTGTACGACAAGCAATATACGGGTATACTACAACCCAGATGCCCATAACAAAACAGTTCACGGTACCTTCTTATCTAATTTCGTAGCGTGGAAACGCAGATCTACCGACTTTTTCATGTCCACCACTTCTTCGGCCGACACCATAATGATACCCGCCGGGGTTTTTTTTTTGTTGTTCTGAAGATGTATCGCCTTGGACATACCTGGCGATGCCATAATTTCATTGACGGTTGTGTAGCACTCACCTACGATGTGGAATTGTTGTAAGGGTGATTAAAGAACTATTGTCTCCTGTGTTTTGTTCAGATCTACACGTAACTTCTTAAGCCATATATATAGAGTACTTACAAACTTGAAACAGATCGGAGACAACTACACCGCGAGTATAGTGCGCATATAATAAGACTAAAATCAGCATATGCTATAATAGACACACCATCATTGCAGAAGGAACAATCAATCCCTGCAAAGACAAGCTTCGCAATCCACATAAAGTTTTCCTAAACTCGTGACATGCAATCTCATGTGGAAGGCATATGTACAGTAACACTACGTTATTGACCAGAAAACAGATAGTAAGAGAACAAAGCAATCAACAAATATTTTAGTACTCACCTATATGATCTTGGGCTTCAACTCCAGCACCTGGTTTATCAATATCCATGACACATAGTCGTAGGACTTGGTTTTCTTCAAAGCGAAAGTTAATTTGTATGGACTTGGAAAACACCGGGTTGAGTGAGTCCCGTACTATCTCAGTACACCCAATCAGTGTAAACACATCGCGAACCTTGTCTTTTAGGTAAACAAACACCTACAATGCACGAAATGATGGTAATTAAGCGAATACCTTGACGTCTAACTTTATGGCACATGCGTTCAGTTCACCTACAGCTTAAGCAGTAAGCCTACACACAGAAGAAAAAACGTGCACACAAAGGAGGAACTACATGGGCACATTTCGGATATATTGCAACTAACAATTGAAGGGTTGAATTACTTCTATTCGAACAAAACGCCTCCACTCAAAATGCGTTGATCACACACACACACACACACACACACACACACACAAACACACAAAAAATCAACTATTTCTATGCACCTGAGGATCAGAAGTCGACAAAACGTCTAAATCCAAGAGATTCTTGCACTTGAAGATAAACTCTAGCCGTGTTGTCGGCGCTGAAGGGCGAGCAGGCCCATAGGGTTGATTTGGAAGAGTTTGCATTTTGTGTTATATATAGGACTTAACAATCGGTAGAACTCCTGTGCGTCGAACCTTCTAAGTAGCTCGCTTCACTCACAAAATGAATAGTGTACATATAGTTCTCACAAAACGAATAGTGTCTATATAGTTTGTAGTATCTCACCCAATTTCATCTGTAGACGTAGACGGGCTGAGAAAGTTGGTTATTGTTTCGAGCACATAGAAACGTACGATTTTGTTAATGTATATACAGCAATTGAAGTTCAAAATGTCATTGTTCGCGTCGTGCCGGTTCGTTCCTCTATGCTTTTGTGGTTACATCATGTGTACTTATTGTACGGGTAGGACTGGCGTGAACGTGCAATCATCATTGAGAAGGGTTGCTTATCGTTCTTCTGCCGCGTGTACTGCTAGCGATGCTACACCCTTCTCTCCGACCGCTATGCAGGTAGGACAAGCATCTGTACTGGATCTTCAGGTTAGGATGGTACGAGACACGCAATCGAAGGCACCGCAATAGATCTCTGCGTTAAAGACTCGTAGTGCAAGTCCGTAGGCCGTGCTCTTGATACAAAAAAAAGACATCAGGTGAGCAGGAACGCAAACTAAAGGCTTTACACAAGATGGAAGGGAGGGAACCTAAAGGCTATGCGAACAGATCAAACCGAGGGAAATTAAAAACTTTGAGGAGGAATTCAAGCAATAGTTTTGGCATGTCACAAGAGGCGACAGTCGTATATGTTTATATGTGTGGGTTTATAGGAGCCTTATAGGAGTATGAGGATCCATAACTAGTTTGTGTCTGTGTGTAGCATAAGTTACGTATTGCTGGTTGTATTTGTGCTTCCTCAGTGTGTGGTTGTGCTGTTGCTAAGTCTATCTCGAAGAGAACAAGACTGTAAATGTGCCTGTCTGCCTGTATATGCCCTAGTTGACAGGGCTTATCACCATCCCAAAGCACTGTGCCTGTGTGCTTGTGCAGTATTACCTTATGTTATGTGCGTGTATGAGTGTTTGTTGTGTGTGGGTGTGTGTGGGTGTGCTTGTGTGCACACTGTGGCCCTCTTCCATAATACAAAAACAAAAAAAATTCACGAGGCAGACTCATATTCGTTAGTTTCAACACCATATACAGTATATACATAAAGCTGTGAACACGCGTGAAAGTACCTGAACATCTTAACCTTAACTCACCATACTGTGCGGAAGAGTGAACGTAATGTCGAAGTTGGTGTTGAAAAGTTCCGCTTCCATGAGCTTGGCAACACGGTAATTACAATGTTTGTGCAAAACAAAGTTTACGTGAAATACAATTCTGAAAGAAAGAGAGGAATTGTGGCGATCGTCCGTTAATTCTTGTTGAAATTCGTCAGCTTCGCTCAGTTGTCAATCTTCCTCTGTTGAGTCATTTGTTATCTCTTTTTAATGTTTGTATTTCAATCTTCAAGTGACGTATGGCATCTGATATACCTGTGTTCTTTGAGTTAGTTTTATTTTTTGATGTGGGCGTGACGGTTTATACTATCTCGGGCATAACAGTTCCTCTATAGCGTGGAATGTATATTTTCATGTGATAATATACATTGACACAGTCGATATCGCAAGATTTTTCGCCTGCAATTTCATATAAGACTGTTCAATTCGTATGCTTGACTATGTATCAAACATTCTTTGACCAAGAAGGCTATAAAGCACCATTCGTAGTCACCCATGCTGTCAAAGCAAAGCATACAGTGTCCGTATTGTTATTAGTTAGTTTATATATGCATAATACCATGTTCCTCTAGATTATGATAATTCATCTCGTACACAAGAAAAGCAACATAAATTGGCAAAAGCAAACGTAATTTTCTTGCCCATTCCTGGTTGTACATCTGAAACAATTTTCACAGCTTTGCGGAGCTCAATCGGGAGTATCAACGCAAACCACGCCTTCACATAGGTGACGAGGAGAGTGATGGTGAAGATGATTCACTGCCTACACCTCAACTGCATATGCCACTGCAACGACAGCAGAAGCGTAAAGGCTCTCCCCTTAGAGATGAAAATTCCTCGGCTTCCCTACCACGGCGTGGCACCAAAGTACAGAAACTTCAACAGACTAGCAACGCTCGTTACTTGGATACTCAAGATGTAAAACCTTTGTTTCGGCAGAGTGAGAATATTGGAAAAATGACATCGCGAGACGATGAACACGATAACAACATAGGCGCTAGAGATGGAATACATAGGACCGCTCGTGGGCGTGGTAATGTCCAAGCACCGGTAAGTGTATTAGTAAAGATGCCTGTTTGTCTTTCTCTCTTTGCGTACATACCAAAAATGCGACAATCTTCATTCTCAATTTGACATACTCTGTTATTCAATGTTGTTAAAGTTAATCACGAATTTACTAACAACCCATTTTGTATATCATGTATTGTAATCTACCTTAAACAACCTGTTACGTTTTCTCAATTGTGAACCTGTTTTCTGAATGTGTATTCATTGTTGTTTATAACATAAGATAAAAAACATTGTGTACATCCAGGCATTTGTTTTCATAGCATTCCATGAAAGTTTATTTCAATTCTTTTTACGTGACATAGGGAACAAACACGCAAACACGCCACAAAGGAGTGGTTAATCGTGGGCGGAGTCCCCAGGAAATGCGTGAGTATCAACGTGAGCTTGCTAGACAAAAGAAATTGCGGTATGAGAACGAAAGTCGACAGCAAAAAATAAAACAACCTCAGGAAAATTTCGTAAAGAAGGTTTGTTGCATATATTCGCTAAGGTTTATGCTCATTTTTGCACTTTATAAAGACTGGTCAGGAACGTAGTTTGAGTGTGTCTTCTTTTCCATCTGTTTATAATGACTAGAGTATCTTTGTTTCAACTTTATACTTATACAGCCCGAGAGGAAAGTTGGTGCTATCGCTCGTCTACAAGCCGCTAACAGCAGTAAAAAACTCCCCTCTACGCTAAGAAAAGTAACTCCTGCTGTGGCTTCCAGTGCTGGGAAAAGCGGAGGTTTAGCTGGACGTATTGAAAGACAGCCATTATCTTCAAGGTATGGGAAACGTACTGTCTACAATGTGATGCCATGTTAGCTATACATAGTCGCGTAGATATGTGGTTACCCTTGTTTATTTATTTTTACGAATACTTTTAGTGTGTAACTTGAAGAAGAGAGTATAAGCGACATGCAATTTGAAACGGTTCTAATGGTTTTCTGCTTGTTGATTTTGGTACCTTGATAGATTAGGCGCGAGGCCTGAGATTCAGCGTCTTGCCAAGGCAGCAGCAGCAGGTCGGCTAGGCGTTCTTACCGCACAGCCAACGTCCACGACAACAAAAGCCATGACAAATAGTAAGAAAGGAAAATCTCAACCTCAACGTCCGAAACCGAAAGGAGTACAGCCCGCGAAGTCTACACAGCCTAGTAATGTATCTTCCAGGTGTGATGGTTTTCTTGTTGTACAATGAAAAAAACGAGTTGTATTTACCCATGTTCGGGTTCAATTTTGTATGATACTGTCTGTTTATGCTCAAATGTAATTCTGAGTTAGTTTGGGTTCTCACACTAGATTAATTAATATTATGCTCACTAGACAAAGGGCACACAAACCCAAGGCATCCAAAGAAGATCTTGATCGCGATCTTGAGAAGTTCATGGCCACTGCAAAGCTGGGCGATGCTGAGGTGGTGTGGGATATGTAGTAGTACCCAAACCCGTAAAATACATGGTGCAACTGCTTCCAGAGGAACACTATATATTCCTCTGTGCTGTCAAACAATAGTATATTGTCAAACTGTACATATATGATCGTCTTTAAAAAAACTAAATCCAAGGACTCGTTCTGTAAATTGTCTCATGGCTGTGTCTACATGTTTCCATTGATAATCGATTAAAAAAGTACGAAAGTATCCTGCAATTGGCACAGTCTAGTAATTCAAAGCGAATCCATCGTCTTGCAAACCTGTTCCTTCCCTTTGGTATAACATGCGTGTTTACACAAACATTTACTAAATAGCATGATACATATGCCAATAACAGTATACACAATCGAGTGGCAGATTTTCCATTATATTTTACGACGTTCCTGTTGATCATACAAGAATGCATGAACTGCTTGCACCAAATTCGCAGTTTCACCTTGGCCGTCGTTTGCACTGAAAGCTATGTCAATCTCCTGAACGTTTTTCTTTCTAATATTCACTGTCTTTTCGTTGATTGTGCTCAAAGTATCACAGTCAATCTCTGTTTCTACTCTATTAAATGACAAAGTGATTAGAAATGGCTGTATCGCTTCATTCCGTTCATTGACTGTCGGCTCTAGTAATTCGAACTTAACACAACCTTCTCCATCGGCAACGGCTTCAGACGATCTTAACAATATAAATAGTATGTCCTGTGTTATCAAGGTAATAATGCAGAATATTCCTCCTTTTCTTAGAACTCTTCGTACCTGCTTTAGCAGCATTTTGGCCGAAATACCATCATCGTACATCATAGAATACATGCAGCCTTTATCAATCACAACGTCGAACGTTGCACTCTTTATCTTTGGCATGGACGTACAGTCTTGAACAAGCCATTTCATTCTAGGGCGAGAGCGCAAGTTCTTCATGAGCATCATTCGAATGCAAACTGGAGAAAAGTCTACGTTGGTTATGTTGATACCCTCAACTGAATCATACAGATCAGCAGAGAAAGGCGAGCTCCCACACCCAACATTCAGAACATTTGTGTCTTTATGTAGCAGGTGGCCGACGTGCTTTTGTATCTCGTTCCAACCACAGTACCATTCATAATCATCGCTTCTGTTTTTAAAAAAGTTCTCCCAAAAGTTTACTTGGTCAACATTGACCGGTGGAGATGAGTACGACGCCATTGTGACGTGGGCACATGCAAGTGATACACGTGGTGCAATGTGTATGTCGTGTACTATATGTTGATTATAGCCACATGCAAGTTGTGGTGTAACATGTGTCATACAGTGTGTTGATTTGGATTTGATTAAAAGGCTGAGAAAAAAATGTTTCAAGCATGCTGTGCAGAAGGTTTACGTAAATCCTTCCCGTAAATGAACTTTCTGTACGAGAATACATGCAAGTATTATAACTGCATAAAAAACGCATAAAAAACGTACTGGATCCAAATGCACTCTTATATTCAAGAACAAACATGAAACGTACGAATCTTTCGTTTATAAGTGATCTTCTATATTGACAAGACATGAATATATTGACAAGACAGGTACAAGTACATAATAGTTTGTAAGTGACTTTCTATATTCAAGGCGCATGTATGTACACTTTGTAAGTGGCTGTTTATATTGACAAGACAAATATAATCGTTTGTGTATGTGACTGTCTATACTGAACTGACAAGACGCACAATCGTTTGTAGGTGACCGTCTATATTGACAAGACGCACGTACGTACAATCGTTTGTAGGTGACCGTCTATATTGACATGATGCAACGTACAATCGTTTGTAGGTGGCCGTCTATATTGACATGACGTATAGTATGTACACATAATACTTTGTAGGTGACCGCCCATGTCCATAGCAAACAATCACTTCCGCATGTTCATGTTTGTCAATAGACGATGTCGGGTTTAGCACTTTCTAAAAATATAATTACTATAACTTGGATATAAATAGATTACAGCAGTGCACAGAACATTGGGCCAATAGGTATAATAAGTACAGCATAACGCATCGTTGTGGTTGAGAAAGTGTGCGACATGATTAAGGCGCGCGCATGATGCATAATGGTAGTTCGACTGGACCTCAAACATAGTTTCGCGCGAAAACGAGTTCGAACGCAAAATTATTAACAATTTCACTTCTTTGAGATGTTGCGTGAATTACGAATGAGAGATCTTGGTAAAACACCCAAGTAATTCATAAACACTAACCCTAAAGATGTAACAATGTGTTTAGTTAATCTTCGAATCTTACATTCTATTGATAAATACCCGTGCTAACATATAAAATCTAATATGTATTTATAATTCGGACTCCCATGTGATCATAAAAGTTGATAAATAGCTGTGCTAACATACAAAATCTAATATGTATTTATAATTCGGACTCTCATGTGATCATAAAAGTTCCCTGAACCTTTCAACCCTAAACTTGCCTAAACCCTAACTAACCCCTTGCAAATAAATTACAGAACTCTAATATCACGTTCACACATCCAAACCGTGACTTAAGAATAATCTTACGTACCGAAATTTACTTCTTTGTATCAGAATAGTATAAATACGATGAAAGTAGGGATTCGAATTGGTATTCTGACATACTGCAATATGCAGTTCGCAGTCCAACTTTTTCTTTGGTATATGATGGCGGCAACTGGTGAGGCATGCGCAGAGAAAGGAGAAGTATGTGTGGGTAAACACTGCTGTGATTCTGATCTCCAGTGCTCAGAGAATTTCCCATATGGCCGGAAATGTCACTGATTCTATGGCACACCATTCATTCGTCAATATTGGTCAGCATACATGACATACCGATCTGTTTACATGATGCGTACTACGACAAGAGGTTTCTTCAGACAATGACGCACGTTGACGATCATATGCTGAACACACACGAAAGACATGCATAAAGTCTGCACATACACCATGCAGTTACCATGTTCATGTTGCACAATGCAACAATTTTGTGTATTTCGTATTTAAAACACGAGCTTATACAGCGAAATTTGTAAATAAATGAGCAACCCTACATCGTGTATAAGCGTCCGTGCAGTGTCGATGTGTATTAGCAAATACGACTCGGATGTTATATTGTTTATGGCAATGACTCCATACCATTGATATGCAGGTTTATTACAGTGTAAGCATTGTTGCATACCATAGGTACTGGTCTAAACCACTGACCACTGTCATGACAGATGCACCTGCGCCACGTACATAAGCACTGCACTCTCGTATTATTCATTCTTGTATGTCTTTAACGAGTCATTGTATGTTTGTCATAATTTATGTCTGATGAGCTATCGCATTGCGGTTTCAGTTTATAAGAACAGCACTGCGTACGTCCTTATGTATGTATACAATGCGTGATCGTCATATTTATGAAATAGTTGTATTATCACTAAATGTTGTGGTGCGCTTATATATTCAGCTCGGATTCAAGGATCTAAGATGTATGTATTTCGACAAATCAACAAGTACATGCCCGCCTATGTCCATGACATCAATGCCTGAACAACTTGTGCCCGTGAACATCAAATGAGATATCCTGTATCACATAGTGTATATAGAACGCACACTCTCCATTGAGAGACAGTTTTGATTGGCATAAACCTTTTCAAATATGGGTTTAACGTTATCTCAATTTTTTGAAGATTAACTTGAGCTATAGTTCACGCTGCTGCTATAACCAACTACTGGAATTGAGTGCTCGCTGTAGTAAAGCTTCATACACTTAACGCCCAAGCACTTGTGAGTATAGCCGCAATTGTCTACAACAGATGTACTATTATATCGTCTTGTTGTCTCTGGTATCACAGTAAAAGTTATTTGTCTTGCAAGCACATGTTCTTGAAACCGATGCACATTTTGCTGCACAGTTCTCGTAAGTTCTGCTATCTAAATCTTTTGGGATAGGATGAATATCCTTCATCACACGTGGATGTTATGTAAGTCGGGATATAATATGAAGCAGTCCACAGGTACCTTACATCTACGCTCTCGACGGTGAAGAACCATGAACAGTATCTTTCGAAACGGTTTTAGAAGAGGGAAAAGTCCCTCTCGCGACATGCACGAGCGTGATCGTAAGCCTAGTGTACACAGTTTATATATGAGTGTGTGTACGGTTTGCTACATCCCTATGATTTTAGCACCTAAATCCCTTTCGTTTGCATAGTTTGCAAGTATCAGAAGTTTATTTGTATAGTACGTTTATGAACATCGAAGTAATGCTGAATTGATATCTTGGGCTACCAACTTTTCGTACATTATTGATCAAAACGAACAATAATTGTTTAAAATACCGTACTGATAAAATTTTTATAACCGTTCTTGTAAGTGTGTTTGTCCTACTTCGTGCTTACTGCTACTGTTTCGTTTTTTACCCCTCATTGAAAAGTTCAGAGTCGTGGGCGCAATCGATCTCATAGTTTGTTAAATGTCTTGTTTCTTACTCGTTTCCATAATTCTATGAACCAACAATAGAAGCTGAGCAATCAGCGGAGTCTGTGTCAGATAACCTTTACCAACTGCCCACTGAACGAAGCAACCTGGGTTCGGTAAGTTCGAACATTTTTGTATATGTAACAATAATGTTTTCTGGGCATCATGTTATTATGTCACGAGTTTTTAAACTGCATGTACAGTATATAGAATATACCACATTCTGCATTGTTTTCGTACGTTGAAACTTTCTGATTTAAATACGATTTCATATTGGTAATATGATGTTGTATGTACATAAGGATACGCAGTAAATTACTAAATATAAAATGCCTCTACAATACCGCTCCTTGGTATTCAGCATTTACACATCTCAGTGTGGACACCATAATATTCTCACATGTATCTTATTCTAAACACAAATCCTATATCCCTCATTAACGCTACATGGGTTTGTCCTTTCAGTATCTCAACATATGAAATGGATCAAGAGTATTCGTGACATACTTGTACAAAATAGCGCATATCCCTCAAACACATGTTGTTTATGTTGTTATATAGAATGTGGGAAGCTCCACACCTGAGATTCACGCCCTGATGTCATCTTTAAAAGTTACGACACTGTCTTCGGTACAGACGACTGGAAGAGGTACAATGGACAGTTTATATAGCTTGACTAACGGCGATCCTAGTGCGGATAAGAAGGTACCCTGTATAGTTTCTGTGCGTTCATCGACAGATATCAAGGTGAACAGGGTATATCATTAGCATTTTGTACTCGTGAACTGCATTCCTCGTTTCATGTTTGTGTGCTGTACCAAGTTTGGATACTCTTGAACGCGGAGGTATGAGTGCTGGATTAAGAAGCATTTATTTCCTTTATAAACCTAAGCAATGATGACTGTTATAGTGAGCAAGACATCACATCCGTTACAGAGATATGGGTGATCATCAGTGATTGCAATATCTAGTAAGTCCGGTTTTGCGCAAGTAGAGTAGCCGGGATGACGAGAGGATCTGTCGAAGTTAGTTAGCTGTTAGTACTCCCGTTGGGCGATCAGAGATACCATTTCCTCATGAATGTATACATTCTTCGATTTTATGTTTTACAGCCACAGCAAGGGATGCCGTTTATGTCAGCAAGTACAGGGTACGTATTCATCGCACATGTTAATAGAACATATCATGTGCTATGTGGTTAGGTTCGTTGTGTATTTGAGAGGTTTTACACAGGTTGGTATACAATAGGTATTTTGATGTGCATATATATGAAAGTGCCCATGCATTTTACAGCGTACTTTATATTGTACATTCACACAATTGTTCGTGTTTTACGTTAGTACGTAAACCGTATTCATGCTTGTCTTCCCATTCTACGTAGCATACCACTTAAATTACAGTTTCAGCTCCCGTACTTGGGGTTGATTCATGTGGTCATTCAAAAATATTCTCATTTTTGTGCACAACTAAACTGAAAACAATCTGGTTGAATAGCTCGTTCACGTCAACTCGATGCAGTGAGGACGAACGATACGCTGAGAAAGCCCCCAGGTATATAATCCATTTTCGCATATCAAGTTATATTCCCATATGCACAAGAAAACTATAAAAGCTAACACTATGTTCAAAACGTACACAAGACGGCTTAAGAGTAGCATATCGCACATAATTTAATAGACCATTCTGTTGGAAAATCTGTATAGCTTATCTTCACTTGTTATCTTCACTATAATAATTCATATATCGCATGCAACGCGTGATAGTTTGAATAAGTTTTGGCAAGATATTATGGAGGGACCTCAAAAGGATACGACCGAGTACGAATTTAGGAATGGCAAAAGGTGCATCCGATCTATCTCCGTCAATCGGCTGGTAGAACAAATGCTGTTGGATGTACAAGAAATGAATCGCAGGTTTAAAGGTGCTATACAATAGCGGTACTGCTCTATGCTGTGCACTCATTTAATTGGAGATCTCCAATCTTGTTACCTTAAATGTGGACACAACGATATGTTACGAAGTTAAATATTGATTTAGACTCGAGTTTATATGCGAATTACTTTATTTATGCCCGCTTACAACTCAAATTGTCATGTCTGTTTTACATTGTGTAACCGAAAAAGAATCAAAGATACAGCGAGGGTCACGAAGGAAAAGCACCGTATCAAATGACGTATTTTGCTCTTCGTCTTTGCAAGTGGTAGTGAAAGACAGCGGCTATCAGTTCCTGGACGAAGAAATCGGAATGCTGGATTTTGGGACATTTGCTCACCAAGTACGTTTAGTAGTGTGTAGTTTGAATGTCTGTATCTTTATGTATATGTATATTTTTCCTTACTTTAGTCAAAATGTAGGACTATCTCAGTGAAATCCCAAAGCAGTAAAGTAACACGTTGTAGTAATATTGAAGCTACACACTGACCAATACCTCACCACGTTCTGATAATCATGTCGTGAAAATGTATGGTGAACTACGATGACAAAGATTTGTTTCTTTTCTTTTGATGTTTATCGCTGTACATTGCCTATGTTTAGGTCATCATTGCGCACAGATGGTTTATGACTTCCCAGGAGTTGCTTCAAATATTGCTGAATGTAAGTATTAGAACTGCAATCGTGAAATGTAGATGTCCAGATTTCGTTCTATCTGGTACTTATGATACGGTTTGCTATTCTCTTTCCAAATATTACGTAAACGGCCTCGGTCAAAATTTTGTCTCTCTAGGGAGATCCTTTACTATATTATTGCTTTCTCTTTGTTCCTGATACTAAGATGTATTGTCAACTTCGTGCATGCAGGTAGTTTACCGACCAGAAAGAGTACCACTGCATAGGACTACGTTGGATAATAGTCGTCTTTCGGTTACTATATACACAACAATTCTGTAAGTACATTGACAGTTTGTTTTTAGCAACGTGTTAAGACTCTGTTTGCCATGATGTTAACATGTTACTGGTTTCTGTCAAAGTAAAACTGTGTACTCAAAGCGATGCAGTTGCCTTTACATTGAATTTAAACTAGGACTGTTGCATGACATATAGCTTTATGAGGACACATTCTCTCCTGTACTCACAGGCATTGGATGTCCATTTCACCGCATGACTTCGAAAGTTCAGCGATGGTTGGGGTTTGGAGAAAATACGCACCACCTATAACGCGACTGGAACTGCACAACCAAGGAAAATATTTACTGCAGTTGATGGAACATACAGCAACCAGTGACCAACCACTTGAAGGGGTAGGCTCGCAAATGGACATCAATCTGGCAAAGAGGAACCCCCAGGCTAAATGGATTTCACCCATGCTCAACGTACGTAGTCTTGTTCACATATGTACGTTCTAGTCTCGGAAAAGGCCGACACGTATTCCTGTGTTGGGTACCGTTCGCGTGTATTTATCTTGTTATGTGAACTACAATTCTCGTTGGTTGTATCATCTTTCCTAGCTAGAAACACTTTACGCAGTACACGAACGCACGTATACGGTCTCATATAAATCACGTAATTTCTATGCGTACGGATAGCTGGATGGTGGTGGGAAAGATATGAAGCCTGTGTTGATGTCCGCTGATGCCAATCCAGATCTTCATATTAACGGTGGGTCGTATCTCGACATCCTTAACTTTAGCAACAAGGATATCGCTTATCAACTAACTTTGATCGAATTGGCAGTATTTCAATCGATACCGGTGTGTTTCCAAAGATGTAATTTCTTTTAGAGACCACAGGTTACAAATACGTGATTCACGATTGTGTTTTACAATCATTCTCTAAAAACGGTTGTGACGGTGAGAAGTACCACGTTGGAGTATTTATGATATTCATATTTATTCAAATCTTTGTGAATGTTAGCTGTAGAAATTGAACCACTACTTCGAAATCCACAAAGCACTCACAAAATTACAACATGGGTATTCTTCCACCAGCTAAACAACTTTTTAAAGAAGAACAAACAAGACGAGACAGGTGAATCTGAACTCACTTGCATCGCACAAAGTATTGCTCTCTTCAATCGGGTGTCTTTGATTGTAGCGGCCAGTATTCTGAGTTGGCCAACTGCTTTTCAACGAGCGAAGGTAATGGGCTGGGCGGCTATTTTCTGTCGCTACGGGCGGATTCTATGTTTTGTTGTGTATGCAACCATAAAGAATTTCTTCTTATGTCTACAAAATACAACCACAAGTACACATTCGAACAAACTCATAAGTCTTCATGGTGTTTGCATACAGCAAACAAATAGTTAATGATTCTTGATTATATTAGGTTTATGTTAGGTTTGTAAAAATTGCAGATGAGCAGTTCAAGCTTAACAACCACAACGGTACCATGGCGATTGTATCTGCTCTGAACCATTCAGCAATCCAACGGCTGAAGAAGACTTTAGATCTAGTTGAAACGAAACGTAGAAAGGTATGTCTGTTTAGTTAAAACTTTCCACGTAATATGGTCAAGAAAGTGATTATCTATGTGAAGCATACAAACACTATACCATTGACAGGTGTATTTGAGAATTCAGTGTATAGTTGTATATGCTAGTATGCTGAACATCACGGCAGGCGAGTCAAAAATCGATGGCACATTCATGTGGATGTGAACTTAGTGTTTACTCTCTATCATACACGCTTATGACCACTATCGTATGTATTTGGGACATTGTACATACAGCAACTGAAGTCATTGACATATGCACTCTCTCCTGAGTCGAATTTTGAAAAATATCGGAACGTACTGTTTCCACTTAGGGATAGCGTGCAAGCCGTCATCCCCTTTCTTGGTCTCTATCTCCATGACATGGTAATATGTCAACGTGTGCCTAGTTGAGAATAGCATGCGAGTGTGCGACTATAGCTGAATTCATTGTTTTTTCTACCTCTTAAAAAAATATCGGGATAATATATAAAAATACCTTAGCTAGTTGAAAATCGGAAAATGCTTGAAAACATTTGTGGAACAATATCAAGAACTTACTAGATTTGGCAGTACGGACTTTTAATTGTATGATTTAATTTTACTAGGTATATATGGACGACGCGTATCCTAGCCACTGTAAACAGGGTCGCATCAACGGTCGTAAGCTAATCGCAATCTCTAATATGTTCACGCACTTTGTACAGGTATGACTGTAAAGTTTTATTCGGACCATAGATAGGTAGATAGGTAATAAATTATGATTGGCTGTTGAGGAGGTACAGATGATAAAGATTTACGCGAATTGTTGCTTGTTGCATTTATATCATCAATCACTCGTTCGCACCCACTCTCATATCCAGTGGCAACGAGGATGGCAATTCCAGCCGGTAGTGGGCTCAATCAACTCGAAATTCACGTATGGCTGCATGTTTTTAGTTTGTCATTCTATGACTGATGCATCGCCTTAGGTCATAGTATATAGTCGTTCATTAACATAGCCGTTACTGTCTGACAACACAGGGCTGTTCTTGAAGTTCCATTACAGGACAGTCTTTTATGGGAAATGAGTGTTACGCGAGAGCCTCGACAGGGAGTGGCAGGTGTAGCACGGAAGGAAAATATCGCTTCGGTGAAGGATTTAATTGAACAGATCACACCAATAACTATACACCGCATGAAGCGTCATTTTCCCAAGCATTGTATGAGTGTTTTATGCCTGAGTACTATATCTACAATTTTTCTGTTTCACATAATATGGTGCAGTACCTCATGTACGTATACCTATTGTTGTAGTTGTTTTAGCAACCAACTCTACCTTTATATGATTCCATTAATGGCATACAGTCCAAGCTGCGTTGGTCGAACTTGACAGATACTCTAAATTGAGAGGGAAAAATTGCTGTGAGCGCCACAAATGGGGTCTGCTTGTGCTTCACATGCTTACACATACAGTAACAAAAGCCGAGGCGGATATGTTAGCTGCGGGAATGCTTCCAGTGGATAGAATGTCCACTCTTACCAAGCGAATGTCCCGAACAGGCTCTGAACTACGACTTTCCAATCAAAAACGAGCCGGTATATCTTTGAAAGACGTTGAACGTTTCAAGGAGAACGTACTACAATTGTTTGGCGATAGCAAAGGCGAAATGGTATGCATTCTGAATTGATATTCAAAACATGTAAATATAATCACGGTGAAATTATGTCTACCGTGGAAAAAAGTACTTTCAATTTGTGCTATAGCTGTGCATAGCACCTAACCTATCCACACAACCTGCAGCTCTTACTCGTTCAAGCTATTCGTATATGGTAGTACAGGTTTCACTCGCACAACTTGAAGAGTTTTGAAAAGTCTTATTACAAATATTGTTGTGTATAGCCGCGCCAAAATCCACATAAAGTGCTCGTGGAAGAACTTGGTACCTTCATACACAACAAGTTCGGTGGAACATTGGTCCAAGCATCGGCGGAGAACATGGCCCTAGTCGATGCCATAGTAGCTGGTGTTTTGTCTGATTCAGCTTTGTCCCTTTCTCAGCAAATGCAAAAGGTATGCATAAACTCTTCAGCTTGCACGGATACAATACAAATTGTACTAAAATTTCCATTTATTCTACTTAATGCAAACACACAGGCAATCGATGAAGAAATGGATCCCCGCATGACGGCTGTGTTGGTCATGGAGTCATACGCGAACGACATGGAAGCAAGACTGAATGAAGAACTCCGTCTACTTGAAGCCTTAAAGCGATCTGAGATATCTGCTTTTGATGCTGAAATGGCGTTCGACACGTTGATTGCAAAGAATAGACAGGTTTGTTATACCCGCTCGCCCACGTAGCATTTAGGTATAAATAGAGAATAGCACTACTATTGAGTTATATCACTAATCCGAAAAATGTCTGTTACACAGTTCCGCCTAACTCTAGGCGCCGATCATGAATATCTGGCGTCAAGGAAGCGAGAAGAAGATGAATGCAAGGCCAGTGACACGGGCAAGATTGTGGAGCCATTTTCACAAATGAGCGGGTTTAGTACAACAGATGGTTCTGTAACGGGCGGGGTGACAATTCGTAATCGTAAGTCAGATGACTCTTTGCTTGTTAGGCATAAGATTGCGACTGCTACCAGATCTATGGATGTTGAACAAGTGAGCATGGGCAACGAACCGGAAATACATACCAGTAGTGATGCTGGCATGAATGCATTAGGATGGAGAGACCTCGATTGTATAAGTGAAAGTGATAATGAGAGCATACTAGCATCACGTGTTGGTGGCACACATGTATTGCTGCATGAGAATGCAAATGCGTTGGAGGGTAGCCTGGAACAGTTCTTGAAGGCACAACGGCAGAACAGCAATTACGGTTTATCAAATGGAATACTTCCGTATGACTATACCAATGACAACAAGGATAGCATAGCGGAGCAGATGGGTGAAGAGCAAAGTGGAGGAATTAAGTATATTCGAAATGCTTTTGAGTCTGGACAACAGCATACGATTCATCGAGAACAGGGGCGTCATCATGATATTCCGCCGCAACTTTTCTTCAATAAAGCAAGCGGGCAGCTTCAGTCTAGCCATCTCAAACATGAGCTATCGACATTCTCTCATACAGGCGATATAGTTGACAACATGACAAATGGTGATCAGAGCAATGAAGTTACGGGAAACGAGGAAGCTGAAGGAATGACATTTGTTGATTCGGAAGATAAAATGGGATTAAATGAGGTCATTAACCGTAGAAATAGGGGGTATACTACAGTATACCCAGTCCACTCGGAAAAGCCGATTCCTCGTCCACGCCCGCAATTTACGTACAAAAAAAAATTGGTGGTGCAACAGGATGCCTCCACAGCGATCGACTACACTCAGTGACAGCCACTTATTAATGCCCGTAGGCAACAGTCTTACGAAATCGATTCGCATTGAAATCGAAAAGAGGTGCTCCACTGGCGTCGGAAACATTACAAATTACTGCGAAAGCGGCAAAGTGAAATTCTATAAGGGAGAATGAAGCGGCTAAATAGCCTACTCAGCAATAAGCAGTGAGCTTAAGAGTTCAGAATGTAGACTTGGAGATACAATGAAAGCGGAGCTTACCTAGATCCTGTTCGCGCAATCAAGGGACAGTATACGGGTTTAGACTGTAAAACCCATAGTCATGGCAACAATAAACGGTATATACTAGATGCCAAGAAAATACGCGAGATGATGCGGTCGATGTTTTGCATCTTTATAGACTCAGTGTGCAGTTATCCCAGAATGCAAATATTGTGTTTTATGCAGTTTCATGCCTTCAGTATTACCTTACGAAAAGTTCTTGGGAGTTAAATCGTTTCACAAGCAATGGTGGTGAGCTAATGAGACCAACGTTATCTTGATTACACCTATTTATTGTACATTTTGCACAACATTTACAGTGAATATACATTGGGTAGTTACGGAACTTTGTACTTACTGAGACGTGAGTGTAGTTTGCAATCGTGTTTGTGGGAAGAAGACAATCTTCAAATATGGACTAAAGTCTTGTGCCGGCTCTCTCTGCTTCTATTCAGCAAGAATATTTTATGGATTGTTGAAATCCCTTTGCTCATACGCAATATAAAAAATGACAGTGCGGACAAGCATGCATATCTCACTAGTATATAGACGGCAGGCTCTGTCCGAAGAATTAAAGCTATGTGAAAGGTGATAAAGAAAGTTGATCCCTGGCACTCCTCGTTAGCTTTAAGGTGTTACAAACGAGCATGGTTTTAATTGTCCCATACATGGATTCATATAGTGTTGTGAGTGAGTAATAGGGAACTGCGTCCGATATATACTATCTTCATATACAAAATTTAAAGGGCCATTTCAACATCCGTTAGGCCGACTTGTTCGTCTCTGCTCTTAGAATGCACGATCTCTCGTCGCACTTCCTCTGTCATATCAGGGTGACTGTGTCTTTTAAGCACAAGAAGGAGTGCGTCTTTCTGTTCTGAAGATATATCTTCTTTGTACCTATAAACATACATGATTGTGAATTTGACGGCATGAACACTTGAGAAGATAAAACCAAATATTACAAAATGGACAGCAGTCTGTCACTTTGCCTGCTATAAATGCATATACTCATACCGTTGAACAAAGGCCAGGAACGACTGATGCCATAGCACGGGGTATGTACGACCGTCATTCTGAGCTCTCACGAAATGAAACACCATTGCATCAACAACTCTATAAGGGAGTGCATATTTCTTGTCCAATAAAACGCGAATAAATATACTGGTAGACCCGGTATACTCCATCTCGGCAAGTTTTAACAAAGCAGCCGCTGAATGCAACATGGGGATACTAGTCTTGGCCATCACCGACCCAAATATAACAGCTTCGCGTAGAGTACAATCTCCAGATTCGGCGAGGGGTAGGAGAATTCCTTTGAAAAACACTTGAGGTTTGAATAGTGCTTTTTTTAGCGCATTGTAAAGATGTACATTCAGTCTCTTGTACTCTTCAATATCATCTCTACACCGTGGAAGTAGGACAAGATTGAAGAAGCGCTGTGCAGCCTTTGGATTAAGATTGGAGATGAACATACGCGTTGCCTGGTACATGCTCGCCGCTGTCCAGCTATCTGGATTAGTAATGAACAGAATCTCCTCCCAATTCTGCAACGATGGAATGATTTTAAAAGCTTTCGGGAGTTTTCCTGAGCGATACCTAGAAAGGAGCACCCCTACTGTCTTGTACACTTCTTCCACTTTCGGATCAATGGACGTCATGACTCCAACGGTTCGCTCTGTGCATTGCGAAGAATAAATTGTGTAAAAACGATTGCACGGGTTTGGAAATGTTAGGTACTTGTTAATCGGCAGACTCTGGGAAGAACATGTTTGCTTATCATTGACACACTCGTCAGGTACGCTGTAATTCATTGTGCAGCAGTACGTGCACACAATCGAATTGCCGAAATATTCAATAATCTCGTCATATCGTATATGTACAGGATTAAGATGTGCATATACATTTGAGTGTAACTTCAATCAAGATTATATTCTATATACATCGAGAATTACATTTGTTTACAAACACACGGTCAGCGATTGTCGGTGCAAAAAGCAGTCTTGTAGTGCATACACGCGGAGTATTCAGTGTCCAATAATTCTACAACTGCTATAGAACACAGGCTTACCTGACATGACGGTCTGAATCTCAGTCTCCCTATCTTTAATTTTTCCCATGATAGCATCCGCGAGTGTGAAACGCTTGAGAGGTTCTTTTGACATGAATTGACGTAGAGCCCATTCATCAGACTCGTGAATGTCATAATCGTATAGAAACTTGTCGTCGTCATCGTAATCTTCGTTGACGTCTGCGTCAGAGTCGTCATCACCTTTAAGCTCACTAACACCACCGTTAATCAAGGTAGATTTCGATAGGCCACCCTTGGTTGTTTCGTTGTCTTTGAGTTCTTTCATAACTTCTGCTTGCTGTTCTCTTGCCGTAGATATAATCTTCTGCGAAATTTTGGCATCCATGAACTCGGAAGCCTCTTGCCTGTTCCGTTCCTTAGGAGCTTTCCATGGCTTGGACGAGACTGTTGCGTCCTGTGCCATTTGTGTCGCAAGGGGCTTGTGCCTAGCCGCCTTGGACTTCTTTTTAACGGAACTTTGATCTTTCATGCTTTCAAATGTACTATCTGGTGAATGCGTTACACTCGAGAGAGGACTGTGAGTGTGGGCGTGTGAGTGAGTAGGTCAGTGATTGAGTGAGTGTGAGTGAGTGAGTGTGTGTAAGTGATTGAGTTGTGTGTTGACCACATGATAAAAAGAGTAACGACACACGTGTACCCTTTTAAAAACTTTTTTTGAAGTGAAGGGTCGGGTGGAGGCAGTATCGAAATTGACTTAGTATGAACACAAATGTTATTTATCACGACATGCTGGTGTACTGATATAAACCAAGTTAGCCATTTAGTAGTTAGAGTGCATGTTGATGTATAAATCTGTTCTTGTCGATCAAAGAACTGTAGTTGTTGTTGTTCAAAAGTCGTGGTTGAGACCTACGCTATCGTTTCTAATTCAGCATTAGCATAATACTGAAGAAACAATGACGTCTACTACGTTGTCCGCTTTCGGGGAGGATGCAAGCTACTTTGAGTCATACGCGGGTTTGCAGATACATGAAGATATGATAAGGTTCTCATTCAGGTCTTAGGCCAACAACTCGTATTACAGAATCAAAAGTGCCGTAAATTTCTCGTGTTAATAAATGTAGATTTATTGATCAGTTTCCATCGTTTCTTTGTTATTTAATTTTATGTTCAATAATAGAGACGAAGTAAGAACACAAGCATACAGACGAGCTATCCTTGATCATAAAGATTACTTCAAGGGAAAAGTGGTGCTGGACGTGGGTGCAGGGACTGGAATATTGTCGGTTTTTTGCGCCCAAGCGGGTGCCAAGAAAGGTTTGTTGTGCATCTCTTTGAACTACTATCACATTTATAAACCGAATAATATCTTTTCAAGAGAAGAACCTAATTGTCCATCGATTCCTTCCTACCTATAACCTTCGCAGTATACTCGGTCGAGGCTAGTGCGATTGCCGTGCAGACTAGATTGGTGGTGGAAGCTAACGGCTTCACAGACGTAATCCAGGTTATTAATGATAAAGTATGTCTTGTACTGGGATTTGGGTTGATTCATAGACTAGAAAGTGTGACGAGTGCTTGCCTGAGTGAACAGTAATCCATGATGGTGCATTGGCTAGATAATATACTTGTTTGTGTGCTTTTATTCTCGAGTACTTCTAATATCGTCCGCATGCGGAGTACACGCTATAGAGGAGGCTTCTCTTAGTATTTTGTGAGTGCTTGTAAGTTGTTCCACATAAACTTTCTTCTTCCCTCATATATATGTTCTTTATTGTAACGTAACGTATGTCCTCCAGGTCGAAAACATTGATTTGCCAGAGAAAGTCGATATCATCGTGTCGGTAAGTTCTATTTCGTGTTCTGTTTCTGGGTTTATGTCATAGGTTAGCAATGTAGTGTTATTTCTTATTTATAGATAAGCAGTAGAACATCTTGTTATCCTTATCAATGCACGTGCATTGATAGTAAATTGTAGTGCAAGAAAAGTTGTAGAGCTACTCAACGATGTATTAAGATGGTCAAGGAAAGTTACTGATATTGTCCGTGAATTTGTCTCTCATTTCTTCTGCGAGTTGTAAAGTTGCTTGTAGAAACCTTTCGTACCCTCAATGTATTTAGCCTTCCATGAATTAACTCGAGAGTTATATAAGAAATCTCTCTATTTGAAGTAGACAGCAATACGATCGTCTTGGCTAATATTCACGCCCTATTCTTCTTTCTACTATCTTAGGAGTGGATGGGGTACTTCCTACTCTATGAGTCGATGTTTGAGAGTGTGATATTCGCGCGGGATAAATGGCTGGTGGAGGTACTTCGGTGAAAAATATCTTCAAAGTTTTCTCCTTCTTTCCCATGTATTTCTTGTTAGTGAGTTTCTGTTGCATCTAGTGAAGCGGAGTTTTCGTCCCCGTCTTCCAAGATCGTCTCTTGTAGCTTTTCATGTTCGAGAGATTTAAATGATGTTTGTAATTCAATTGATAGTTTATAAAGGTTTGTACATTGATATATATACGCTTGCATTTGCGTGTTTAGGGTGGACTAATGCTCCCAAGCAAGGCGTCTCTTTATCTATGTGCTATAAGCGATGAATCGTTTGTTCGTGATAGAGTTGACTTCTGGTGTGATGCGTCAAAATTATACGGTGTAGATTTAACGTGTCTCATGGATATGGCAAGGCAGTCATCACTGAAAGACGTACATGTTGAATGGCTGGAGCCAGAGGCGGTATGTGTGATCATGCCGTTTTGTGCCTTCTCTCTGTTGACTTACATATATGTTGCGCTCACAGTGGATAAATATTGTGCTATGGTGCGTGCATTGTCATATTGATTACATATACCAGTCATTGGGTCCGTTGTTATACAGACCCTTAACACTTTCTTAACTCCGATTGATATTATTTAGGTATTATCGCGCCCACAAAAGGTGAAAACGGTCGACTGCTACACAGTGGATATCGAATCTTTGCGGAGCACGGATGCCTCCTTCAATTTCACAAGCATGATTGATTGTTCCTTCACAGGGTTTGGAGCTTGGTTTGATGTCGAGTTTCAACGACCTAGAAATTATGTCGACCCATTCTGGAAACCACTGAAGCTCTCTACTTCCCCAGATCTACCACCAACACACTGGAAGCAGGTATGAGTCCACGTGGTATTTTCACGAAAAACTTGTACACGCTTTGTACGACTCGTATATTGTGCTATTCTCATTCTGCGGTACTTTAGTTTTTCCCAACACTTTATCAACTAAAATTATATTCTTCACACAGACATTATTCTATTCTCAACATACCGTGAAAATACGGCAAGATGACACGATTGGCGGCGTTGTAAAGCTTACATGCAACAACACATTTAAGAGATGGATCAATGTAGAATTCGAATGGGATGTTGTTAGTCGCAATGGTTCAATAATCGCACCAGCCAATCCCAATAGTTCATGTACGAAATCAAAAGAGAACAATTACAGGGACGAAACCATCAACACAGTAGCGACAGATACAATCATGGTCGAGGAAAATTCAGTGACCAAGGCGAAAAAGCAAAAGACTTTTTCTAATAGTAGTTCATACGTCATGAAGGACTCATGAACACTATCTAACTGTACTGAGGCGACATAAATCTTTGTGATGTGCTGTGTATAAGTATCACATAAAAAATCCACTGCTAAATTCAGTATGTATATAGATCGTTTAGCGCATCTCTTGCCATGTCTAAGGGTATATATTTAACCTTGAGAGGAGGAAGTCGAGGAAAGCTTCGGGGTTGTGTCTTATACTATGGGTGCACATAGATTGTGTTATATAATTGTCGATTGAATAAACGTCGATGTTCAATTCTGAAAGTGAGACATCTAAGTTCATGGAGAATTGCAGTTGCTTACGAAAGTCTGAGCGTAAAATAAAAGGAGCAATTGCATTGGTACTTGATTTTGTCTGGGTCGAATTCATCACTAGTACAAAGAGTTTACTGTACTGGTCACAATGGGTTTAACGCTTAATAGAGGTCAGCCCGTAGTCCAATAGAACCTACTAGTTCAAATTAGGCGTATGTACAGTATACACATTGTATGTTCCTGTGTATGGAACAGGAAAAACTTTCAATTCCACAGCAACAGATTGGTTTTGCCACTTTACAAACCCACTCTGTCACATACATACGATGTGTTTATCCGCATGCTGATATTTGTATTCCTAACAGTATTATCGCAAGTCGTGTTTGATATCTGATGTATCTTTGGCAAAAAAAAACTCCTACCCATGTATCCGTAAGTCTACGTGCATCTCGTACCCTGAACAGCAAACTAGTAGAGGCGACTTACACCCAAACTAATATAAGCCTTCGATATGTTTAAATAATCGTGGATTGCAATAGTTAATCCGTATGCTGATATTTGTATTCCTATGTGTATACATAAAGATAGCCACCAACAGTATTATCGTAAATCGAGTTTGATATCTGATGTATCTGAGGCGAAAAAAACCCCTTACCCATGTATACGTACGTCTATGTGCATCTCGTACCCTGAACAGCAAACTAGTAGAGGTGATATATACCCAAACTAATATAAGCCTTCGATGTGTTTAAATAATCGTGGATTGCTATACATACAATGTGTTTATCCATATGCTGATATTTGTATTCCTATGTGTACACATAAAGATAGCCACCAACAGTATTATCGCAAGTCGAGTTTGATATCTGATGTATCTCTGGCAAAAACAACCCCTCACCCATGTATACGTACGTCTATGTGCATCTCGTACCCTGAACAGCAAATTAGTAGAGGTGACTTACACCCAAACTAATATAAGCCTTCGGTATGTTTAAATAATCGTGGATTGCTATTAACTCTTGCGAACTGCAACTATTAATACCTGGTTTAGCGTAAACAAGTGCTGACTATTCGAACAAAATAGTTGGTTCAAAATTTCTACAGCATTGTAACTGTGGACATCAGATCAAGAGTCACTAGAAATACCCAAGTCGTGCTATTTACCCCTCCATTGGCACATTTAGTCCGACACTGCCAAGTCAATGGGCGGCGAAAGTAACTATGAGGCTTGCTGATGTGCACAGAGTAGAGCTCTCTGGCTTCCTATCATCACTGGAAATCTGGAATTGTAACGATACGATTGAGACGGCTATCTCACAAAATATGCATGTATATATGTGAATGAACACTTTGTTTCTGTTATGTATCCAAGCAAAATCAATACCTCACCTATTTATCAGATTCATCACCATTTCTTGATACCGAAAATCGCTGAAGGAATTCTGAAGTTTCATTCTGTAAAAGTGGATATTAATACGGTGACCATTCCAATACACTAGAACTTGTTCAATGGCTTGCGTTAAACAAATGCTTCCTCTCTCTAGTGTTGGAATTTGGTTACATTTGTTTCGAATGAGAAACAATCTATTGCAGATACTTTAAATGAGGGTCTCATCGCAGAGTTCTCCACATCTACATAAAATCATTGCATATCTCTCTTCCACCATGTTTTCCTTGCCACGAGAATCTGAAAATTGATCTAGATCTACAAGTATGAACCCAGTTCTCCGCATGTCTACCTTGATCACTTACAAAAAAAAATGGACTTCAATCTGCTACTTTACCTGAACAGCAATATTATGAGACGTTTTCTTAATATCTAGCCGTTTTTTTTCCATGGACGTACGCAGCTCGGCTAACCGTGGTAGCGGGAACGGGTACATATTGTACGCAAGCTGAGAACAATTCGAAAACCATAGGTAAAATGAGTCGAAAAAGTATCAACTTCACTCCATTCGAGAAAACCGATCATTTCCATGGAAGAAACACGTTTCTGATACAGTAGCCTTGTACAAAGACGTTTCGTCTTTCAAGTTTGACATTGAGAGTACATGATAAACATGCACAGGTCGCGTTTTCAGACAACAAATAAACCTTGATCATATCGTCGCAGACTATCGTATTGGATAGGTTCATGTTAGACGTATGCTCCTTCATTTGTTCGTAGAATCGTAGAGTATCTTTTGTGCCTAACAATTGCGGTTCCAGCATAGTCATGATAGAAAGACCCACTCGAAACATCATCTCATCACCATCGAACAAAATCGAGTCCCAAACACGGAATAGAATATCTGTAGCATGGACAAGCAAACAACGGCACCGTATTGTGTAAGTAGGGAGCGCAAACTACACGGCACATGCACAGCAGTGCAAAAAATTGTCTGTAATTACCTTGAGGAAAAAGATTCGTGAAAAGTGTCGGAAACCATTGCCCCGTGAATACACTAGTTAGTGGAGGATCTTCATCTGCAAACTGTAGACGTGAAGCATGTGGTATATTGAGGTAGACAAGTAGGACGATAACCTTGTGGATAAAAAAGAAAATAAATACGACATCAGTATTTCTAAACAAACAGATTGTACCGACATCGTACCGTATAATGATATGTCTGAGCATCGGACTTCATTAAGCGGCGACAATGGGCGTGCAGTCGAGGTAGTCGTTCTCTGTTATTTTCATTGACAGAAAGACAAATTTTAGAATTATGTAAATCATTGAGCTGTTCTTGTAGTAACAGAAAGGTGATATTATATCACTCTAAAAAAAAGACAATGAATGGCGACATTGAACATACAGTATCTACAATCTCTTAACAGATACGAAACTGTTCGCATTACACAAGAATTCAATATATACATATCACAATAGAACTAGAAGCTACATGAAGCACTGTACGCATGGTTACTTTGGGAACTTCGAGATCACTCACTTCATTAACTCGTCGAATACCAACAAGTCCACAGCAAGTGCCTCAAGGTCCTAAGAAGAGGAAATGGAACAATTAAAACGACCAAACTAGGGAAGAGCACATCACAATACTGACTCGTCGAACAAACAGCAATAAGTCACGACTTCATTCAAACACATATCAGTAGAGCATGACAACGTTTAGCACAGTAGCTGTGCCAGTATTACAAAAATGTACATACGTCGAAATAATTCTTTGGCAACTGATCGACAAGCACGCATAGCGCAGCAAATGCGTCTTCTTCATTCTGAGAAGTGAAAATAGTCATAGGTATATTGGATAAATTGTCGTACTAGTCAATTTCGTTTATTGGATGAATTGTCGTACTAGTCAATTTCGTTTATTGTTTTACCATAGGATAGCTCAAGAACACATATATACATGGAAGAGGCGGTATACTAGCACACGAGGGACGAAAAGGCAACACAAAGAGAACCGATTAAAAACTACTAATCCCGAGCGCGATCGAGGGTATCTTTCGAACAGTGAACGACACATGATAGCTTTGTTGAACATATAGGGAGGTAAAAATCAAATCCTAATATAAACGGAAAGTAACGTTATGAAAATTATCATGAACAGAACAGTGACACAACTGAAGACGTAAACAAGCCAAGCATGTGTATATGGTATTGCCGACATGCGCGTACGCTCATTCAACGTACCTTATTCATTAAGAGCAGCAACTGAGCGCCAATGAAATTCAGGGATTGACAATAGCCAACTTCTTTGTTGTGCTGTGAATATGCTAGCAATATACGCGCAAGGGTAGCTCGTCCTGTAGTGCTCTGTATGTGTGGATCACATCAGTACTCTGATCGTACGCAATTGTATAATACGTATAACTGCTGATAGACTAAACTCGAGTGGAACAGACCTGAAAGTATTCGTTGTCACTTGTTCGGTGCAAATCTTTCTCTATTTGTACACAGAGATCCATAATATCGTGATCAGCTACGCTGTCCAAGAGGGTCTTGCATGCCGAAGGAGGAATAGTACGTCTTGCAACGATTGTCCAAACCTGTATTAGAAATCAGCAGAAGTGCTTCAGATATATAGCACAAAGCACACATGTGCAGGCTTTTCGAATATGGTGTTCACATATGTATACCCAATAACAGTAGACATACTATTAAACGTACACTTTTTCTCAAGTAAAACAACATACCACACCCTACTCACCTTTCGCCTGCAATCGTCTGGTAGCCTAATTCTAACAATAGTTCTAAATATCTTTTTCCAATGAAGATACTCGTTGTTACTACGGAAAATTGGAAACAGCATCATACGGCAAAGAAGTTGACCTAATTGTGCAACTCCCTCTAGAGACACTCTTACAGATTCTCGTTTACCCGCCAAATCAAAGCTCCCTATTGCAGCAGTAGTGACATTCAGTTTTTGTAGAAAGAAGTGACAAGCAGCATTTCAAAAGTGTAAATAACCTTATGAATTACATGCGTCACAACAAAGAACGATTCACCTTCTTCATCCGGAGCATCAGGTTCCAAGGGCATACTACTTGTTCGTCTCATACGCTGCAACGGTTTGGGAGAGGATGCGACTTGTGATACGAAATGACCCTGAAAATAACAACATGTGATATTTGTCCATAATTTTGTACTTTCATCTGCACGTTGAACCATATTTCCGTTCGAAGTACTTGACAAAGGATATTAACATACACACAGTTGCTTGCGCAACATTTACACAACTTGTGTTAATTGGATAAATATAGCTGACATAAGAAAAAACGGATGAACAAGAGTAGAAGGCTAAAAAACAGCAAGGCTGTTAAACTTTAGAAACAAACCGCAGAGATAGATGGAAGAATATTTCAGCATATACGCTACAGTGGTATATACAAGTGTCCAAACCACAAACGAAGGATAGAACAAATGGAGCACCGGAGGTAAATGAGGGTGGACAGTATTCGCTGTGATCTCAGAGACGCGAAATCTCGGGGCCGGAAGTAGATCTTTTTCAGGTAATATGAGGTCTGTCTTGCGCACAGTGGTGTCAACGATTGAGTTCAAATTTGATCCTTCTGAACCCTGTCGCTTAAGTACTATAGGGCGTGGCGAGTTCCGCGGGCTTTCACCAACTCTACTAAACATGGTGTACAAGAATTGAGAAGATGTGATAATCTATGATTATGAATATACAGTTTAGGCCGTTCTATGCAATAATAAGACGACAATGATAGTAGAAGTATATAATGCCAGCATCAGACCTAAACAGCCCGTCATTGTGCTGTGAATCTTAAGCGCAATATATAAGAATTCACAAAACAGTCTCCCTGTATTGTAACTCTAGACCCAGACGAGAAAACCTACATAGTAGCATCAGGTAACTCAGTGCTGAAGGTCGTCGAGACAGGAGAAGATACCACTGGTATATTCTGTATACTCTCACAGGAATTCGGTGTTGGTGATGCGCCATATTCCGATAACCCGTGATAATCGACAAACCCTTCTACTCCTGCATAATGAATAATACTGAGAAATCGTGCTCTGGTTTGTTGGAATGCAAGTCTCATTAAGACATCGACTGCCGTGATAGAAATTACATGTGAGAAACAGTTTGATGCTTCAGCTACGTAAAAACAATAGTTTTATGCGTTCGACTTTCAATGTTAGAGAGTTAATTATAATCGTTTTGTACACGTCACCACCTAGTCATTGGGCATGCAGTGCCAACATACAAATATCATTTGTGATACTCATGCAATTCAAATTTTAGAAATAGAGGAATTTGTCATGCAGAAGCAAAAGATAGACATTCGAGTATTGAAGGAGAGAAACGACTACACACGCAGACCAGCTACCCTTACCCAAGGAATCGCACTTATTGCGGAGGAGACGATTCAGACCAGTAACTACCATACGTTCTGCTTCTATCAAAGCATTCGGACCGGTAATCTCCTGTCTTTTAGTGAAACAGCTACGTATCATTCATATGTCCTTGATAAAAGTTGTCAAGCAAACTTGCATAAATCACGGTGCATGAAATCGACGGACAGTGCTTCTCATACATAAGATATAGTTGCAGCAAATCAATCCCATATGCATTCTTGCAGTGCGTATTCATTAACATGTAGTAAAGAAGAAAGAATAAAGTACACTAAAAAGTACACAGGAACAACCAGCTTTAAATACCTCAGCCACTCCGCCAACTCCGTTATGCGTTTGTTAAGTTGCGCTGTAAACTCAGGAGATCTATTAACACTACAGGGAGAGTCTTTCTGAACAACATCTTCGCTCCCAGGATGCTGTCTAGTATAATTTATGTTGTTTAGAGTGTTTTCACCAACCTCTTCCAGAGTGGCAGCGCCATTTGAATCTGGGTGCTCTATTGTACAAGAAAGTAGTTTGGAGAATACATAGAGGGAGGTAAACATAGCAGACAGCTTGAAAGGTAAATTATCATACATAGAGGGCGATAGATAATAGCATAAATCCGTCGACTACCGAAACGAACGAGAAAATGCAACTGTTGTACGAATGTGTATGTCTAACGTAGTGTAGATCCGTGTCAACTAACAGTACATGGCCAATAAATCAGCTTAGTATACACACTAGTATTGCTCTGCAACAAACACTGGATTTCACTCGTCCAAATATTGAACGATTTTTAAAATTTCGTGCTTGAAGTAACAATAACACATTTCGTATGCAGGGTTGTTCTTGAAAGCGAGACGACGAATGAACAGGTTGAAGTGACGCGTATTCGACGCCAACGCATTTTTCAAAAAGATACATACCCATTAGTAGCTACTCCTCGCGTAGAAAGGAATATTGGGCGAAGAACTACTAGATTAAGATTTAACTGATACAGAAAATGCAGTGAAATGAACGCATGAGATGAGCCTGTCCTTTATATAATGGCGTTTTAACAATAAGCAAAAAAATTGTGACTCTGCTTTAGGTACCGAACTGTCTTAACGAGAGATCTTGTTCCTAAGGAAACGAACTGCCAGTGTGCGTGTGGGTGTGGTGTTGTGTGTATGTGCGTGTTGTGTGTGTATATGTGTGTTGGTTGTGTGTGTATACGTGTGTTGTGTGTGTGTGTGTGTGTGTGTGTGTGTGTATGTGTATGTGTATGTGTATGTGTATGTGTATGTGTATGTGTTGTATGTATGTATTGTGTGTGTGTGTTGTGTGTGGGTGTGTGTGTCTGTGTGTGTGTGTGTTGTGTGTGGGTGTGTGTATCTGTGTGTGTGTCTGTGTGTGTGTTGTGTGTGTGTGTGTGTGTGTGGATGTGTGTGTGTGTGTGTGCTCAATGACGCTTACAGGAGCACCAGTCTGCTGCATGTTTCAGGATACTAACACAATTGAAAGAATGCACTGGAGTTAGTATACTTGCATGAAGTTAACAAAACCTTTACATGAAAATATGAGTGTTCGTGCTCTCAGGCGACGCCAACCGTGCACCTGAACATTAATCGTGCATGGTGACCTGACAAATTTGTTATTGCTTATTTTTTGGGTTCTCTGGGAATGGACACACATGAACCTGATTATCTTGTGAGTGACCTGGCGAGACCCTGTTCATTGATCAACCGTATTTTATAATGATACACATTTTACTGGCTCTGGATGGAGTGAATATTTTACGTGTGTGCAATCTTCTTCGTGCCAACAGTTGAACACGCATGTTCTTCCATACCAAGTATATGCAATAGATCTTATGTGTTTGATGAAAGCAACCGAGATGCAGTCACAAAGACACAAAGAAGTTGTGGCTGTGAGACATGTGCTGTCATCGGTGGACGGTACTTTCCTAGTGCATACCATGGTGTATTGTGACGGTACGCTAATGGTGTGGGTAGCACAAACTGACATACTCTTCTCGAAAAAAAAAGTATTCTTGGAAGGTTTGACTTTAACAAAACGTAAGTTACGACGCACTGTTGCAAGAATAGATGTATTTCTAATCTTTCGCAACCTACGATACGAATAAAAGGGTTTGCACAAGAAGAGTAAGATAATAGACGGAATATATTAGTTCTACATAAACTTGAGTATTGTTCTGCTCTATTGAAATGTACATCTACTAGAGCTGAATATTACGTGTTTAATGACTAGTTTATTTAATTGATCAACGGTGAAACCTAGATTTGCACCAAATCATAGGTTCCTGCGTATGTGCTTATTAGATACATATATTTATCTAATAGTAGATGTGAGATCACTGCATCGCCTTTATCTTATTCATCCGAATAACAACGGCGTTTCTATGGGCATCCAGCTTTTCTAACCCTGCAAGCGTTGCAACCGCCGGTCCAATGCCCATTAATCCTTCTTCGCTTAATTCCTACGTAGTAAGTATAACACAAAAATTAGAGACTCAAAGTATACCGCCAAGATGAAACACTATATCACATACCCGTTGTAGCACAATCAAAGTCATCATAGATATAACTTCGTGCCTCCGGACATGTGTAAATTGATCATATTGAATTAAGGTAGGCTACGACTAGTTATTTCTACCGCGGAAACTGCAACATATAACTGCATACACGTCTTCCGACATACCTGCATAGTGATATAATTCTGAAAGGTAGATGTACTGACGCCACTGTACATTCTTGCATACCCATATGTAGGCAACGTGTGGTTAGTCCCCGATGCATAGTCGCCACAACTAGCAGCAGCAAAATAGGATTTTTTTTGTGTGCGTGTGTGAACAGATATTTGCCATATTAATTAAAACAATGATTTGACTTTATGGTGTCGAGCAGCGTTTGGCCAGAAGTCGCAAAGCTATAAAGTATTCCGCATTTCAGAATATTTTATGCAATATTCGTTAAGATCGTAATTTATAAGTGTCTTGTAGAGTTGAGAACGAACGAAAACATAGTTATGGACAAGAATACAAAGGGGTAAGAAATATTCTTGTAAATTCCACAATCTATTCAACTCGAAAGCAAAAACAAAATGGCATGATCAATTCACACGCGTCTAAACCCTATTACATAGAAACATGACTTCATATATATATATATATATATATATATATATATCCAAGTACACGCAAGTACCTTTCGGATGAGTATGGACCCAGAAAGACGGATCCCGCACATTCGACCATAGGGATTACTCGAAGATAGTCAACAATATTGACAATAAGATGTTCCGGTGCATACAGATTGCTGAAAGTTATTGCCTTTACAATAGTTTTCATTTAGAAAGAGGTTAGGCGGAAACTCATATGAAAATACCGTCGTATGAACATAAATATGTGCATACGCATTAACAAGGCAGAGCACATTCGCACGTCAGACATTGATCTAACAACAAATCGACAAATCGGAGTCGGTTTGAACAGAATATTGAGTTGGAATATATAGTACCTGTTCAAGGGTATCTACTCGGAGGGTTAAACTTTTTGATAGAGCGACTCGAATAATATCAGCACGTGGTAACTGTCTGGTCAATCTCTCAAGATGGTCATCAATCGAGGTGACCTGGTCATCTAAAGTGACATGTACATGTATATAATTGAGGAACAGGAGAATGGAAAAAATTAGCTCTAATATAATGCTGTTCGGTTTATAAACGTGTGCAAACTTGCATGCATATTGAGTGAGAAGTAGGACTCTCCACAACCATACCAGTCATGGCAATAGCAACAAGGATCACTTGGCTATCTACACCATGTTCTGCTTGAGACAACAAATCAATGGCCACTAGCTCCGGATCTGCCGTTTCATCGCACATAACCATCACTTCCGAGGGACCTGCTGGCATATCTATGCTTACCGCTGCGTCGGCATCATTCTGCGATTATAAAGGTTATCGTGAGATGGATTCTGAAAGTAAACTTCCAAAATCTCTGTACCAACACTAACAATGGAAGGCCAACGATTACAAGGACATACTGAGAACTTATCCATAGCAAGAAATGTATATAGATACAAATTTCGCGTAAAAAAAATTCTGGGGCAACTGTTGGCTTCATAAGCCGACCACAATATACTGTGGGCACATATTCTCACCACAGCATAAATGCCACACATCATGAATCTTGAGAATACCAAGTCATAACGAACGCGTTACATACTTGTACAAACATCTTTGCGCTTGTGACGAATTGGTTTCCAGGACCGCAGATCTTATCCACTTTCGGCACTGTTGGTGGAGTATGATACAAAGAACTGATTATTCCTCACAAACGAATCATGCCATTTCATTGTTCGTTACCATACACGACAACCCAAGTCATGACAACACGTTAAAAATTAGATAAGAATAAAAACAATAATAATAATATAATAGGACTTCAGTAGTGAGGAAACGCTTACCAGATTCGGTACCATATGACAACGCGGCCACGGCCTGAGCACCACCCGCTAACAGTATTTTCTGTGCGCCCACCTAACAAACAGGCAATATTTGAGAGCCACGCCAGAGATGACGACAAATGGGAAGGACGGGTTTAGGAGATCTTATAGGACTACTGGTATTGTGAGTTCCATTGATTTACAGGACAGGCAGTGTATCATGCGCTTATCGTTGCTACTGTTTCTAGTTTCCTAGACAATATCAAACCGTGAAGACATTTGTACCTTTTGTGCGATGTAGAGAATCTCATTCGGTACACCACCTTCTGGTGTGGGAGGCGTTGCGATAACTATAGTTGAACATCCTGCAACCATAGCGGGCACGCCCTGTTTTTACGACAGTAAACAAGTGTGCGAAAGTTTTTGTAAGAATAGCTGCAGACACGCTCACAACCATAATAGCGAGAACATATTATCATCATCAAGTCACAGTTAATATAAGAACATACCAACATAAGCGCAGTCGATGGCAAGACAGCTGTACCTCCTGGAACATATAGACCAACACGTCGGATTGCGCGACTATATCGCGAACATTGCACGCCTGCTTGTGTCTGACAACGTTGATGGACATACACGTTGAGTCCTCTTGTACAGAATGAAATTATTGTAATACATAAAATGGTATGACTTGGCAAAACAACTTACTAGCCGTTAGATACTCATTTAAATACATACATTGTTTACTTCACAACACATAGACACACACCTCAACTGACAATGGTACCGAGGACACCTGCGCTGAGTGAAACTTCTTAATATTGTTGAAGGCGAGATCTATGGCCGCTCTAACGTCGTCGGTTAGGACGGCTGGAGCGGTGTTAACCACCTCAATTACCGGTGAAGACAGTTTAACCTTATCGAACTTCTCGGTGAGCTGCAGGAGAGCTGCATCACCTCGTTTACTGTTGCGCATAAATAAGGCAATTTGCAAGTAAGAGAGCGTTCAGGGTTGATAGCCTTTACTTTGTGAAGTGCATCGGCTCTTGGTATGTTATGTATGAACAATAGATATATATGTGTGTGTTTGTGAGCATTTTTACGTATATATATATATATTGTGAACGCACGTATATACATCATAGCTATGTTCTCTGCACATACCACGACCGATTATGTATGTGCCTACATCATTACGTATATATGTAGATATAATTAGTAATCACTTGGGCATGCCGTTGGATGCATATACATTCATAACCCATAATAATATTACCACAATAACATGAACCATTGAATACTATTATGGCATATGCATTTGGTGTGTTTAACATCACAAACGAGTGTGACCTCGCACGCTATATATGCATCAACCAATATAGTAATGTAAATGGCGGAAGGAACGTGCAATTGGTCTTTCTTCTCTGATGGACGTTCACGTTATAAATTGAAGCAGAACAGAATTGTACGAGATTACTAATCCACCTACCACTCTCTCCACTTACCGAACGTCCTCAATGATGGAGGCACAGGCTTTTTTCACGAAGTCTGATTCTGACTGAGCGGGGCGCTTACAAAGTGAATCCAATTCGGTATGCGAAAGTGAGGTCATATTGTATTGTTTCAGCTGGATATCTTGTGGTGGGGCCGGAAGGGTATCTTCAACTGTCGTCCAAAAAGACAAACAAGAATAGTGGGGATGTTAGCTAAAATTCGCAACCTTGAGCTGTCGCCTCAGTTTATTTACATTAGATTACGACGAATGCTTATAGTGAAAAACTGGAAGCAAAGAACGAAAGAACGAAGCATACCTTCTGATATTGTCTTTGTTGTGGCGGGCGCCAATGGTACCTTAGCATTTCCAGGGCGTCTGGTTAGTTTCAGGTGACGACGCGCCAGGTGGGCTTCAACGTCCCGCAGGTTT
Source organism: Creolimax fragrantissima (assembly GCA_033442365.1). Lineage (NCBI taxonomy): Eukaryota > Ichthyosporea > Ichthyophonida > Creolimax > Creolimax fragrantissima. The sequence continues at coordinate 117,696 of JAWQFL010000015.1, read as the reverse complement.
ACACCTTCAAGCGCGCATTTCACCATAGTGAAGTACAGCACATCCGCAGCCTCCCAGCACACCTACACCGAAATACAAACCAATTCACAGTTTGTATACGCTACTGCTGTAGAGCGAGGGGGGTCACTATAGGGAACAAAGACGAGCACGCCATCAAATATCTAAATATAGCCATAGGTATGAACGAAACTTGCGTACACACTAAAGTAACACATGTATACACCCGCGTATGCTTTTCTAAACTCATAAATACCTCCTTGGTGTCTTGGGCATCGCAGAGTTCACCTGCCTCTTCAACAATCTTGGCATGTAGGAGTGCCTTATCCTTGAATAGGCGATTGGTGTAGCTTTTGTTGTCTGTATTGACATTTTCTTTGCGTAGTTTTATATTTCTTTCCAGTTCTGATAAACCAAACGTCTGGCCAAAACATGACCTGTTTAAACATCGATAGCAATGTAGATACACATGAAAACTCCGATACATGTAACTGACGCGAGCTCGAAAATCCTATACTCAGCAAACAAATGCGTACATGTATCAAAGTGGAAGCGCCGTATCGTTTGTGTAATAAAAAAACATAAGACAGCAGCCCAACCTTGTTTCCAAATGACAGAAGCCTGTGCCATCCTGTGTGACTACGAACTTGAGGCAATCGTTATCGCAGTCAGCGTGAATTGATATCAGGTGCTGTACTGCACCCGAAGTTTCCCCTTTGTACCATAGCCCACGCTTGCGCGACTGGTATACACCACGCATAGTTCTAACAGATTCCGCAATACTGGTAGATATGGAACGAGACAATCAATAGTGATTTACAAACAAGCGAACACATGGCTATGTGCTTGTTTACTTATGATAAGATCCCGTGAACAAAGAATTGTGGTACACTGAGATAGTTGTTGCATGTACATACTGATGGAAACTATTTCGTGCTATAGAAGCGTGCCAATGAGCGCTTGCGTTCTAGCACTACCTTTCCTTGCTGGAATACACCATCCCAAGCGCAATACCAAACTCATCCACGACCACTGTTGGGAACAAGCCGTCAGGTCTATCACTGTCCAAAGGCGAAGCAATGGCATGGCCGAGGTTGAAACTGTCCTCAAACAAGGCAATAGGGATCTGGACGATCAATAGAAGTAAACGAGTATTTGTGAAGGGAACTAGGGACACCATGTACTATTCTCGCTACCATTACCTACAAACATAGAGAACGTGTCCATAGGTCTCATCGTATCTCGCATTTAGAATAAAACAATATCAATATAATTTTTATCAGTATATTCTTCAATAGATTGCCACTACGGTAAAATGCTATGAAACTGGCTTTGCCACAACTAGCCGTAAACAGAACATAAACAAACGATACCGATTATGCGTGTTTAGTTCCGTGATTTCACTTGCAAAGTCCTACCTGTACTTCAAAACCGGAATTTGCGATTTTATATATTGATGCGGACAAATCGGATGCAGCCTTCTCTAGACAAACACACACTTGTATGTCTTTTGATAGCCCCTTCACCAAACTCCGACGTGTGTCTGTGGTATATGGTGAGGAGAAGAGAAAAGGAAGGCCGGGCAGATAAGCCTATATGTATGACACTCATACGAGTCCAGTATCTAGAGACTGCAACGAGGTTACGTTGTTTCTTCACGCTGTGTGCTACAAAAAATGTGCACACATAGACTTGATAAGAACTTACGTGAGATTTCCGATCGAAATAGTAATGTTCCAACACTGGCAAGCCTTGTCACACTATATGCGTCTTCATCTTCCTGCAGATGAACATAACACAGAACGAGGATACCGTTTTACAATCCATATGGAATCACCACTCCTTGTTGGGGACATTCCAAAATAGTCTTTACACAAGAAAAACCAACAGTTTAGATTCTCGTTCAAATGCAATGTAGAGTAAGGAGAGAGAGAGAGAGAGAGAGAGAGAGAGAGAGAGAGAGAGAGAGAGAGAGAGAGAGAGAGAGAGAGAGAGACGGCAAGTCCGAAATACCTGATCGATAATCTCCAGAGCAAGCCTCTCCCGAGGAATCTCAGCTATGGAATCCAAGTTAGTTTGTTGTGGAACAATCACCTGGTTGATTCCACCATCGAGCAAACGTACCACATCTTCAACTGTAGTAAAAACAGCTCTTACACGCAACATGCATGTGGTACTTCTACGTATACGATAAGAAACCGGAGCCCGAAGCACACGTTTATGCGTCAGTCAGAAAAGCAAATTAATAGCAGGGAAAATATGTTCTAACTCCCATGTGCTGTGCGCATGAAATTACAATAAACACATGGTAAGGAGACGTATGCACAATAGAAGTCAACATTTCTTACAAGAGTAATAATTCTGAGAATACCGAAATACAATAATGGCTTGTGAAGAAGTGGATGAAGTAACACAAATATAAAAATCAGTGCACTTGTTACCTTGCCAACTCTAAAACGGCCTCTATACTATCGGAATCGGAGTCGATTGCCAAACATCCGGTAACACAAAATTTCTGGACAACCTCAGCACATGACAGGCTTCCATCATTACCTTTGAACGTACCGTTCCTTGCTGTGAGGTAAGGGATAATCATTCTTAGAATAGTAAGGTTACACCTTCGTTATTCGTGGCTATAACACAATAACACAAGCTAAAACTAAGACGAACTGTAGCCCAGATGAAAGCTTTTATATTCCACACATGCACACACAGAGAGGGAGGCATACACACAAGAGACACAGACACAAACACAGACACACACACACACAGCACACACAGAAGCACACAGAACGATACGAAGAAGCAGAGAGACAGACGGCACACAGTGAGTGACATATGTGAGCGTGTGACGAAAACATGGTGTTTGTTGCCTTTGTCATGCCAGTGGTTGCAAACCAGTACGGACCAATCATATGCGGGAATATGAAGGAAAAAGGCTACATGGTTCACTTTGTATTGGTACCTAGCAGTGAGGGGAGTTGGAGAGGGGGGGGGGGAAAGGGCAAAAAGATTTTAAATTAGGGGAATAATAAGGGGTCATAATAGATGTTGATCACCTTAGCTTCCCCTCAGACAGTAAACATGATCAGTGGGTGGCTCTCGTGAGGCATGTGCACATCGAACACACACCATAAAGCAATGCTATATGAACTTGTTCTCTTCTCTTATTTATTATTAATCACCTAACTTCATCCCACTCAATCATACAACAACTCGGCGAATACAATCCGTAGTGATAGAACAGATTGGTATAAACTACAGAGTATCGCGCATACATTATATACAATGCAAGACTTAGCACAGTGCATGTCAACAGCCTCTATGGATGACAAGGCGGCGACTAGCACAGGCCAGTTCAAGAAACGTGATGCGCTCATAAGCCTGGAGTTTAAGGCTCAGAAAAAATGGGACGACGTGAAGCTCTTTGAGTCGGACGCTCCAGCCACTGCTACAGAAGAATTCGAGGCCAAAAACAAGTACCTCTGTACCTTCCCTTACCCTTATATGAATGGACGATTGCATCTGGGACACTCCTTTTCATTATCCAAGTGTGAGTTCAGCATGGGGTTTGAAAGACTACAAGGGAAGCGCACACTCTTTCCTTTTGGTTTTCACTGTACTGGAATGCCCATAAAGGCATGTGCGGACAAGCTCAAGCGAGAAATGGAATTGTTCGGCTGTCCACCGCAATTCCCCACGGTCGAGACTGTGGCAGGCGATGGTGTCGTTAAGAAGTCTAAAATTGCTGCCAAAGAAGGTGTGTAATTGTCTCTATGTTGTACCTTGTTGGGTGTAGTTCAATATAGCGATCTCTGCACAATGCTCTTACAGAATAAACGCGGGTGTTGACGTTTTGAGTGCCTGCGTACTTCGTTTATTTGAGTTGCCGTTTATCATTTTTGAAACATTGCACAACGACAATTTATACTCGCACTTTATGTAAGATGAAGTCATGCATCGTGCGCTTACAATAAATTTACTTTCAAGTGCACGCGTTCCGGTGGTCGCACACTTTGCGTTCAATATACATATCCTTTTTTATCCGTATAGTGCAGCACCCCGAATATAGATTTAATAGTTCTCTCGAATATTGAGTACACATTGGTTCCTCAAGTATAGTTCTGCTCGCGTATGTTAAAAATTCAATTTTACCTTGTTCATCGTGTAACAGGCAAGGCTACGTATCAGTGGGAGATTATGCAATCCTCCGGTGTGCCCGATGAAGAAATCAAATTGTTTGCTGATCCTCAGCACTGGCTGAACTACTTCCCACCCCATGCCATTACTGACCTCAAACGTCTTGGTTTGAAGGTGGATTGGCGACGGTAGGTTTCGAGTTCTTTTACAACCGAACTCCTTGTTAGATCTACATGTCCAAACGTTGTCGCAATATGTTCACTCAAACACTCCCATGTATATGCAGGTCCTTCATTACGACTCCAGCGAATCCTTATTATGACTCGTTTATCCGGTGGCAGTTTGAAACACTGAATGATTTAGGTAAAATCAAGTTCGGCAAGAGACATACCATCTATTCGCCTGCTGATGGACAGCCCTGCATGGACCATGATCGCCAGTCTGGCGAGGGCGTGGGAACGCAAGAATATACTCTTATTAAGATGAAAGTGATTACTCTTCCAGAGAAGTTGTCATCCCTAGAAGGAAAGAAGGTGAACAATGACATATACATGAGATATATGAAAACAATTAGTCAGTCGACAGTCATATCGTTTCGTTCTGTTGTAGTAATGACGGCTTGTCTCATGTTGTTTTACACTATCTGTTCATCTGACTATTTATATACAGCAATATACGCCTCACGAAGACGTCGTGTATCCTGCGTTTTATGTTTATGTCTAATCTAGTTGTTGGTGTATGCATGGTTGCTTCCAGGTATACCTAGTGGCTGGAACCCTTCGTCCCGAAACAATGTATGGACAAACAAATTGTTGGGTGCGCCCTGACATGGAGTACGGAGCATATGATGTCGGACAAAATGAGGTATGAGATAAAGTATGACCGTACTTTGGGATACTTTAATTATAGCTGTGATAAAAGTAATTGCACTATGACTAAACGTATGGTTTTGTGAAGCTGTGGAATATGAGCAAGATGCAACAACTCAATTGGCCTAAACTTTTGATATTCGTCTTTTTTTTCCTATGCATAATACTCTTAATTTAAACCACTCTTTGCTATATCATTTGTTTTTTTTGGGTAAAACAGACTCATAACTATTTGTTGCGTATAACAAACAGACATAGTCGTGGCTTATACTATACCAAGCACGCTACATTCGTACATAACGTCCACTGCTTTATTTTGTACGCAGATTTTCATTTGTGCCGAGCACTGCGCCAAAAATTTGGCGTACCAAGGCAAGTCGCCAGAGTTTGGTGTTGCCAGCAAGGTATTGGACCTCGTTGGTATGGACATTATGGGTACTGCGCTGGAAGCTCCTCTTACGTCGTATGAGAAAGTGTACACTCTGCCTATGCTGAATATCAAGGTATGCCGTCGAGAAACGCGGCTGATCTTGGGTTTAATCGGCATAGTTATGTTCGGATTTTCTTCGGCTCAATTTGCGCGAAAAGGTTTTGAAAAACTGAAATCACCCGTATTGAAATATTTGACAGGCGGACAAGGGGTCCGGCATTGTTACGTCCGTACCATCGGATTCACCGGACGATTACGCCACCCTTCGAGATCTAAAGAATAAAGAACCGTTGCGTGCAAAGTACGGCATCACGGACGAGATGGTATTGCCTTTTGACGTTCTTCCTGTAATCCACATCGATGAGGTATGCTGTTTTAGTCGAACTGACAACATCATTAAGTTGGTTGAGTGTTCCGACAAATAGTTGTTTTACAGTGTTTACCGTACCGAAGGTTACAATGGTTGATCTAAATGGAATTTCTAATGCAACTTGTTCATAATGCATCACTTACATACACTAGTTGGGTGATATGGCCGCTGTTGTTGCATGCGACAAGTTCAAAATCCGGTCGCAAAATGACGCTGAGGCACTGGCCAAGGCGAAAGACTTGGTATATCTAAAAGGATTCTACGAAGGTGTCCTTCTAGTGGGTGACTTCAAGGGAGACAAAGTAGCTGATGCCAAACCAAAGGTCAGACAGCAGCTCATTGACCAAGGTCTCGCCTGTAGCTATTTCGAGCCTGAGAGCGAAGTCATGTCCCGCTCTGGCGACAAATGTGTAGTTGCCCTTGTCGATCAATGGGTATGCAAATAAGTGCTGTACAGTCCTTTTGTATAGAGTTATTGCCCAAGTTTAAACGTTTTTTACGTCAGCAGTGCAGTTTTGATCCATCTCTCGCAAGATATTTGTTTGGTTCGCAATAAAACAATAGCGCACAACAATTCTCAACATAAAAAACAGTACATCGACTACGGTGAGGATATGTGGAAGGCTCAATGTAAGAAGCTTCTGGAAGGCATGGAGACCTATTCCCTTGACACTCGCAACAACTTCAATCGCGTACTAGACTGGCTTCACGAGTGGGCATGTTCACGTTCCTTTGGACTTGGATCGCGGTTGCCATGGGATCCACAATATCTTATTGAATCTCTTTCGGATTCTACCATATACATGGCATATTACACAGTGGCTCATCTGCTACACGACACGAACTTGACTGGGTCCGGCACCCCACCTCTAGGTATCAAGCCGGAGGATATGACTAGAAAGGCATGGGATTATGTGTATTTGGGAGGTGACTATCCCACTGACTGCGCTGTTCCAGAGGAAAAGCTGTCTCTATTGAGAGCTGAATTTCAGTACTGGTAAGTTTGCAATGAAATAGAATGACGATGGTGATGATCACGCTCTTAAGATAGTCGCACACTAAGTGTACTATTGTTATTGTAGTATACAGCACGCGGTGACAATGATAGTACTGAAATGATACACATAAACACCATATATATGAACCACACGAACTCGATTTTCTTCTATTTGATTAGGTACCCAGTCGATCTGCGTGTAAGTGGAAAGGATCTAGTGCCCAACCACTTGACTTTCTTCTTGTATACACATGCGGCTATGTGGGGAGACAAATACTTTCCCAAAGGAGTGCGAGCAAACGGCCATTTAATGCTAAACAAAGCTAAAATGTCTAAAAGTACCGGTAATTTCATGACCTTAAGCGATGCTATCCGTGACTTTGGTGCCGACATGACGCGCTTCACATTGGCTGATGCTGGAGGTATGGCGTTGCGGTACGCTTAACAACCGTGATAATTTAAACAATTTGTTACTGCAATAGTAGCAATATGTATGGCAAATTGTTTGGATGGTTTCCAGTCTGTTTCAGATGTTATCGTGCTTTTTATGTATGTGTTAAATTAAGCCTTCATTTCGTTCTGCAACTATCGTACTTTAGACTCGATGGAGGATGCTAATTTCGAGTCCGCTACGGTGAACTCTGCTATATTGCGACTCTATACTCAACTGGAGTGGACCCAATCTGTACTGAACGGAGCTGAAGCTAGTCGTACTGGTGAAAATAGCACCTTCCACGACAAGGTCGTGTTCACCAAAAACGTTTTGCTCAATAGCACTGTGTTTGTCACCTGAATGTAAATTATACATGAGTACGCCGCATGTTCAAGCTTCGAATACATTTTCTCTTTGTCTGCGATTTCTTCTGTACACATTAGGTATTCGAAAGTGCCATCAACACTGCCATCAACCTGTCACATTCAGCATACTCGCAAATGCTGTATCGTGAAGCTCTGAAGGTTGGTTTTTATGATCTTCAGAATGCTAGAAATGCGTACGTCGCATACCAATCTGCAGAACCCGAGGGTTTGAACTTGGGTATGCGTGTGAGTGCGAAAATCGATTCATCTTCTCAGTTCATTTTGCTTTACATGCTGTTTATGCGCGAAGGACGGTAGACTCGATATAATACTCCTCATACTTTTGTTAAATTTTCACAATCCAAACCGTGCCGCGTGAATTGCGACATGGGTGATTAGATCTACTTCGTCGATTTATTGAAACCCAAGCGCTTCTACTGTCCCCGTTCTGCCCACACTATGCCGAAGAAATTTGGGAGTTACTGGGTAATGATGGCTTAATTATGAACGCAAGATGGCCCCAAGCAGGAGTCATTGATAAAGAGGCTTTGAAGGGATCGCAGTACATTGAAGGTTAGGATTGCATACTGTCTTACGAGAGGAGTTGTAAATACTGATGTTTTTCTTGTCCTTTGCACAGAATACGAACCTGAAAAAAGTCTGTTTAGAAGTAATTAGATTTCTCATCGTTTTGTCAAACAAACTTTTCGGTTGTGTCTTGCCTGTTCACTACAATGTGCTCAAAGGTGTTGTCAATAACATGCGCACGAAGTTGGCTCAAGTAAAGCAACCCAAGAAAGGAAAGCCTATGAACCCAACGAAGATGAAACTTGTATATACTGATGAATATCCTGAGTGGCAACGTGAGGCATTGACTCTCTTGTCGAAGTTATACAACGAGGTTTGTTTGATCTACTTTCTTTTGCTTCTTGTTCATGGAGTTGAAGATTTTGCTACGTGTGTATCAACATAGGAAATATTGCTTTCAATCTCTACAATCTAAATTGTAGATGTTTAACATATACTTTTAATTCTGAAGACATCATCCCGTGGATATAGAAAGGAAACATGGCGATTGCATATCTGACATAGTTCTATCAACCCCTTGTTTTTCGTCTGCAACTAATATCTGTGGCTTTAGGATAAGGAAACTTATGAAAACAACAAGAAAATTGTTGGCCTATTAAAGGCGATTGATTCTGTGAAGCCCTACATGAAGAAAGTTATGGTTTTTGTTCACGCTGCCAAAGAGGACTGCGCCGCCAGAGGTCCTATTGCCTTCACATCGACTGTGACATTCCCAGAGGGTCAAATTCTTGGTCATTATAAGAATTATATTTCAAAAGCGATCGCAATGGTATGTCAAGCTCGGTTGAACGGTATACAAAAATGCAAAGATTTATTCGGTGCATTCTGATTATGTTGTTTTGGTTATTCGAAAATGTCTTTCTTTCGTTCACGGTTTCTGTGTGCGTGTTTTGTGTACATGTCGATATCCTTCTTGTTGCACGTAATTAAAAATGCGCTTCTCTTGAATGTACAGGATTTAACTATCGAATGCGTGAACGTGGGATCAAGCGCTGAACCGATGAAACCGTACCTAGAATACTCCGAGTAACTCTTGTGTTGGTATATTCCGTAAATTCTGTTCTAGCACTACTGGCACGACAAACAGAAATAACAGCCCTTAATAGTTGTACAACTTTGAAGAACCTAAGTAAATATGTTCCTCGACAGCCCCAAATGAGAGTAAAGACGTTGTCTTTCTTATACAAACCCACAACAAATTTGGCTTCTCGCGTTGATAATACTTAGTGCAGTACAAGTTAGTGCGAAATGGTAGTAATTACAAATACTCCCATGGACGGACTATACTATATCTCAATATCATATAAACTGCACTGTATACTATTTTGCATGAGACTATTACAATCATTTTGTGAACAACTAATGGCTGTGGAAAAGAAAGCTACACAAAATCTGTGGCCACAACTAAGTATCAGAAGTGTAGTCTCTCTTCACAGAACTAGACGATGTATGTATTCTACGCACAGTATCCAATTAAATTTGCGCTTGTGGAAATGAAAGCTACGCAAAATTTGTGGCCACACCTAAGCATCAGAAGTGAAGTCTCTCTTCACTGAACTAGACAATCTATGTATTCGCACAGTATCATGCAATTGAACTTGTGCTTAACATTTCGCTAGACGTTCTATACTAGCCTCTTCACCGATAATACCTGATATCCATTTAAACGAATGAGAGCGTTTAAAAGCATATCACAGCTCTCCCCCGCTTCTTAGCGTTAAGTGAAATACTATCATGCACGGTTAGTTTCTGATGGCCAGATGCTCATTAAAGTCACAACTTGTACGATTAGCCAGAAACTAGTATGACAATACTGAATTCCTCGGTATATTTACCATAAAAGTCCTTCGTTCTTGCAGAATAGTTGAGAAAAACATTCACCCCAATAACTCGACGCAACTTGAGAACTAAAACCATAAATCTTTAGGGTTCTTTAATATGTACCATCTCAAATGAAATGCGAGAATTAAGCCACTAGTAATATATGCGTCTGTGTCCATAAACATGTGTTAAAGTAATTTCTGTGTGGCTGATGTATTAAGTGATCTATGTGAGACGGATGTGTGAGGCGATCCATGTGAGATTGATGCGTTAGGTGGTATAGCTATGACTGCTGGATTAAGTGCTTATACGCATGGTAATGTGTTCAGTGTTGGTATGTATGTATGTATGGCTATAGTGAAGTGATTTTATAGCTATAGTAAAGTAATTGTATGAATATGATTAAGTCGTAGTATGTTAAGTAGTTGTATGTTAAATGGTTGTATTTGGTATGTCAAGTGGTTCTATGACTATTAGTTCAATGGTGATAACTGATGCGGTAAGCGGTTAGTTTTGTAGGAGGGATGGTACTACCGACTGACTGACTGAATGACTGAATGACTGACTGACTGACTGACTGACTGACTTGACTGACTAACCGACTGACTAACTAACTAGCTTACTAATTGACTGGGCGGGCTAGTTGGGTCCAGACCGGCAGGTTGGGTTGGCTGGGTTGGCTTACTGTTGGCTGGGCTGGCTCAAAATGTGTTTTATTTAGATTGCATGATAGTGGGAGGGGTTGGGGGTCGTTAGTCGTAGTGTAAGTGGTTGGGTTAGGGCTGGGCTGGGCTGGGCTGGGCTGGGCTGGGCTGGGCTGGGCTGGGCTGGGCTGGGCTGGGATGGGCTGGGCTGGGCTGGATGGCGGGCGAGTGACGACGCGGGCGGGCGGGTCTGCAGAACGACTAAAGAACAAAAATAAGAAGCACTTTCCCAGCTCATGACCAACAGAATATTCTAGAATATTTTGGAATATTCTGAATTATTTTTTGTTCAACTGCCGCATAATCGTAGTGGTGAAGCAGACACGGTGTTATAAACTACAAAAGAGAGTAAACCACGTTCTGAGGCAATAGTTTTAAGTGTAGTAGTAGAAATAGTACTGAGTACAGGCAGGAAGGCAGGCAGCATTAGGTGTGAAAGACAGAAAGAAAAAATTATATATAACATTGTGAATTGTATAGGGTGTTGCGCATTCGGACGTTGTATACAATTAATGACTACTTGTGTGTCTATGCGTGATCGGTGCACGTCTATAGGCAGTAGAAAAGCACGTGTTGCTAACGTGTGACTTATATTGACTCCAATGCAACTAAACAACTTTCAGGCTTAAATCGCAAACGCCACATTTATCCATTGGTACGCTTTTTGTTGTTAACGGTTGTTAAACATGATTATAAGACAAAACATGTAAGGGAAATGTTTAATCCAGAAGAGGTTGTCCTGCACGCATGTTTTGGGGAGTTTGGTCTACTTTTGCGTACATGCCGTACGTAAAGTGCACACATCGTTAGTGGATAGCGTTGTCTGGATTTAATCCACATTTTTATCGTAGTGTGCGTCATCGTGAGGGTTACGTGTTCTAAAAGTACTATTGCATTCGGCGAGTGTAAGGAAGTGTGCGTCAAACGCTCTGGTGTTACCGGTTTGATAAATCAGTTGTATTGTCATCTAGCTCGTCAGCTAATTTTAGTTTTAATAAGTCCGTACCCATGAGGGAAAAAAGACTGTAAGCTTTCCATGATTTACGTGAAATAATGTAAATGGTTGTTTCTCTCTATGACAGACGTAAAAGTCAACCTTTGGAAGTATTTTGTTCGCCTTCAAGAATCGACAGTGGGATGATTTGATGGTATAGATGCCACCTTCTGTATTGGTTGCTACCATGGAACCAGGGCCGTCTTCGCCGATTAATGCAGCTGCGAAAAGAGAAGTTGGTACAATATTAGAAGAAAACTCAGATGTCACAGAGTCTTGCGCTGAAAGGTGGAGTTTACATGCATGTAGTTCGTGTTTCTTCCATGATAACAAAGACAGTATTATGGGTGCTTGTTATAGTACGGAGAGCTCAAGTTTTACTCCAGTATTTGTTATAGTATAGAGCGCTCACTATTTATTCCAATGTTTTAGCAGAGGGCCATCTAAACGTCAAAGAATTGATGACAGCGGCACGGAAGATGCTTCAGTTCCTGAGCCTGTAGCTACTGGACAATCTCCAGAGCAACCGCCTTCTACATCACACTCTACGAAAGTGGCTCATCCACAAGAAGATGAGTACGGGCTAGACCTGTCGGAGGATGAATCAGGCAACCAAGTAGCACCGGCTGCCCCCGAGGTAACGTCTGCCAATGATGGAAAAGAAAAGATTGAATCCGTTGTAAATGGGTCGGATTCGAAAGAACAAATTACACCAGACACTTCTTCGCAAACGGAATGTCTTGACAATATCAAGGAAGGCGACTTTGAGGCCGCTGCCATTCTTGTGAGTGCCTCCAAGCCGAAAAAATCCGAATATACGGAGACGACTGATGCTGTTCAACAAACTTCTCCTACAGTTTCGAGCAATGGCCCGCACGAGAATGACAACATCGACTTGTTAGAACTAGAATTTAAGTTTTTAGAAGCACTCATGCGAACATTGTGGAAGAATGGTGATGCATGGCCATTCCATGTACCAGTAGACGCGGATATGTTGAAGCTGCCCGACTACTATAAGATTATCACTAATCCAATTGATATGACTGCTATAACTGAGGTAAGGTAAATTTTGAACCTTATTTATTGCTCGTGGAGTTTAGACAATGAATAAGTTGACGTTAGAGATCATGTTAAACTTCAGGCACACATGTACTTATTCTTGGAGTGACCTATGAATTCATTATATGCTGAGGTAGTACGTGCTTTAGCCTGAGAGGTTGTATCGCAGGAATAATTGCTTATTCGAGAATGGCGCAATATACATTTAGAAGAAATTATGTCACTTCGGCTTTTTGTAATAATAATAATACACTAGCACGAGAATCGTTGTGTTTAAATATGAGCTGTATATTTTGTTTTATGTTCATTGCAGAAACTGAAGTCTAGAAAGTACCAGTCAGTGGAGGAATTCACTAGTGATTGGGAGTTAATGTTTAGCAACTGTCGACTTTATAACAAGCCCGAGAGTGACATTTCTCGAATGGCAGACAATCTCGAGAAGGCATTTCGTAAGCAGATGGAAAAGATGCCCACAGGCGAGGAGCTGAAGCGCAAATTTCTAAGTAAAGCACAGAAAAAAGGTGCTCGAAAAGCCGCAAAATCCACTAGAAAAGGGAAAAGGCTGGCTTTGAACGGTACAAAAAAGATGAATACGGTGTTGTTGTCTGAGGATGGAAAACTGGAGAACCAAACGCTCTTGAATCCTAGTGACCCCAATGGACATCTCGTGCCCGGCAGTGCTGCGGGCTTAGCTGTGAAGAGGAATCAGTCGAACGATTCGTATGGACGTCGTCAGTCACGCGTTTCGCTCGGTGGAATTGAGCCTGCTGCTGATGTAAACCTTCACGAAAGAGCACTTGACAATCGCCCTGCTCGTGATCGTAAGAAACCCGAATCTATTGTGGCAAATATAGTTGAGAACCGAACACGTCACAAAATTAATAACCAACTGAAGTACTGTGGGAAGATATTGAGCGACTTTTTGTCAAAGAAGTCGTATTCAAATGCATGGCCTTTCGTGGAGCCCGTAGATCCCGTTGCTCTTAATTTGCCGGACTATTTCACTGTCATTAAGAAACCAATGGATTTGAGCAAGATGCAGAAAAAATATGACAATCGCGAGTATGCAAATGCACAGGTCAGTATTAATTTCATTACCCAAATTTGGCGTTGGTTTTTTATACTGATCGTTGCAATTTGCAGAGAATTTCCAAGGTTTTTTCAATCTGTGAAGTGATGAAAAAGTGGCAGAGTTGTTTTTTGTGTATATGTTAGAATGTATGCTAAAATATCCAAATATCCACACACTACAGGAGTTTGCTGCCGATATGCGAGTCATGTTTGCCAACTGTTACCGGTATAACCCGCCTGGTCACGATGTTTTTGAGATTGGGAAGAGACTCCAATCAGAGTTTGAGGGTCGGTTTGCGCAATTGCCTGATGAAGTTTCGATGCCATCGAAAGAAAAAAAGTCGAAGGGAAAGCAGAGACGTGTGGCAGGTACTAGCACTAGCGAATATTACGGAAGCGACGACGAGGCGGAAGAAGTGGTTAACGTTGATCCCGTAGAGCAGGCGCGAGTAGAGCAGCTGAAAAAGATGCAAGAGATGGTAGCAACGCTACAATCTGGTATAGAAGAGCTGACACGAACTTCTTCAATAGCTGCTACACCAGCTACTACCTCTGTGTCCAGCCGACGAACGTCTGTAACTGGAAGCAAACGTTCGGCTGTGAATGTAGCAAAGAGTACAGTTTCTAGAAAAGCTAGTGTGTCCAACAAAAATCCAGTGCTGAAAAGCATTCCCGACATTCGGCCGATGACTTTTGAGGAGAAGCGCAAATTGAGTTTGAACATCAATAGATTGTCTGGTAAGGGCCATTTAAAACTAGTTTGTTGTTAGTCCCGATCACATTATGCGAACCTGCTGTTATGATTTGAGTTAATGTTGTAAATTGCAGACTATAAGCTGTTCATGTCTCTTCCTACATTTTTTCTGTAGCTGATCGTATACCACGCCTAGTGAGTATTATTCAAGCCCGCATTCCATCACTTCGTGATTGCCCTGCCGAGGAGCTTGAAATCGATATCGATTCACTCGATCCATTGACTTTACGCGAATTAGAGAAGTATGTCCAGTCAGTCATGAGCTCGTCTGTAGAGCCACAGAAAAAACGTACAGTGAAACGGGCTCCTCCGGCGTCGCGCAAAAGAAAAGTAGCTGGAGCGAACACAGTAAGGGCTTCGAAATCTGCATCTTCATTGACGGGCAGCGCGATTGATCGGTCTGCTCGTTCGGTCAGTAAATCAGGGTCAGGCTACCTGAGCGATGCGCAGCGAATGCGACGAGGTGGGTCTAGTTCAAGTTCAAGTTCAAGTGATTCTGGAAGTAGTACCTCGTCGAGTGGCTCGAGTAGTGATTCGGAATCTGATATTGACCACAAGACTTCTATGGGTTCCTTGAATGGAGCAAAAGTTGGATTGAGTAGGTAAGTCGAGTTTATTCTTGTATTGTGTCGTGTGCTTCCCGCTCAGTACAGCTATATTAGTGGATCGCTCACGCGTTAGCATGTCTGATTATACAATGATTGCATAGTATTTCGCACGCAACCAACCAACCGACAGACTTCCATCCACTACAGGTAATAAATCCACGGTAGGCACGGGAAAATCAAATGACACCAGAAACAATCTACTTAGAAAAAGTGGATCGGGGAGTTACACTCCGTCTATTGATGGTGGGATAGTGTTGGCACCTGGACCGCCACCACCGCCCAAACCGTCCAAATTATTGTTGGGCGCCGCTGCTCGTACTGGTGTTCAGCCCACGAAGAACATTTCTCACCAACTTAATGCCGTCAAAATGCCTTCTAGCTGTGCAAGCCTGGGTAATAAAGAAATCAAGGTTGGCAATGCGAACGCTTGGTCGTCGCTCGCCAAAGAATCTGGTGTCTCTAGTGGTATTAATACGCCTCGGAACACACCACCAACAGGAACATCTTTTTCCCCTAATGCTGGAGTATCTAATTCAACTTCTTCTGTTGCCATGCGTGCTTATAGTTCACCACGCGATGCATCAGGTGATCGATTCGTAGAATATCGTAAGAAGGCCATGCTAAAGAGTAAAGACGCTCGCGGTGTGAAAGGGGCACTTGAGGCCGGGCCACCCGCACGATCGGATAATTCAGTCCCTATAGCCAGTACAAATAATAATGACGCTGTTTCAGTTTCTAAATCCCCGTCTGAGAAAGCAGATGATGCTAGCAACAATGATCGTGAGAAACGGAGGGAGGAGGAACGTCGGCGGAGAGCGCAGGAGACAGATAAAGGTCAAACCGCTGCAGCGCACGATGCCATAAGCGGGGAGGCGCTGGAAGAAATGTTATTCGGATAGATTGAACTTCACATATTCTATTAAAGGGTGGATGCGTTTTTCTGCTTCGCTCCGCTCCTTTGTTGTTGATCGATATGTTTGTTTCAATACAACGCTAGATGCCGTATTGAACGAACACAGAATATAGTTTGGTAATATTGAAGATTTCGATATTTAATAACTGAAAACTATATCTTCAGTAGTACATAGTATTGAATAAACGAAACTTATGCGGAAAAGGTTTTACATTCATCAATCGCTTATTCGGAATTTCTTATTAGTGAAGAGTTCTTCACAATGCTTTTCTACCAAACCTCACAAAACAAAGGGTAGATTCTGCATCGCTCCTCTCCTTTGTTTCAACACAGCGGTAGATGCTATATGAAGCAAACACGGATGAACACATCATTTGGTAATTCTGAAGATTTTGATATTTAATAATTGAAAACTGCATCTTCGTAGTCCACGTAAAGTCAAACCGCTGCAGTCCACGATGCCATAAGCGGGAAGGCGCTGGAAGAAATGTTATTCGGATAGATTGAACTTCACATATTCTATTTAAGGGTGGATGCGTTTTTTGCTTCGCTTCGCTCCTTTGTTGTTGATCGATATGTTTGTTTCAATACAACGCTAGATGCCGTATTGAGCAAGTACAGATGAACACAATATAGTTTGGTAATATTGAAGATTTCGATATTTAATAATTGAAAACTGTATCTTCGTAGTTCATAGTATTAAATGAACATCACTTATATCGAAAGATCAATTGCATATTGGGAATTTCTTTGTGAAAAGTTCTTCACAATGCTACTAAATCTCGCAAAACATTTGGTACTCGTGGAAACTACATGAACCACAACGTTCGACTTGTTTGCAATACGCTGAACGTGATGATCCATTGTAGTACAATTCCATCTACTGAGCAGGCCGTGTGCAGCTTATGCCACTACGACAGCATAAGGTTGAGATGATTGAAACCGAGGATCTGTTTGACGCCAGCTCTCTCTTTTGCGGTTACTTTAACGTTTAATATTTCGTAATGTAATAAGCATTGCCAAGTGCCTTGTACTGTGTTCATCATATGTAGTAGCATTTGATGCTGTTTGTTCCTTCACACCAAAACCCTACATGTGTGCGGTTGGTGTGGGGTATTTGTTTACATATCAAAATGATAAGGATAGATTTACAGGATTTGAGTCGTTCATCGTACTAGTTCAATGGAACTATGTTGCGCTATCACTCAATGATCAATCATACCATGCAATCATTCAAATTCACGCTATCATACAAATTTAGTGTAAATCAAGAAGACAATGCAAAGAGTAGAACAGAGTAATGCCTTATTGGAGGCCCACTAGTCGTGTCACATTTTATACTTTAATCCAATTATAGGTTTTAAATATTACTCTCTATAAATTGGTATATATAAAAATATATGGCTGTAGTTTCGCATAAGTTCTATTTATAATAACATATTTAAGAGTATTCCTGTTTCTATTTTCCTCCTATATAAACACTTGTTTACTGAAATTTGTAAAGTGTAAATTGAAGCCATCGGATTGGAAGTACGATGTTAAATATTACTCATTTGCGGACATTACTTGTGACAGGACATTCCTGAGTGATAAATTGAAGATACGTCGTTTATATTTTGCTTTGGCACATATACACCCACGAACGCAATGATACTAACTGATCGCTATGACCTACTCACATTACTTTACTCATGTTATGGCATGTCATGTTATGTTATGTATGTTGAACAAGATGAACCCCATGCATGTCACCAGTACGACTAAAAAAAAAAACCATCGAATTGATATTGCTAAATGTATAATGCGAACAAATTTTGTGTACACTTCCTTTCATTATGGTTATATTCACATTCACGTTTGTTAGGGAAATAAGAACGAACAAACTAATGCCGCACACGTTTTGATTGCATTACGTAAACACACCTACACATCCCTTTTATTGGGCTTCTACGCCATATTTGAGGCACTTGAGTGACCGATCACACTCTGCACTGATCTACACTCCATGCACTTTTAGAATCTATGAATGTAAACCTCAAATGCACAAAGCGTTAATTTTTGGGATGGAAAAGTACCACAGATGATGATCACAGACCCAGTGGATGCTGCCACTCTCCACACCCCAATGCGTACCGAGAATACGCTACATCCAAACAGATACAATGACATGGATGACTGTGATATTACACTCTCACCTGTACAGTCCTCCAAGGAAATCATTCCCACCCAAGAAGAAAAATCTATTACATCAGCTGTCCACACCCTACGTTCACCATGTTCTTCTGCCGTAGTCTTACCCAGTCAGGAAATACTACCAGGATCAGTAAGAGTACAAACGTACAGTACAGATGGCCATGTACGTATCCCACCCAGGAGAGCCCTTTGGTATTATCTGCTTATTTTGGGCTGTCTCCTGCTTGTGTTTGGAGCTCTGGCGAGTCTCTGTATCGTCCCAAGGCACTTGTCCTTTGAAAACAACAAAATAATTACTACATCCGTTATCATTTTGACGGAGTTGATTTTGGGCGCGTATTTAATAATACTTAGTATATCCCTTTATATTCGGCGTGAAACCCCAAAAGTTAAATCAAGGGGGCACATGTTCCTGACTCACATATTGGTATCCATGCTTGCCGCATGTATAGTCATGCCGGTCTGGGTGCTATCGCAGTACCAGGTGCTTAAATTCGGGTATCCTTTAAGAGCGGTTATCTATTTCTGGAATATGTGCGTAGTTAACAATATGGTCATTGCATTGTTAGCAAGACAAAGAATGATTTGTGAGATTTTTCACATTTACAAGCAAGTATCTCTCAATGTCTACCGCAACACAGCAGTATGTCTACAAATTCCATGGATATTGGTTGCTATAATCTGTATTTCTCCCGCCCCTGATCCTTTTCAGTCATGGGCTGCCCTAGGTTCCCAGACTACTTTGCTGTTTTGCTACCTTGGGTACATGGGCATATTGTCGTACACGGCACGGGATGCTGTGCCACATTTTAGTGACTTTCATCACAACGTTCGGCTATGGATATTCTTAGCAACTTCTTGGTTATTTCTGGGTATCCTTGGCTTATTCTTAGAACCTATGGACGTCGACATTGTACGCTTGCTCCACGCCGACATGTTCATAACATTGTACACGATAGAAGCATTCTTACCTCTCATACGTGACAAGAAAGAGGGTTGTCCGCCAGAAAGAGACTCCTTAAGGACACATTCCTGTACACGGAATACTGGACCAGATAATTGCTGTCCCTCAGCCCGTGATTTTCAGTCTGGGGCTAGGGTGACTAGTCTCTGTGGCCGAATAATGTCCTTCAGTGAGGGTACTTTTCAATAATGTTCACCTTCGCACCATTGTTACACACAATAAACACAGAGATCCGTGGAGTATGATTCATTACCACGATGAAAGGTAGTCCTACCTGGAGTTTTGTTGTTTCCCCTTGCCAGTATGAATAATACGATCAATCACATTCTTCGTACTTACGTGATCACTACTGAATAATCTGAAAGCAACCTCTAGTTTATAGAGGTATTGATCTTCGCTCAAGCCAATGCGATGGGACTCGCGTATAATATGGAAGACATAAAAGGTAATAATATGACATGGAGCAATAAGTGCACATTTTGGTGAATTAACGTATGAAGCTCTAATTGTCCCTGCAACCGTCAAACGAACGTATAAACACAGCACGACCATATGTAGATGGGACAATTATTCAATACGGTCGAAGCGAAGATCTACTGGATCGACACCTGTCTCTCGGGAAGAACGAAACTAGCAATTGTATCTGTTTTGTGTACTTCATGATTTTCCCTCAACGGGTGTATCGCAATATCCTCACTCGAAATGTGATGTTTGAGGTTTCGAACTCTTAGCCATGGTTGGACAAATCTACTTAAATGTTGACTCCCTTCTTTATAGTTAAAAGTATACAATTTTGTACCAGGTCGATCAATTATCTTGACTAATGGACCGATTATCGACACCGTAGCAAGATGTTGAACAGTGCGCCAGACGAACGCCTGATGTATTGATTAGAGAGAGTACCACACACACTACGCTACTACAATCCACTATGTACGCAGGGATATGTTGTCCTCCGATATTACTTATAAGAGCTGGACACGAGTTTCTGGGCAAGATCTGCGTTATTAGGGTAGTCACGCGTTGCATGCGAATCGTTGTAATTGTAAATAATATAGTAATTTTGTGGAAAAACTTATGCACTATCAAAAAGCTGATTCGCATTTGAACAGTAAATGGCATGGACAAAAATTCGCAATCGAATATTACCATGCAAAGTGCTGTTCGGGACGACCCCAATGTTGGAAATCAAATCCAAGATTTCCTCTTCATTGAGTGCGTCCCCAATGTTGCACAAAATTCTTCCTAACTCGCCACCTTCATGCACACTGTTATCGAATATTCAGCATGGTACAAACACAACGTGGAAAAGGGAACAAGGTTACAAAGTAAAAGTGAAAACAAATAAACTGTCTACTATAAACGCATAGGAAGTACGCATAGGAAGATGGTAGGCTTCAGATATACCACTGCCTTTTAACCAATGTATCATTAATACGATAGAGAGCAATGAACAGGGTTGAAACCAATAGTATGACTTCTACTTAAACAATACCAAGTCTACAGGAACCTCTCATGGCATCTACTGAGATAGAAAATCCTCCATACGTCATCAATAAGAATATATAATTACACCATTGGTAGTAACCAAACGCACTTGCTCCGATGCAACTGTGAGTTGTGTGCATGCTTAAGTCGATAGTGCCATTAAGCAAGAAAACCTTATGGTGCATATATTGTCAATTTATTAATGAAAATAACTTACCTTTTAATTGAATCTGCATGAGCTTGTGCAGTGCCCCACTGGACCATGCCGTCCTTAAGGAACTTCAAAGCCGTTGCTTCGTCGATTTGTTCTTCTCTTATGTTGACGGCTAATTCATTCAGCTATATGGGTGCAGGTACGTTGTATGTAATAATATAGTTGTAGAGCACGGTAATATATATATAGCCAACCGTTAAAAAGAGCACACCGCCTTCATCAAGCGTATCTCAAGTGTGAACAGGTTAAATGTGTGTATCATTAATAAACACCATGCAGAAGTGTAATAATTAACTTTCACAATAGATTTTTTATCATTTGCCTGCCTCTCATTTACGAACACATGGACACACACGAGCACTCACGTACGTATTGCCTTTACTTTAAACTATTCCATACGTCTTTTTCTGTTGGTATAGCTCCCGCAGCACGCAAGAACATGGGAATGCGCGAAGCCGTCAGTTTGTTATTCTTGTCGGCCAGCTGCTTAAATACAGTACTAGCGTTTGTAGACCTTTCCATTTTGCGAAACGTTCTTAGTGTGTTCATGCACCAGTGCACGTATGATAACCACTTTACTGTAGTAATAGTGCTACTTCTCTTGAGTGCACGTTGATGAAATGCTGCTTGCTGCCAACATACAGATTAACTAGACATAGACTGCCTACATATAGATTTACCAGATACAGACACGGTTGTAGATATAGATAAAAGGATATATGGATGATAAATATAATTGACACTTGACACATGTGACATGACATGACATGTATGATTGTACTACACATACGAAAGACCATAAGAACGAACGTTAGTTAACTTAACGAATTTATGCTCTGTACGCCCCTCCCTTCCTTTCACACATGTCTTTGTAGCGAGATTAACTTAAGAGATATAGAAGTAACCACTCCGGAGTGGACAGTGAAAAAACTCACGAACGAATGAAACAGAAGTAGATTTCTTTGTAGCTCTCGTTTTGAACGAACATGCATTCAAGACTGATCAAGAAGGAGTATGACCATGCAACTTCTTTCAGGCTTCACGACCCCAGCATCCTGGTGGATATTTATTGTGCACATGGCTATTCCTCCCCTCTCGGTATGATATCTCTCGTTTTTGAGAATACTTATTCTATTTTATGAGTAAGTATATCGGAGTGATAATCTTTATGTAGCATGTTCTGGGCTATTTATATTTCCGTGCGAGAAACTTCTAGTTTTTTCCAACTGATATGTATGCATATGCTTTCAAGGACAGAAATTCGTGTCTTGTCTCACTCTCATGAATTTTATTCTCATGCTCAATCCACGTAAAAATTTCAAGCTCGTCTAATGTGGTCTAGTAGTTTCATTCTTTTTAGCATATTACCTGACTCACTCGTCTAAGAATGGTTAACGAAAGGCACACTACTATTCTCAAAAAACAAATAGGTGATTCAGGGTACTGAGGAGGGTCCATGGCCTCGACTCAATGTATCTGAGAGCGATTACAAACGTATTTTTAGTCATTTTCCCGTGAATCAAGGATTCTCATCAGTTCATCGATTCATGACCTATTTCACGTACATGGGTGGCCATTCGGTATGAATATGTACATGTGAACACGTCTGTGGGATGAGAAAATACTATTGTTACCGAGCACAAGTTTGTGTGAACAAGTTTTGCTTGCTTGAGTACTTTTAATGTTGACTCAAGTTATTTAAGTCATGTTGTGTCAATCAAGGATAGTTTTACATGTACGTGTATATAAATCCATTGTTTCTTGTACTACAGACTATCGGGCACCTGATTAACAACATGATTATGCTGTCAACCAACGCTCCTCTGGTTGAAGAGAAGCTTGGTAGTGTCGGGCTGACTGTGCTTTACTTATTGTCAGGTGCAATAGGTATCTCCAATGGTACTAAAAGATTGGAAAACCATATAAATTTTTTGCAGGTACCTTGACGAGGATACGCGAGTATATGCACATGTGTTCATGACTATTTACATAATTGTCAACGTCTCACTGTTATTTATTACTTTCGGACGTTACCCCCCACATACTCACCCATCCCAATGACATGCAAAACACAACAATGTAGTCCAAACGGGCACGACTCCGTAAACGTGTGATCAGTTGCGTCCCAGAGGTTATTCGTGCTCCAATGCAAAAGTATTCGTATGGACTCATAGGGTATGTTCCTGGACTGAGTACCATGACTGATTCGTGGAATCAAATTCTGGACAGGTTGCTGGAAAGAGTTGCAGTCCTTTCGTACGAACATGTACGCTTTCATGGTTACTCGTCTGTTTCACGTTCACGTGCACGTTGCCAGCTTTAATTCCGATCACTGCAGTCGTAAGTTCTTTTGCTTGAGTACGTAGTTCAGTAGTCTGGCACGTTTATAAATACGTTGATCCTATTTATCTCTACAGTCTTCATGCATGGGAGCTAGTGCTGGTGTAGCTGCACTGATGGGCTTCAACAGCTGCCTGTTCTTAGAATCTTTAATTTGTCGTCTTGTCATGTTCTCCACTACTGCGTACTACGGTATGTGTAGCAGCATTCACTCAGGTGACCTCGTCAAGTTATGTTTGTGACTTCCGTGCGAGCGGGCAATCCTTACCACAATGTACGTGCATATTCAAACATTTACAACAGTTAAATCAGTTGGGTTTCAATAAATACCATAAGTGCAGCTAACAAAGAACTGTATTGCATCACACACTAATCGATTGTCACGACCCTCCATTATGTACAGCGATAACGATGGAAAGGGATGTCACGAACAATACAGACAAAACTGACGTTCATGCTATTAGGCGAATACCAACTGCTTCTCCTTTTTCTGAACGCTCAGCCATTGTAGGCCTCGATGCAAATCGTATGATTGCTTTCGACACCATTGGGATAATGAATTTTTATGCCTTATGGCGTGAAGCGTACAATGTAATCAAGGATCCTCTACAGCTCGATTCGGTATGTTTTTATGCCTCTGTATGTGCATGCGCACAAGTGTGTCCATCCCTTGCAAGTGATATTTTTGTTTTATCTATGCACATAGACTTACGCAAATGTGTTTCTTCACTAGTTCGATATAACTGCTAGTAAATATACTTGTTATATGAACGAAATCGATTTACTTGGTGTACAGGATTCTGTAGAGACGTTTGTCAACCACTACAGTCACGCTGTCGGATATATCTGCGGTGCCTCCTCCTACATCATGTGGCGGTTGTGTGGCACATCAGTAAAATACAGTGTGTGATTTGTACTTGAGTGTATGACATATATATGTTGATGGTAAGTTCTCTCTGTCCTGTCCTTGAGGAATAATGAAATATTCCAAGCCTCCTAGGGATAACCTATTATCATGGTAGGAACAAAACATTGCCATATAGGTTGTACCGCTAACATGATGCTCATTGCATATTGCCACATGTATCATATGCCATGTCTTAGTCTATGGGTGGTGAGTTCTCCTGTACGCCATTATACGCTGTACATTCAAACATACCAAATATAAATGTGTGCCATTTCAGTCCTTTCAAGTCTAATCTTTGAATGGTATCTTGTAATGTAGTAGAATTAATAAAGAAAATGTATCACTTAGCAAGAACGTACCGTTTGTCACATAATGTACCTTGCTTGCTGCCTCTAATCCAAACCTTAACGATATCACCAATGGTATTCTTTCAAATCTGATTTTCCAATTGTAGTAGAATTAATAAACAAAATGTTGTAGGATCATTAATCCGTTCTCATCAATACTCATCCTTGAACACTATATCACTAATGATACTAAACTACACGTAGTTTTTTCTCATTGATGTTAACAATCATGTTTTTCAATTTCATTAGATGAGAGAATTTATTTCTTAGCAAGATTTCTCTATTCAAGGGGGGGGGGGGTCACAATTCATTGTGCGTTATTAGTTTTCCTATTATTGTTCCATCGACTAAGCACACTGGCATGTCGAAGGGTCAACAAAGTATACTAGTCACCGCTCACCGCGAAGAGTTGCTGTCTAATAGACTTGGTTGTCTCAACTGGATATAAAGCGTGGCTCATTACACTCTGCTGTTCATACTTTCCATCTGATATCGATTTTCTAATCGGTTAATCTCACTCCAATTTCATTCAGTCATCTCAGCTACACAGTGCTCACGATACCATGTCTAAAACGGTTCACCAAGTGAGTACTGTCAAACTTGATCTCGTGAGGGCTTTGGCCTGGTCTAGTAGATGACGGTGAAGCGGCAGTAGTTGCAAAAGCTACCGCAGACCGCAATCTAATCAGACTTGAGCTTGACAGCACACTCTGAAGTATACTCGGCTCTTCACTAGGTACAGGGGAGGCCGGCATACTTACACCTTTGCCATCGATAGAGTCCGCAACATGCAAAGAATTCTTGCTCGTACTACGAGAAAAGCTTTCAAACACAGGAAGACTGCTGAAGGACATATGCCGGTTGCAAAGATCTATCCAGTTTGAAGTATTGTGCGTCGAAATTTCTTCATCCTCTCCTTCGACCTCTGCGATATCCTCAAACACAGGAACAGTGCTGTAAGACATTTGGCGGCAAAGCAGATCCTCCCAGTTGCGATTGCTAAATTCGTGGTCATCGCCACACTCGTCGCAGCTGACAGATTCAGGAGATACATCGTCAGTATTATCACTGTCTGACTCAACCACCTGTTCAGATTCAGATTCAGATTCAGATTCAGAACCAGAGTCCACATAGAATATACATTTGTTTTCTGCCTCGTCAGTTAAATCCATACTTTCTTCGTACTTGGGATTATGACATGAAGGGAGAGACAGGATAGACATACTCCGATCAGTACGTCTATTACCACCACGGATACCATCATTAGAAAGATAATGCGTAAAAGTCACCTCAGGGGTAGCAGCCCAATCAAACGTACGCCTATCCTGAGTGAAGTCTTCCACAAACGTTTCTTCATCGCTCTCACTTTCGCTGTCATTCTCCTCCATTCGAGACACGGTGTTCGCCTTTGGAGACCATTCTGGTAGAGCATCCCATTCGACGTCTGTTAGCCTTTCTTCTCCACTCTCCGTGTCTACAAAGGCAACCTCAACATCAGGTCGATATTCGGGGGGAGTGTAACGAGAACCGCTGTCACTGAGCCCGGCACCACCATCTACAACACCGAACCACTTGTCACCACTGTCTGTTGGTGGAAGCAGCAAACGACCACCAGGAGTGGGTTTCGTAGTCGCGTCAACCTTCTCAAAGCAGACAGTGCCTTGCCTAACCACGTGGACGGCCTGACGCATTGTCCATCGCGTAGCAGGATTTGGATCGAGCAACCCGTTCATCAACTCTGTAAGAGAATCTGACCATCCTAACGAGGTAGTCGCAAACTTGTTGCCGCGCGACTGCCATATTCCATAGTCAGGATCATGACGTGACGCCATGCTCCAAGGCAGAACCCCAGTTAGAAGAGCATACAAAACGATACCAACGCTCCATGCGTCGGATTTCTTTGCGTCAATGGCTCTGCCATCCGATGGGCAGTACATTTCGGGTGACATGTACGGCACAGTACCAGTGAGGGGATCCACTACCTCCCAATCATACCCACTGAGTCCAAAATCGATAAGTCGAATGCTATCGTCATCTTTCACAACCACATTCTCGGGTTTGATGTCACAGTGAACGACTCCAAGAGAATGCAAGTAATCAACACTCTCAAAAAACTCGCGGACGTACCCAGCTAACTTTGTACGGTCGGAGATTCCTTCCAATGGGACCGTCATGTCAAACAAGTCACCTTTCGCACACCACTCCTGAACCACCATTACACAGTCCGAATACTCAATCACGTCCAGAGTCTTGACTACATTAGGATGATCAAACATCTTGCAAAAGGTCACTTCACGAGCAAGACTGTCGTTCCCGTTCACGTTCTCCTCATCCTTGGACATAATTTTGATTGCCACTTGTTCACCAGTTAAGGTATCAATTCCCGTACATACTTCACCAAATGCTCCCTTCTTATACGAGGTCTTTAAAACATAGCGCTCTTGAGTGGGAACATCAGTTGTTGTAAAGGAGCTCTCCGGATGTTCCGTATCTACGGCCGGCGGCATTCGGGGCAGGCAAATCATGATTCACACAAACGATGTTTTCAATACCCTCTACAGTATAATATAAGTGTATCTGTCTTGAGTGGTTATTTTTCCACTGCGTGTTAGCACTGAAATTATATATAACTCATAAATCGTTGCATAGCAATAGAGATTAGTTATTACAAGCCGGTCGATCAGCTCTAAACCAATTTCAGATTGGAGGTCTACAATATCATACAATAACAACGATAAACTTCAACGTACTTACACTAACCCTTAAGTTAGTACTTCGCACCGTTGATTACAAATAGAGGGTACTACTACAACTAGGTTATTAAATGTAATATAGACAAACTAAACGAACAGCAGTGAATGGGGAATGTATATATATATGTGTCAAGGTAAGGTAAGGTAAGGTAAGAGTGGCTAGGGTTTGGGTAGGAGTTAGGTAGAGGTTTGGGTAGAGGTTTGGGTAGGGGGGTAAGGGTAAGACGACTGACGTATGGGCGTCATCGTCATGACTGACTGGAATGACTGGACTTTCTGATGGACTGACTGACTGACGGAAGGACGGACGGACCCTACTAAGTCTCACCATAGTAGGATTTTTACCGAAGCTTCTCGAATATCGTATACAGTTCTTTCTGACAGAGGCCCAATCGATGTTAAAAATTCCTTTGACTAAGTGATGACGTATGCCTTTTATATATCTCTTTTACGTACAGATGTTTCTAATTTACGTACCGTATTTTACCCTTTAATGATATTTAGTTTATGCCATGAGCACATGATAACGTAAGAGATACGGGAATTAAAATACCTGTTTAAAGGGTTATAAGTATACTTTTGTTGCAATAAAGCAACTGCGTCATAATCTTTACATCATCCCTTTCATTGGCTAGTATACAATTCCAGACGTGATATCGTTGGGGGTGAGAGTCATGATTTGCTAGTGGTGGGAGGGTGGTTCCATTCTCCAATGAAATATGGTCAGCAATACATAAACGAATACTCGGTTTAAAAGACTAAACAATTCTTATTTATTCATTTAATCATTCACTTTTCAACGATATTAGTTGGAATTTTTCGGTAGTTTTCAGAGTTATAAATAATATTCATTTTAAATAATACAATGTAATGATATCAGCGAGGAGTAGCAGAGTCAGAACAATATAGCCCCCGGTTCCATTCACACGACACCGAATGGCGAACACTACGTTTTTCGCGGCTACTCACCAAAACCAAAATCTCAACAATCAATGCGACTGACCGAACGTATCTTCAACACATTACCAACCACACAAAACATACACATTGGACTGACAAACTCCGTCCCCACACTCTTTTAACACAATTGAGTGAGTGACTGGGCACTCCCCTTGTCTTCCCTCAAGCGCAATGACGCCATACGTTGGTTCCTTCCTATAGTGTGTGCTGCTATAATAAATATAGTTGACCATTCAATCTTACCACATAAGAGAACAAGAATAGATCGGATGATAATAATGATATGCGTTTTCTATTATCTTTATGTAACACTGTACTGGCTTTTTTGTTCAATCTATCCCTCGGCTACTTTGGATGATACTCTCGACCTCCTTCCAACTCGTTCCCCACTCCTCTCGTATCCATCTCATTCTGTCATCATTCATCTTGTGGTGGACATCCATCCGCTCACTCACTCACTCAATCCATTCACCACTCACTCAATCCAATCACTTAGAAAGCCAGCATAGACAACCAGCTAAGCTATGACATCCCATCCAGTCAGCGATTCTGATGCATGTATATGATCACCATCTTACCCATCTGCCTCGCATCCTTCTTCATGTTTTTGCCTTATTCACACCCGGTATCACGTATATTATGTGTTGTAGTTTCTCACGTAGGCAAATAGAATCACCCACAGATGTTCGGTTGGCTCAAACTTTTCGATCCAAGGCAATTTCACATTCACATCATAAAAAAACCAGATCCTTGTGTATTGATAAACATGTGATCTCACAACATAAATAGGTCTTATTTTGAAATTTGATATTAGCGGTGAACAAATATATGCGTCATCATAAGGTATACATAATATTACAACTTTCGCAAGGTGCTCAACTCGGTCATAGTTTTATAACTTTCGCAGGGTGCTGCTTAAGCTGTTATCTGATACCGAAGGAGTAGTGCCATGTAGTATCTATCATCATAGTGTTCAATAAACGGCTCTACCTACACTTGAAATCTTTAACCGGTCTGTCTTCTGTCTCTTTAAATTAGATTGTACTACAACTTTTGAGAAAGAAATAAAGTACCAAATTCGCTATATACAAGAAACCTATGAAAAAGTAAAAGACATAATGCGCACTAAAAATGAGCGCTGCTACTTATTCTTTACCGCAGTGTAGTCTTCAATCATGTCGTGCAGTTTGAGGACGAACGGACTTGAGGTGCCATGTGTTATGGAGAGTATAGCATGCGCTTCCCTGTGAGGTTTCAAGATGAAAGAATAGAGAAACAGTTTTGTCAGACATGGACTGAGGAGAACAAACTAACGTGTAGGTGACAGCCATGTAAATAATTGCGGTCAATCTACATGAACTGATAAATTGGAAATGTATCGAGTACATAACTAGTTAAATATGAACCCCCGAGTGGAAATGTGCTTATAAGATACAAAGCATTAAGAAACACGCATAATACAACCGGCCTGTACGAAGAAAACAACAATCGCATGTACACTTCATGTCTACACACTCTTTCCATGAGCGTAACGTAGTGTGAGCGGAGAGCGTGAACTAAAGAACCGCAACGTACATGTAAGACTCCACTATGTCAAAAGCTAAATCCATAGGTACGTCCGTATTCTCGGTACGCGAAGCCATTAGAACGTCACCTAAAGTATACAGCATAAGACCTGTAAAAGATCGTTTGCGAGAAATGACGATTAAATTTCGCGAAGTGTGAAATGTCAATGTGAGTTTGTACATCTGAGTGTGTAATGCGAACCTCAATCTTCTATCGGCAATGGCCTGTCTTCATAAACCAAACCGATAACCTTATATACAACTAAAGCTACCGCCAAAAATATAATGTATTCACACAGTAATCTGCGAAAATATTACAAATATATTACATGATGAACAACCACGCACGATTAAAATGCAGAGAAAAATCGGAAAGAGGATTTTAGAGTGACAGACAATCAGCAAATTTCAACAGTATCGGTTTTGATACCTTACCAATCATGGGATGATTTTTGGGATACACCATCCTATACACGCAAACGATCTCCTTCAACACCTTTATGTCTTTATCGAACTTTCTGTGTGCAATATACGCCGTGTGCATTGCACAAAGAGTCTTCAGTCTAACAAGATTAAACCGATGAAGGAATCTGTTATTAACCGAGTAAACACCCTCAAGGATCTCCAGTTCCTTTCCGGTTGCTTCCAGGTCAATAATACCTTTAGTGTAACAGGTTGTAAGCTGCTCTGCCTCGCGACACTTTGCTTTCTCCTCACCACTAAAACTTGAAATGCTCCTGAAGTCTTTGTAAGCGTACATGTATTCGTTTGAATCACTGGACACCTCACATTTCGTGCATGTACAATCAAAACCGTAGTGCTGCCTTAGATACTCTTTTCGTTTCTCGGTACTCTCCGCCACATCCAAATACGAATGAGCCACCTCACACCCCACTGCAATCTCTTTGATCGCATGAAAGGTCTGTGTCTTCGTAACAAGGTCGTAGGTAACCACGCAATCAGGTGCGCAGGAGTGGTTGAGGAGGGCCCCGCCCGGATAGCAACCACTGCCCACAGGTACAAGTAGGTCGTTCCAGATACTGAAATTATTGCATTTCATCCGTAATATCATTGTACTAATGTCGTCCACAGAAAGCTATACAATGCGTGCGATCGTAGTGTCGTAGGCCCAAATGAATATATTAGAGATCAAGCTAACATTCTCCAATAAACTTACCATAATCTGGGTAATATTTCCGCAGACGAACACATATGAAACCATACCAGGTTAGAGAAGACGGGAGAGGACGAACTTTTCCTCATTCGCACCGAATTCCGTGTGCTCTGCCGATCATGAACAAGACGCGCGAGGGTAGGGTCAGACGTGCTCGCGTCAATGGGGTGTGGCATAGTCATCACATCTGTAGCAGTTGGCTCTGGTACCGGCTTTATGATCGAACAAACAAGAGTATACCATGAAAACTTGCACACTTGTATAATTATGCAACTATGTGCTTCTACTGTAGTTCATCTTGGAGAAACGTTGTACAGTTGCGGTGTATATTGTAAACGTGGTAAATATTTCACTACACAACGTAAAAAACGAACTCACGTCGTCTAGTATTTCATTATTTATACATTCTGCAACACGATAGATGGGGGGTGAGTATTGTGCATAGCCATTGAAAGAATGTATCCCCACACCACAAAACTGCTTACGTACTTGACTATGAATTGTAGTCGGTTTACGATTCTGACTGGTAGCACTAAGACGAACCAACAAATCGTCTAATAAGTAAGCTTCATCTTGGGCAACTGTTGATTCCGTTTCCAGCCATCGCCCACTCCCCGACGATCTCACGCATACCAACTTGTGACGCATCCACTGGGCGTTGGATATAAGGAAATGCCGATGAACTAAATATGTGTGCTCATCTTCAACAACAATTATCAATAAACTCAATACTGTTGTATGAAACATACGTGTTGAAATGTGTAGTACACTTCCCACTGCATAACTTTGCTACTGTGACAGAATGTAGTGACCCAATCCTGTCAAGTTACTAGTATAATGCAATTTCCAGATCGTGAACTATAAATTTAATACTACATGTAATTAACCGTACAATGATGTTTCAAAGTAATGCGTCCGTACGTGCCATGCAAACCCAGTGCAAATTAAAAAAGAAATACGGATACTTTCAACGCAATTACATTCGTACGCAACAATAAAACCCTTATGCTAGATTATCCTCCCGCTTTCTATATATTAAAGGCCTTCTACGTTGATTGCGTACGAAGAGGTGATGAACTCTACTGAGCGTAAGCAATTGTGTGTGTGTCTGTGTGTGTGTGTCTGTGTGTTTTTGTGTGCATGTGATTCTTACCGCTCTGTGCTGACACTCACGACCGCAGTACCAGGCCACTTTACAAATCGAGCACTTTTTTAGAGTTCCAATTGCACTCGGTTGTAGACATTCATTACATAAGTTCTCACAGCGATCTGAGGCTACGGTCCAGGCAAAAGGTTTCGCCCGCAACACCACATCACCGGGTGAGAATGTTCTCGTGGCGAACAATCCCCTTCCCTTACCAGGAATATTCTTTATCTCGACATCGTATCCTGCCACTAACTGATCGGTAGACATGCTTGATACATATCTGAGTGTCTCTGACAAGACCTTTGCACATATTATGTGATCGCATGTGTTGTCGTGTGAGCTGTGCTGTGCAAAGGTAAACTGACAAACAAAGGAGGCATACACATTGCTGCAAAGCCCTGTCCGAGAACGCTTTTTGAAAGGTGAGGACAAAAGCCGTCCCAAATACTTATTTTACGTACATCCGTACGCTCCTAGTAATACTTGAAATTACTTTAAGTTTACCTATATACTTTCTATTCCTATGTAAAACTTTCACTATAATTCTACCGCGTAAGTGTTCTCACAATTCAGTAGTAAATTCGTAGGGACTTTGGTGTGTTGTGGTAAGTAATATTTAATAAATAGCAAGTCTTCTCCCGTCCTCCACAGTATAAACTTTCCGTACTGTTCCTTTAATCATTCTTTTTGGCAGTCGGCGACTCTGGTGATGGTTCTAACGGGCGTAACTTCGCAACCTCCGGTACGACCCGGACTTTGGCAAAAGGTGAAGTTTGTTGGGACTGCAATATATGTATTGGTATATTAGTTCGTGATGTGGTTTGCGGCAAACAGTAATATTAAAGCAATGTTTTTATCGAACGTAACTTCCCTAGATGCTGTCGCCCCACAGTCTAGTACTCACATATCTCAGTGGTTATAAAATGGCTGTTAGAAACGGTTATAACCATACCAATTTAAGCAGGTACATACATACCTCATGAGTGGCACCTAATATTTTCTTGAGTGCGTAGAACGCCGCGAGCGTCGCAATGAACGCCACTATTACACATCCTATTAATATTTGCTCTTCAGTATTCCATTTCGTTCTTCGTTGTTTCTTGGTTTTGAAGCTGGGCTTTTTCTACAAATTGTATGTTGAGGCATGGTGATCAGTGTAGAAACAAGATATGAAACGACGAGTGAAAAGCGGAACACGTGCTTCTCATATCGAGTAGTGCGGTCAACTAGGTACGGCCGAAGGAGAGATGTGGTGCTAGCCTAGATGTGGTGCTAGCCTAGAAGAAACGCTCGAAATACGATGTAGTCAAGATAGTGCCAGCATTTAAAGAGTCAACCAAACAATGTATATTAAACTCAGTTACACAGTGAACATAGACTTTTACTGGACTCATACAGTGACCGGGTGGGCGACAACAAAATCCTCCACATATTTGGCAATTCCTGATGGCGTATACGTTCCCGCGAAAGATCCAGCCTTCTTACCCTCCCTGTGTACAAGAACATGTCATGTGATTGCGTCAACAAGTAAAAGTTCGCTTGGAGTTTGTCAGTTCAAATGCATACAGGGAACACAAGGTAGAAAGAACCCCGTACGATAGTTAGTGCCGAATACAGTCAGCCGCAATAATACTCTACATCAGCAATGGACTCTGATTGTCTGTATAACTAGGTAGGATGAACGCATGACAATTGTAGCTCGTGCATATATCTTCCTGCCATAAGCCTAAAATATAAATACAACAAGAGCACCAAAATTTCACACCAAACAACGCTTTTCTCCGCGTATACCTAAATATCAAAATAGTTGGGTACGCTTGAATATGATTTCTAGCGCGTAGCGTCGTTTCATAGTCGCAGTCCACGGTAGAGAAGACAACATTCGGGTTGTCTACAAGCTTGGCGGCCTTGTGGTAGTAACTCACCACACTCATCGTGCGCTTACAATTTCGCGTTCCGAACAAAACAACGTTATACGGTCGACGCTTGACTTCAGTGAAAAATGTCTCTTTAAAGTAGGGGATCACCTCGCCCATCCGCTTGAATGGAATGCTACAAAGAAATGGTGAACATGCAAATTAGAGGTTGAATACAGAAGTGTTTCACTCTTATCTCGTGTATCTATCTATGCAAGTGGGTGGGATACACATTGCGATTAGAATGTGAAATTCTAGGCTGCCATTTGCACGCTAATTGCTGGCATAATCAATCGTTATCTCCATACGAGTAGCGAGTAGCCATGTTGCATGGACATCGTTTATGGACATCCTTTCTTTGCAGAATCACGAATGAAGGAAGTCTAAAAAAGTTCCAGTGCAGGACATTGTTGCGAAAGAGACACAATGCGGTATGTATAGGGTTTTGTAAAATTCATTACGAATGAAATTTTGGGGGTAAAACGCACGTATCTTAGTTTTGCAGCACTTTCGTATCCGAATGTTATCAATAAAAAGACAATCAAGTGTGCTCACATTGCAGAAATGATTCCAACGTACTTGCTGAGAGTTTTTTCGTTGCCAATGTGCCTAAGTGACTTGTTATCATACTTCAATTGAAGTTCCTCTACGAACATGGCAAAATTTGGAATATCCCACTCATCCTGGTAGTCAGCAACAGCATCGCGGAATCTAAACGATGAGACAGTCGAAGTGAATTGATGCCAAACTAATATAGTTTTATATTGATGTGAGTAAAACTATAGATTTGTGAATCTTGCAGTGTACGGAAAGAGTGGAACCTTTCATGTACATGATTATAAAGCGGCAGAACTGAGGATGTAACGTAAGATTGGTACGCTATACTACACCTTTGTGTGATTTACATTACCAGTTCCACGAGAAAATCTTTACGAACTCCTGCACACCGTCACACTCTCACAAGCCACATAAACTTACATACAGATATGCACGGACACGAGGAAAGCTCTCCACTGCCCGATCGTATCGAACTTCACTCGAAGTGGTGGCATCTACGGCCACAAAATGTAAAGCATTACTCACATTCTCATCACCTTTCTTTGCGTTTACTTTCTCAGCCAAGGCCTCGAAAACAGTCAAAAAACTTGTACTTCGAGTGTCCCACAAGCCATAGTATAGACAGACAACAAATCGCTCGGCTTTGAGTGTTTGTTCCAACTGATCAGCATCCAGATAAGTAATACTCTGGATTCCTTCAACGTGGCCCTTATCCTTGGAGATTGTAGTTGGTTTTAGGTGGTCTTCGGCAGCGACCTTGATGGTGGCTCTTACGTGTATATAATTAAATAAACACAAGTGGAATAGACGAATATGAATGACTTATCGTGTAGCTAAAGTGTTTTTGCACAGGCTTTCCCCCAGGAGTAGACGAAATTTTAGTATGATGCTAAACCTAGACACAACACAAGCATACATAATAGTGTGCTTATTCTATATATATTAAACAGTAAACGATAAGTACACGAACATGAAAGAAATAGCCATGGTATTATTATAGATTAATCTTAAAAGTACATAAAAGTGCATAAGTGAGCGTAAATTCAAATCACATTGCTGTGCATTTACAGGATGTACACATGAGGGAGGGTGTACACGTCCGGATATCGTTTCACACAACAGAAAGAACACATATAAGAATATCAGGTACATACAAGACACCCAAAATCATACAACTAGAAACTCATACTTACGATACAAAATGCGAAATGGCAATGAAGAATAACACCCGGCACGCCAAGGGTATGGACCCAATCATTTTTCGTTTTCTTCTTAATTCGATTCTACGTTGTTAGTGTGCCTGTGATTATACGTACATAGCTGAGAGTATTCTATTATGCTAGTAGAGTAGTAGAACAATTTTTGTATAGTAAATTCTTACATCTATAAAGTGATGTATGTATACTTACACACTCCTAAGAAAGCCACATCGGTGGCTAGCGATGCAGCAAGCGTAGTTAGTGAGTTAGTTATAACCATGCAAATATTTATGCTTTCACAAGAACTAATCGGCATCTAGGTATCTGATAACTGACCACCAGTGATAACTGATAGAAGTGACCTGGTTTTGTCTATATTAAGATCAGCCACTAGTCGCTAAGACAGCCAGTCGTTATCCTATTGGCTTGTAATACCATGAACAACAAAGTACGTTTTTTTTGGAAAACGTAAGTTTTGTAGAGCGATCACAGTAAGATAAATCCACCACTGGGTAGAATTCTGTCAACTATTATGACAAATACGTTTTGAAAAATGTACGGATGCAAGATTGTTTCCTCTCAACCGGCCAACGTACAGGTTTATCGAGGGTTTAAAGGTTATACGGTATTACGTTTATAAAATGTCCTTCATGAAAAGTATCCTTTTTAAACAATGTCCTGAAGATGAAATATTGTACAATGAAAATTGTTCTGCTAATAAAGTGTCCATCCCATGGCAGAAGCAAAAATTTGCGAAAAGTAATTAAAACATAACCCAGAACGCACGAGCACGTGAACACTTCAGGTTTGACGAACACCATCCGTTCATACGCAACATAAACTAATCATTCTTAATATACATTCTCTCGTTAATCTTTGTGTTCGATTGTAAGCCACAATTGATGCGATAGGTACTTGTTGTCCTTTATGACATAACTTTTCCTGCATGTCGTCGAGCGTTGTAAACAGCTGGTGGAAATGCGCAACGGTGATCCTTATCGTCACGATTTCCTTGTGCTTTCAGTTTCTCACAACCCTTACAAAAGAAACATACATACACGGGAGCATCGTAGAACTAGCATCGCAACAAGATGAGAACATCTCTTGCAAAACGGAATTTCGGGGTAAGTGGCACTTTGACAACGAAGAACCATCGTACGGCTTCCAACATGGACCTACAAACACTAGTGATTTTGACGATAGATATGTTGGAAGGGTGAACAACCTTGGAGAGAATTGGAGCTTTCATGCAGACAACGAATTGTGCAGTCAGGAGCCTTTCAATTTCAACGAATGGAAGGACATGGTAAAGCACAAGCAGTTGTGCTTTTTCGGTGACTCGTTGAGCGCAAATATGGCTGATACCTTGCAGAATGAGCTAAAAAGACATCCGATCAACGGAACAAGTGTGCGGTTGTTCCGAGAATACACGATGTTTCGGCATGAGGGTGAAGGCATGTATCGAAAGAATTGGACAGTATATTTCAGTGAATATCCTGAGCTTAAAACGTGTGACGTGCTAGTGTTGAATACTGCTTTATTCTGGCAGGCGAAGTGCCTGGGAAAGGTTGTTGGGCATGACGAATTTGCAAAAAAAACCACAGACCAGCTTTACGAAACCGGAATGGAGTTAAAACTGTACAATGCAGCCATGGAGAGAATATTTGCGGAAATGCATCTTAACAAAGTAGGACTTAAACCACAAGCGCAGGTGTTTTGGCGTAATTATCCTGTATCTGAAACGTTGCTTTCTGTGAGCGAGAATAATGCGATGCTGGCACGCCTGAACAAGAAGTACCCCAAGGTGAATATACTGAACGTAACGGCCATGATGGATGACACGGAAAGCGTAGATGCGATGCGGGTATGTCACTGCAAAGGCAAGAATCCGAATGGTAAATGTGATATGCTTCATTTCTGCCTCGGGGGATCTGTGCCAAAGAGTTGGACGATGGCATTGGTCAGGCACATGAAATTGTTGCAAGGACAAACATAGAAGTAGGTAATGCGATATTTAGTCCAACATGCCGTAGAGTAACGAATGCAGTTTACAATGTAGAACTCTGACCGGTGTGTATAAAGGGGAATAACTGCCAATATTCTACAATGGGAATGGAAAGTGTAAGTTTATATTAGGGATTGGCATGTACTAGAGCAGGAATGTGAAAATTTCTTTTCAGCCGATAAATATACCTAACGAGAACCAGTAAAACACAACTGTTTGGTAGAAACACCCTGTGTTGTTTGAGACAAGTGGCATTAGTTTATGTAACGCATGGTAGATGATTATAATTTTTAATCATGTAACCTGTTAGGCTTTGATTGTCCTGTAAAGTGACAAGCCATACTCGCTCTAGGTCAATTGCTATGAAGAAGGAGTCCGCCCCACTACAAAGATAACGTCTTATATGCTACATGGCGGGGCGGACATTGAAACACAGCAGCGCATGTTCAACGAAGCCATACCACCAATCATATGGATCATAAATCAAATAATTACAATGCGAATCACTTTGATATCTAACAGCACCGGCTGCTACATTCCATATATACATCCATACTAAGGAGGAACGCACTATTCACGTTAGAAAACTTCGACTGTAAGAGAGAGTTGGGCACCTATAGCAAATGTGAGTGACGATGACTGAGTTTGCAAGCCAATGCGTACATAAGTTTAGCAAAACATGCCACTGAAGAATTGTGTGCTTGGTCCATTATCTGTTCACGACGGCAATTGGATTGTACGCATACTGGTTACGCAGAGTTCAGTTTTTTGCGTAAGCGTGCGGGGTTCTCAATTCCACTGACGACCTCCCGGATATCCGTAGGACGACAATGAGATTGCTGGAATGGATCTAGCCAGGCATGTACGAGAGATGCACTGTAGTAGACGAAGAATGCATGTACAATACTTTGCAGCCTACTTTGACAATTAAATTGGTAGCAGAACATTCAAGATCAGTTCGACAGCAAGAATTAAAAGGCACTAAAATGCTTATACGACTTCAGCTCTGGATTTATGTTTATCTCTACATGAAACCTTCAACCCTAAATTGAAAATGTTCTATTGAGAATAAGTAGATCAGTAGAAACAACGATAGACTATCATCATCCTAATTTCTTCACGTGCTGTTCTACATTTCCACAGCACAAATCGACCTATGTATTTTTCACAGGGTACAGGCACGGTGTGATGAAGATACTGGAGTATACTTTGATGGGTAGTACAAGGTATTGGAGACACACAGACACATAGAAAGAGAGACTGTTTGTGCACATAAGGTACACAGAGAGAGTGTGTACATAAGGTTTGAACTTTGCTTAAGGCTTTGCATGATTGGTGCTGTAGTTCCTCATGTTCATCATCATCATGATCGACACGTACGACGCCAGTCCATTTCATGCATGGCGATATCCACGTGTGCACGATATAAAAGTACACGTGCTACCAATTATAAATTAGAGCCAACTCATTGGCCAAACCTGGGGGTACCCTCGTTTTGGCGCGCAAATACTGAACAAGTGGTACGATGCGACACTACTTCATCTGTCAGGCACGCCAAATACAGAATACTGATGAACGACCACACACACACACACACACACACACACACACACAAACACGCACACACACAAACACGCACACACACAGACACGCACACACACACACACACACACACACACACACTCACTCTCACACACACATCTTGCTCGTTATATACATCGGTAGCTATTGTCATAAGGTGTTCGAACACGTCGTTGAGTTGTTGCACAAGTTGTTCATAGCGTGCCCTCAAACAGAAGGAGTGTGAACGCATACACAACCGACAGACAAACACTACACTTGCTGTAAGAAACTCCGTACTAGAGAGAAGCCACAGAAGGGATCTAAAATCGTTGGAGAACTATAAATTTCTAAGAACACAGGCTCACGTTTCGAAAATGACTGAAAAACAGCAGTGCAACCAGTCTATCTTTAGGCCTTGCATTGACTTGCACGGCGGTAAGGTCAAACAGGTAAGAATTAAAAAATTGTTGACAATTTATTTCATGCCGCCCCAAATATATGCCACGACTTTGTTGTTTTGTGTTGTTCGTTGATCGACAACGACATGTGTGAACATGGCCGGTGGTAGTTTGCCTGTAAAATGCGTGTAAAAAGTTAAACAATACATATAAACACCCCCCACTCGGGCATACCCCATCATTCTCATACGCACTGCATGTGAACCCCACTCAACCGCACGTGTCCCCTTTGGAGTTGTGCACCACTGTTTAATCATAAGTGCTCTGGGTTATATATAAATCCATTTCAATTCCTTTGTTCTTCAGATAGTAGGTGGTACCCTTACTGACAATTCGAACACGTTGGCTACAAACTTTGTTGCTAGGTAAACATGGTTGTGCAAATACTCGAGGGAGAGGGTTAAATCTTGCACACAAATATTTAGCATACGTTTACTATTTGTGCAAACTTTCATCTGTACGCATACCGTTCTCCCGTCAAATTCTTGGTTACAATGTACACCTGCATCCCTGTGCTTCTTGCTCTTTGTTGTTTGTGTACGTGCTCTGATACATATACTAAACTCTAACGGGTTGAAGTAAATATAATATCTGCCTCATCTGTTATACTTGCGCACTGTCATAGAGAATTCTTATGTGAGATGGGCAGTATTTCTTGTACACTTGGATTTACCTATCTCAAGCTTATCGTTACCAGCAATGAATTTTTTATATAGTTAGTCGTCGCCCGCCATATATTCTAAGGAATACGATCCCTTGCAAATTTCTTTGAAGAGAATCACTAAGTAAAATTCAAGTCAATGTTTGATCTGTAATACTTGTTTTCTGTTCTACACGACAGTGAGGGACCTGCATACTATGCATCCTTGTATAAGGCTGATAAACTGACCGGTGCGCACATGATAATGTTGGGTCCTGGAAACGAGGCTGCCGCTCTTGAGGCTTTGGCGGTAAGCGCTCAATTTATTTTACGTAGACGTATATTCGTGATGAGTAGGGGATATTGCAAGAAACAATTATTTTGCAAGTATTTGTCTAAAAATCATGTTGGGTCAGTCAGGAGACAGTTTGTTTGTGCTTTTACTCTTATTGATATGTGTGCTCTGACTCTAGTATGTCCTAAAGCGTAACGTGTTAGAACAAATATTCTCGAAGTGAAAGTGACCATCTCACGCGAGAACGAAAGTCGAGGTTGATCTCTCTTTCCACCAATTCTTAACAGGCTTGGCCTCAGGGGTTGCAAGTTGGAGGCGGTATTAATGCCCAAAACGCGCTCAAGTGGTTAAATGCTGGCGCCGAGAAGGTAGTGATTGTAATTACCATGCGTGTACATACTTACCACAAATGCGCTTATACACGTATATATGTATTTTGTGCGATTCTACGTATATCTTTCCGTTATGAAAATAGGTTTGCGATGCTAATTGAGATTTTTTCGAAGTATGTGATAATATACGACGGGTACGTGACATAACTTTCAGTTTTTATTGGGAAGACGGTTGAGCCGAGTGTCTTCGTGCACTTTAGGAGCGCAGAATGCAAATTAAATTTACATACACTGGTCTATGGATATGAGTATGAGGATATGAACCATAATTTACTTACAATTCGGAGATGCAGATTATCGTTACAAGTTGGTTATTCCCAGACGGTAAATTTGATCTCGAACGTCTAGAAGACATTTCAGCTCTGGTGGGGAAAGACAAGCTAGTTCTAGATCTTAGGTATACGCATTGAAAAAGTTGATATTGTGTCGCTGCTATAAAGTTATGCATAAGTT
Organism: Creolimax fragrantissima; assembly: GCA_033442365.1. Taxonomy (NCBI): domain Eukaryota; class Ichthyosporea; order Ichthyophonida; genus Creolimax; species Creolimax fragrantissima. The sequence continues at coordinate 76,052 of JAWQFL010000015.1, read as the reverse complement.
ATGCATATACCTTGATTGATTCGTCTTGCACATGTCTTTGTATTATGAGCGTTTATCGTAAACTGTGGTTTTTCTGCGTTTGTTACGTGTGTTCGACGAGATTCGCAACAATATGGGTTCGTTCTGAACGCTTTCCATTATGTAGCAGCATTATTTTATCCTATAGAGTGCTGATGTCGTGTACTATGAAATCTCATATTAAACGCAAAACTACTGCATGCTCTCAGTTGTCGGAAAAGGGAAAACAAATGGTTGGTCGCGACTAACAGGTGGCAAACGATCACTACCATGGAGCTAAACGCAGATACTTTCAGCATGCTATCGACTTACTGCTCAGAATTCTTGATACATGCGGCAGATGTAGAAGGTAAGTGATACACCTGTTTACCACACAGATTGAGTAGAATTAAGATCGATATGGGCATAATAAGTGAACATTTGGTGAAGAACAACTATCGGCTGTCCTAGTGGCAAACCTTGATGGATCTTATTACTTAGAGAAAACATAAATTCCATCGCTTAATATGTAGTTGTGACCCTCAATCATCGCCCTGCGCACTTGTGAATTCATTAATTCAGGATTATGTCTGGGAATAGATGAAGAGCTAGTTAAGCGACTGGGTTCGTGGTCAAACTTGCCATGTACATATGCTGGTGGGGGTAAGACGCTCGAGGATCTTGAGCTAGTGCAGAGGTTATCAGATGGAAAGGTTGATCTAACCTTTGGCAGTGCATTGGATATCTTTGGAGGTAGCGGAGTAGCGTACGCTGATTGCGTTGCGTACAACAAAGCTAAGCAGCCTAGCTGAATTACCATGTATGCCATGTATGCGCATATGGGTAGTCAAAATTTTATATCAACGTATCATTGGCAATAAACGATAATAGGAGAGTCCACAAATTACTTATTTCTGGCTCTAGTACGGCAACAGAGAACGGCGAGACGAAGTTACCATAGATCAATTGTTTGAGAAAGGCATGGTATGCAAGTAACGAATTGCGTGCAACATCTTGCGCCAGTACATAAAATAATAAAATCATACAAAAGAAGAAGTATTCAATATTGAAAAACATCAAAACACATCCAAGCAACACACACATATATAAATATTAAACCCTAACACACATCAACACACAATAGCACACCAACAAAAATTATTTAGTTCTACCCAAGGTAAACCTCAAACCCTATACGAATGAGATCCCATAGTCAATAAAATGATTAATCCCTTACTCTAAACAACATGACGTCGTCTCGAATTCCGTACGTTAATCTGCCCTAATCAGTTTATACTTGCTCTACAGATAGATGGATAGTAAAATTGAGTATTCGCAAATAGTTTTCAATCTACTTGGCATTTTTATCTTCTACGGACGTGCATTTGTCCCCTGACACTAGAAACGGCCTTAATATTCTGTCATTCTCACCATCATGCCTCAAAGCCTAGAGAAGTAACTATGTTCCATGTGTGGCTATCAACATTGATCAGTCGCATTTAAATCGACGACATCAATCTCTGCTTCAGAAGCACTTGCACTGATACTCACGTCTGCAGTCGCTTGCCTATATCCACGTTCACCTGCACGAGCATTTTCAGTATTCTTGGCGCCGCTAGTATGTCCGTTCTCAATATCGCCCTTGTGTCCATTGCTTGCCGAATCATGTTTAATTTCGTTATGATTAACTCCGTCAACTGGATGAGTCCCACTATCTGGTACATGGTCCGGTGTACAATCTGCAGGCACACACACAGACTCAGCAACACCTAACGCACCCTTTCCCTCCGTTTCATCTGAGTTGCTGTGTATTCCACTGTTTTCGTTGGGACTCATATGATCAACACTGAATTCGACAGAAGACAATTCGCAGTGGGCTCGACATCGTTGGTTGGGTGGGCACCTCAAAACCGGCATGTCACACATTGGAGGTAGATCTACACCCTCTGTCATGCCATCGAAGCTAATGATCAGTGCAGGGTCAGCGGTACGGTCGTATCCACACTTGGTATATAATACTTGTTTTTGATCGTATACGATGTGTCTAAAGCAATACCGACTGAATGACATCGGCGTCCGAGAGCACTTGACCTTTATGTTTTGATGTGGATGTTTGGATACTCTTTCTTTAGTCTGGTCATACGTACCGTAGTTGGACAATGGCGAAGAACTCGAAAATGCACACGTGGGTGGAGATTTCATGGCCGTATCTGCCATCGTTTGTTTCTGCATCTCCAGTTGTGCCTCAACCCCACGCCTTCGTTTGTACCTAGCAGCAAAGTAATAGAAATGAAATGTTTAATCTAAGTAAACACAATCCTTGCTCACGAACACCTGAGCTACGTACAATGATAATTGTCGAATAGGTAAAAGTAGACGAAACTGAATTAGCAGCATAGCATGAACCAGTTCGAAATGTTAATTTTGTAAGTGGCATTCATAATTAAATAGCTCACCATAAGTAGATAGCCCGCCACCCTAAGTAATCCCATACCTTCTGATATTTCTTTCACACAATCGGGCGGAGTATTCTTCCCCCGACTGTATAGATGTACTACCCAATCGATGGGACGAGGAAGAAATACGATCATGCTCATTGATTCGACGGCGTGAATGGCCATCCGCATGTTTGCGACTCCTCCGACTTTGGTGGTTGTCTCCATGAACTCGTGGAGGTGATTTTCGTTTTTCCTCAAACGAGTCACTGTCAGATACACCCTCCACCCACGACTGATATTCTTTACTGTACTGCAACTGCATTCGCTTGGACTGTCGTACGTACAACTCATGCAGCTGCACGCGCATGTAAAATGGGTTCAGAGGATAATTACATATGTGCAAAATGTCACGAAGACAATGACATTCTGCTGACTCACTGAGTCGGACTCAGAACACTAAAGTACAATCATGTAAACAATAAAGTATCTATGGCTCCCTAGTTTGCATAATGTAGGAATATAATAGCATTTCCGCACCATCATTAAATCTCTGCGTACGGTACAACACGAACGCATTGTACACTAGTATCAATATAACCACTGTTCAAGTACCAATATAACCACCGTTCAAATACCAATATAACCAGTGTTCATCGTTTACTTTCAACTACACTCATATAGGTAACATCTATTCCACAATACATAAAAACAACACCGTAAATATCAAAATATTGTTCACCTTCTTAAGCACATTCACACGTCGATCTAATAGCTCGGACATGGTCATAACGGTCAAAGGGACGACTGAATTGCCATAGTCGTCTACAATATCCTCTTCATCACTATGATATGCTCCGTAGCCCAGCCCCCATTCCTCAGATGGTATAATGTGCGCGTCTTCGCCTTCAAAAAATGCAGCGGAAGGGGTAGCGCTTCGTGGCGTACTACCACCGGGTATAGACGTACCTTCGGGCATTTGTTCTTGCATAGATTCGCTATACTGTCGTTCATGATGATACATATGTGAGTATAAATTTTGGTCAACTTCGTGTGGCTCATATGCCTGCTCATCATCATGCGTATTGGTGGGAGGAATGGCAACCGAGTAAGTATTGGTGTAGCCTGCTAGAGATACCGAAGGTACGTTTGTTGCGTTCAACGGAAGCTTATCCGCTGTACAAACTCCTGAAGTGTTCGAAGACGGGTAGTGAGAAATGAAACCGCTTTCAGTTGTAGAGAGTTGATAGGCTGCTGGATATTTCGTAGACTCGAGTGAGAACATAGGGTCTTGTTCATGCGTGAGGGTGTGCGGTACGCTCGCGGAACGACTCGCGTTTACAAACGCCTCTTCGTCAGATGGGTAACTACTCAGCGAATCTGTTTGTGATAAGGAAAATAAATCAACAAAACCAATGTTAGATGGGCGGACATTCCAGTTTCAGGACGAACTATGTTGACAACTTTCCCATTTATCGTACACTCACCCTCATCATTGTCCTTTTCGTACCCAACTATGCCACGACCAGTTGGTGTAAAAGCGAAGATTCCATTTCGTTTAAGATACTTATGCACCCATTCTCGTCGTAAACCCGCTTCTCTTACATTCGACACTTTGATCAGGTGCTGGTGAGAACATTGTCAAACGTGACGTTTAACGGAAGTTAAGGTTAATAGAGGGAATGGCTGCATAAATACACCAAACATGTTCCAACACGAGAAAAATGACAATGCCAAGTTCTTGTGCTAAATCTAGACAAATGAGCAAATATCAATTGGATGTTAATAACCACACTAAGGACAAACACATTGCCGTCATCGCTTTCACTTCTAAGAAAACAATACTCAAAATAACATAAACAGCTTAGGCAATCCAAAGTCATTAGCATCATAACAGAGAATACTCTTGCATTAGTGTTTACATGTATATACCTCATTAGAACTGAATCGATCAGATGGGCGTCTACGTTGATAGACCCGCTTGACTTTTGTAAGATCTGCTTTCTTAGCGACTTTGACGGGTTGAGACAGTGAAATATGGGCATTGCAGTACCTATAATTGTAAGAGCAAAAAAAAAAGTACAGTTACCACATACGCAACAGTCATTCCAACTTTTAAAGTTTTCTGTATATACAGGATGCATTCGAAACTACTCAATCAGGTACGTGCTCTCAAAAACTAGTGCTTGCACATTCAGCCACATGTCTACAAACTCGCTTACAGGCGATCGGACTTGTCTTTTGGGAAACGTTGTGTGCACCGCTTCTGTGATATCCGTTGAACGTGCGCACATTGCTTATACGGGGCATTTGGATCATTCATAATGTGCTTGGAACAGAAAACATAGCCGTGCATCCGTGGCAAATGGCACACCCGACCAGTGAATAGACATCTCTCCAATGCACTTGCCTAATTGTAGGATGATAGACGGGATGGTTAGGAACAATGAAACACAAATAGTGATATATGGTTTTCACTTAGTATGTACGGTATTGATAAAACAAACCATGACCAAGCTAACATGGATTTTATCTTCTAAACGAATTCTATGTATACTTCAACCTCAATAAGGTTTTCACATAGCATATACGGTACACAACCAAGCTAACATGGATGTTATCTTCTAAACGAATTCTATGCATACTTCAACCTCATTACTGTTCTATACATTCCAAGACACAGAAATCTACAATACAAGTGTGTAATATTTTATATTCTACGAAATAACATGAAAAACACTCCATGCTTGCGGTGGACATCTAACTACCGACACACGCTGGTCAACCGATGGAAATATAAACATTACTGTAAAGACACGAAGACCATGTATCAATGAAAAAAAATCTAAACCATTCAACTACTTTAATTAGTTGCCGACACATACTGGAAAGAAATGCGCCTACACACTAAACTTCTTGCGTACATTTGAATCTTGACAAGATCAATCTTTATGCAATGTGCATTGCAACTGCGTTACCTGTGTTTTTGTTATAGGTTCTTGTGTGGCTACATTTCCCAAGACTGTATTCTCGCTTACAGGCATGCTGCTATCATTATCCAAGGGTGGAAAGTTCATTTCATGAAGTTGTGCGTGTTACACACAAATTCTCGATAACGAAAGTTTCAAAAAAAATGAAAGGTATATATAGAATAGGACTATTTCACTATAGATTTGTCTAATTTACTGTGTGTATGAGAGGAGATAGTTTTCTGGAGTGTGTATGCATATGCATGAAAGTATGTATTCACATCTATAAACACATTTATGTGTGTGCATGCACTTACATACAAAATGTTTATAGTGTACGCATGTATTGTGTATGTGTGCTTTAATTTGCCGCCTGTCTACCTATTTAATAAAGTGGTGGGGAGATCAGGGTGAAAGCTGATGAGGTGCACAGGGCAGGACAACGGGGAAACAATTGGGGCAATGGGCCCTGAATATATCCTCTATAAAGTATGACCACGAAACTTAAGACTTTGGACTTTGAACTAGGCCATAAGACACAGGGCCAGGACACCTATTCGGCCTACTTTTAACTTCAAGAAGAATAAACACATATTGCGATTCTAGCTAGCAAACACGCACACGTACCGCAACACATGCATGCACCTTTACACATACACCTCCCCCACACGCGCACCCCCACACACGCGCACCCCCACACACGTGTACTGATAGATAGGTATAGACAACTAACTGTACATATTACACACATGTACAGCACAACGAAGAGGAATTGTACAGTAGTTCCTTATTACGCCGCAAAGCATGACGGAGCCCTCATCTGCTGTTAAAGTGTTGGTGGTGGGAGACGTTGATGGCCAGTTTAACGCGTTTTTTAAACGCGTCGAAAGTGTAAATCGGAAAGCTGGTCCCTTCGACGCCGTGTTTTGTACTGGATCTTTCTTCGCACGCGAAGGTTCATCTACAAATTCTACAGAGGTATATCCCCATGTCATTGCTGTTTTCTAATGTACTATTTTTTGTACTCCCCTGTAGCAGTGAAATGTTGAGGCACCGCTCGATATGTTTCGCAAAATCATACTTACGAGCATCCGTATATTGCCACTTACAAGTATACCACTACACTATTATAATTATGCTATGCAAAGTTCATGATTGCTACCATAGTCTACTTAATGTACTTTGATTTACTGTTCTCCCTTCCTCCGTTTCCATCTGCCTTCCTCTGCCCCAGTCCAGCGACGAATGGATGTCATACCAAGAAGGAACGAAACGAGTACCACTTCCTATCTACATTCTAGGACCTGTCGATCACACTCAGCTGAACTACTATGCTTCGGTACTTGAGGGAGGAGACGTTTGTGATGAGGTTCATTTTCTTGGGCGGCAAGGAGTGTTTACTACGCTGGAGGGCCTACGTGTAGCCTTTCTGAGCGGGACATACGATGCGCTTGCTTTCGATTCTCTTCCGCATTCCCTTGATGAACAGAGAACTTCATATGTGACCAAGGATTGCACCGCGTTGATTGAGAAGTCCAGAGAGACGGGTTATGCAGGTGTAGACTTACTTTTGACTTCTGATTGGCCTAAGGACGTATACAGGTATACGCAGGAAGACAAAGAAGACATTGCAGGTATGTATCATTTGTGTTTTCACATTACTAACACCATGGGCTGAGCCCTGGTATCCGAGGTTGTAATTTTGTTTCATGTTTGTGTGATCATGCTCAACGTTTGCATGCTCGATTCTTATGGCTATGTTGATGTGATGGTGCCAATGAGCCTGAAATGCCATAGTGTGCGCTGACACATCGTGGGCGAACAGTCATATAGAAAGCTAGATGAAACATGCAACCTACGTTTGTGCCTTTTGTCTCACGTTGGTCACTTTTGCGTTTTTTGCTTTCCTAGGTGAATCTAAATCTGTACAAATAATCGCCGATGTCGCCAAAGCTGTGAAACCAAGGTATCATTTCGCAGGGCTACATGGAGTACACTATGAGCGTGCACCGTATGACAACTTTGTCCCTCGTAATCCTTTCCCAGTTACCCGGTTCGTTGGTTTAGCTGTGTTTGGCAATAAAGAGAAAAACAAGGCCATGTACGCTTTCACCATAACTCCTATGCTTAAGAGTAAGAGAGAAGATTTGCTTGTGAAGCCCCAAGGGACCACCCCTTGTCCATATGAAGCCGGCGTACATACTAGTCGTATAGATAAGAGAGGTCAAAGTGACGTTGGTAATGACGGCAATATGAGTTTCTTCTATGGAGATCAAGGAAGCAGGAAGCGTGCGAGGTCAGAGTATGTTTGTAGACTCTGCAATGTAGCTGGCCACCATATTCGCGACTGTACTCTGGCTGGTCAAAAGAAACCGAACCTCGGTGACGTGTTGGTAGACGGCGCTCTTCCATCCCAACAGCAACTTATGCAGCAGCATGGTGTTGGGGTAGTAGGTGGCAGACGAAGAGTACAGCAGCCTCCGACACAGTGTTGGTTCTGCTTGAGTAGCCCGGAAGTGGAAAAGCACCTTGTCATGTCAGTTGGAACTGAGCTTTACATTGCTTACGCGAAAGGTAATGATTAGCATGTAGAACTTATCTGATATATGTATATTCGTGAAAGAGTCAATTGTTAAACCATATGTCCGATATATAAGCGTAAAGGACTTTGGCACTGTACTGTGAGTTTACTGATGACTTCAATTACGTATAATGATAGGGCACCTCGTAGATGAGCATGTACTGATCCTGCCCATCACACATGTGGATTCAACGCTCAATCTCACCAAATCTGCCAAGGCGGAACTTGAGCAACATAAAAAGGCTCTTAAGACCTACTACAAGGAAACACAGGATAAGAATGTTGTCTTTTTCGAGCGGAGCTATGTTTCACGGCATTTACAGGTATGCAAACTGCCAGCCACTACCCGCCACATCAAATTTCGCGCTTGTTGTTTTTCTTGTCAATGCAGGAATTCAATTATTGTGTTTTTAAATTGGTTAAACGACTATGTACAATCACGACATCATGACGTCTGTCCCTGACGGCACAGGTACAAGCAATCCCGATCCCGAGTTCTATCAGCACACAGGCCGTTAAAGATGCTTTCGAGAAGCATGGAAACCAGTCTGGTTTCCCATTCGAAGACATTAATGTAGATTATGGCGCAGGAGAGGGAAATGAGGACGAAAATACAGGTAAGCACAAGGGATTTTTCTTGGTCGAGTTCGAAGATGGCTCTCAACTTTTACACAAGCATGTTAATGGCGAGGCGAAGTTTCCCTTGCAATTCGGAAGGTTAGTGAGCATGCGCGTACCATTTATGTTCACCACTAAATTTTGTACAATCTTGGTTTTTCCATGGATACATGTTGTACGTGGTTGTTATATTGAGAGATTTGACATTTGGCATTTTCTGAGCCGTGTGTAGGTGTGACTGTGTGTAGGTGTGACTTCTGTGTTTGCAGTTACGTACTATATGTAGTGCGATTATACTTCACTTTTTCTGAGCCATGTGTAGATGTTGACTGCTAGTTCGCAGGTACGCACCATGTCAGTACGAATGTCGTATACCCATTTGCATTTGCTCTAGTTGGACTACGAGTTATTGTTTATACTAGCCAACGGTTTGAGGTTGAATTTTACATACACTTTTTATCCGGCTCTATACTCCTCAGAGAGGTATTGGGATCCAAATCGATATGGAATCTTCCGGATCGCATTGATTGGAAAGCGTGTAAAGTTTCTCTGGAAGAGGAAACAGCAAATGTTCTTGCTATGCGAAAAGGATATGATAAGTATGCCGTAGAATAAGAATGGAACTTGCCAGATAATTGTAAAGTATATATTAAATACACTCTACTCGAAGAAATGTTATACGGTATTGATAAAATCACGAATTGCATCATTTTCCCAATATAAGCGCCTATTTTTATTGTGCTCAGTGCTAACCGAAAACAACAGGGGCACTTTCGTAGCAAACGAGCCAGTGTCGAAATACATTGAATGAACAACGGTGTATTTTAGTATCCCCTTGTGCAGTCCTGAATAGTCAAGGATAATATAAAAAAAGCAATGACTCGAATTGTGGCATGCAGATCTTACACCCAATCGCAAGATTTCGAGTAGTTTTAGTAGAAAGTACAATCGATTTTCAGCGCAGATTCAACTCGGTAGACTTTTCCAGGAAATTCAAACGTGCCCGACTCACCTGTGCAGTTTCTTGTCTGGCCCTGGTTTCAATCGTATTATGGATGTAGCTTCTCGCAGTAAACCAGTCAAAATTGTAACATGACATGTTATTTGTAGTTAGTAAATAGCAATGACTACTAATTGTATACATTATTTTCATTGGGCGACAGCAGAAAGATAAAACCACATCTTCTCTACCTAGTCAAACATACTTAAACATATTATGGAACCAATCGATATGGTCATACACTAATTTAAATTCATCATATACCTTCAAAACATCAAAGCATAGACCAAAGCATACCTGTAAATCTCAATTTGGTATCGTAGGTCATCGTTCTTTTTCTTCCACAACGTAAGTTCAGGTACGTTACTCCTACTAATTGTATCTTGTAAGTCCATTTCCATCTCTTTTCGATACTTCGTAAGATTCACAGGATTGTCATTTTGCTGTCGGGCAATAGCCTCAATTATATTATCGATATCCACCACATCACCAGGGCCAAAATCCTCACACGCTTTATCGCGCACTTGTAGCAAGTACTGCTTTCTAAACACAGGGCTGCGCATTCCTCGTTGGCGAGGGGAGCGTTGTACTTCTTCCAGTCGTCGAGAATTCTGTGTAAACTTGTCTACCTCTTGACGGTAGTAAATGCTGCTCGCGTGTTGGCGGTCATCTAAGAACGACTGTTCGTGATGATGTCTTGGCGTCCAGCTGGAGGGAGGTGACGTGTCTCGTGCATGAGATTTGTCTCGTGGTTGTCTATGCGAATCATGGTTTACGTTGTTGGCCACGTGCATTGCTTGCCTACTAACGTTGACCTCACTATCCCAAGTTTTCTCGTTATATGCTCTTTCTGGAGACTTATTGGCTATTATGTCACTTACATTTCTACCTCCAGCATGATGTTTATCGACGCTTTCATTGCGTACATGTGACGATAGGGTATTGGAAGTTGAATGGCTATGCGATTTCATATCAGTTTTATCTCTCCGAGTAGGTGTATGAATACAATATTGCTCTTGTACCACGGGAACGCGGCTGTCGGCAAAGTGTTTACGGTGCAGAGGATGTGTCGCAGGACGATTTTGATCAGAAATAGCATCGGTGCTCGCACCTACGTTATTCTCGGAGTTGATATTTTTATCCATTTCTCTTAGCTTATTGTGGCGTATGACACTTAGTGGAATAGGTGATGGAGCTGAACTTGTATCCGAAAAATAATCGCTCGCTTGTTCTTGTCGAAGATTATCTAAAGTGGCGCTTTCTTTACTCACAGAAGTATTTCCTAACTTACCAGGATCACGAGACTTCAACTCCGAATTTTTCCTTTCGATGGGCGTAGTCTCTGGAATATGAGCAGCTCCTTTACGGTCTGTCACCGTGGCATTCTGTGAGCCTACCGACCTACTCAGTACCGAGGAAGTATTAGTACGCTTGGGTTCGGGTTCAGCATTTGGATCAGATTCGAAAACACTTCGCTTGTATGATGACTTTGACTTTTTAGACTCGGGCTTCAACTTCGGGTCATTAAGGCTACCAGAATGATACATCTCAGCGAGACTGAGCATTTTCTCCATCTCAGGCACGTGCTTTGTACAGAAGACCATGGCGATTTTTTCAGCACCTTGTAAGATGCTACCCTTCATATTCTCGGTGAAACATATGCTATGTGCACCTATATTACAAGTATAGTCCAGGTTATTGGTGTCCTTGGTGTCCTTAACAATTTCAAATGCATCACACAACACTATTTGAGGCAAATAGTGCTCAGTGTCGTTGTCCTTAGCATTTCTATCGTGGTCGTTGACACCTTTTGTCTCTTGCACTTTCTTGCTGTCTTCATCGCTGAGCCCACAATGACATAGATGACAATATTCTGTCGTAACGAACCTTGGTTGGGGATGAATAGGGCAAGAAAGCAGAGACTATGAGGAGGAGATTAGTGTGTACGAAGAATGTAGACAAGCAGAAAACTGACAACTATCCCCTTCCGTCAGTGCAAGACTCGGACGTGCATGTGAGTAGCCAGCTGAAGGAAGTATACATACCTGACTCTTACAATATCATCCTTCTCCATTTCGCATTCAAGTTGCTTTCCATCCATGCTTTTCAGTTGCTTTCTTATCTTCGCTTCATCTATATCAAACTGAATATATTCAAAACAGAATACCACGCAACAGATCAACATATTGCATCATACAAACTGTTATAGCCAAAAGTATTCAAAGCAGCTGCAAACGAGTTTACTCACTCGACATCTTGAAGTGCGAGACGGAGATCTAGGTATAAAAACGTACGCACACACAAGGCTAGGCTCATAACTGAAGTGAAAATGAAGTTGGGTTCCATAAGAACCTGACTGACTTGGAGGTCGCACAAACTACACTACCTCTTCCCCAGCACCGACAAGCTGCTTTACGTGAACCCATAACTCATCTGAAGGCTTTCTCGTTCTCTTGCAGGACATATAATAAAATGATAAGATCGCACGACAGAACGTGGCCACGCCTTGATTTAGGAATGGAGAAATGCGCCTGTAATATTCTGTAGTTAAGCATATAGGAGAACGAAATGTGGGACGCGTTCTTAGTGTACTAGATCGCACATGCAAGTGTTCAGGTATGTATATGCATGTGGCATGAACATTATGAGCATTGAAAATAGTATCTAAACGCATACTGATCGTTGCTCTCACGTAGCCATATGCACCCCAACGTTCTCCACATTCTTGGGGCACTATTTTATAGACAACGAAATATCTACTGTGTGCAAAACAAATTTCTATAACCCACAAACCCACAGACATGGACGCACAAATATGTCGGATTAACTCCTTTGCACGACAGCCATTATTGATGACAACATGAATTTTTCTCTCACTACAAACCTACCGACAGCAATTTCGTCACGTAATAATTCATTGAACAAGTTTCGTTTCTTCGCAGGGTTGCCGGGCATTGTTACGATCAATAGAAAGATCAAAGACAGACGCGCGTGTGTATGGGAGGGTGGGGGGGGGGGGGTATCAGGGAGGTAGCGTATGTCGTAGAAGACTGTGCTACGAGGAGATATAGTAATAAGCAGAGAGGATTCAGATGCACGAGAGCTTAACTTTCGGTAGTTTTTCATCTAATAGAAAATTCGTCTGCTTTCGTTGCGAGACGGAGATGATTCCCATCTGTCGCTGAGTTGTGTTTGTAGTAGGGTGAGTGAGCAAATGAGCGAATGAGTGTAGGTGTGTGTGTGTGCGAATAGTGTGTGTGTATGTGTACCCGTCTGGTTTTATGTATTTTTAGTTTGAAATTGTTATTTATTTTTACTTCTTGTTTTGAAAGGACTGGCCGCCCTCACTCACTCACGACGACCATATACAAATATACATACACATGCACACACATACACACAAACACATATACACACATAAAAATACACACACTGACATACATACACACACACTGACATACATACACACACACACATACACACACACACACACACACACACAAACACACACGCGTGCGCGCCCGTGCACGCACGAGTGAGTGAGTGAGAGTACAGCACTTGCACGGTATCCAATGAATGGTCTCCAACTCGGCCTCATCCATGCACGGCCTTCACAACCAAAGCCCATCGACCAACCAAAATTAATCACTCTATCACTACCAACTAGTACGGTACAGTATAATTAACCATGTAGAACTATTTAACCTATATATAGCTATACAACTATATAAATATATATCTAAACTATACAACTATATAAACCTATATTTAATATTGCCATAACTAAAACGATAACGACAGCTGTACGTATCTATACCACGATCACTAATACAAATACAACGATATATGCAAATAGTAACGCTCCCAACAGCACAAAAGCACCTGCTGCTACTATCCCTACGTGGATCGACGAAGCGTTGGCAGCTGTAGCTCTTATTGTGCATCGTTCTCGTAAAGAGGTCTGCGTCTATATTGTAGTGTGTAAGAACTCAATTTAGATTTGTACTAAACGTAGAAACAATAGCCCTAGTACGTATTATTTTTGTACCAATAAACACCAATGACGTTGTTGGCGTCAGCCAAGGCGAGAGGTAGGATGATTAAATATAGAATACTATCGTGGAGGTGTTTGAAGATGGCTGATCTTCGTGCGAGTTTTATGCTACTTTTGACGACAGGCGGAAGACGATCTAGTAAACTTCGAATCCCCCTTCCACTAGGTGTGTTGATATGTGCATTGCACAGAAAATATATTAGGTGTTTTGAATGAAGCCAAACTGTTTTACATCTTTGAAGAGTTCTTTTCCTAGAAATATTCGTGTATTATGGTCAAATTGGCATGCTTGCTGCAATGGAATATCCCAAGCACCTGTATAATGCACAGACGCTATACATATGCAAATAGCCCCTGAGAAATATGTACATTTCAAGTGGAGTGTATATAGTTACGATTTTGTTTTATTATAAGATTACAATTTCCCCTTCCCTAGTCGCATAAAGTTACCTTTCAAGTCGTAATTCTGCTAGTTCTACAGTTGGTTACGTAAACTGAAAGATGACGTGTCTTCATATTTACGTGAAATTTGTAAATCAAGAAATTCAATTATATTTGTGCTCTAACAACACCGCAAGTAGTGTTTGTCATTGCAGTATGTTTCTGGTATTATACACTACCGTATGATCCTTCCGTAATTCAAAGAGACATTGACGACACAATCACAATATGTCGTGTGATATCTAACAACGTCCCTGGTATTAAGTCACCTGGCCAGATTTATAGGTACGTATAGACCAATTTCAGCAACAGGTAGGAGTGCTGATGCGGTTCTCGTCTTAAATTACCAGAAGTTCATGTTGTGGTTTTGGGAAAATGAAGAAAATCCCCATTAATGTTGCCGTTATGCCTTTACATATCGTTTGTATTTATAGCTTGTATTTACAGTTTGTGCTTGTACGCTTCGATATTGAGTGTATTATAGTTGCAGTAGGTGTGAGAGTTCTGCGTTCGCAACTGTTTGATTTCAGTTGATTCTTGTTAATCTTGTGTTAGTAATTCGCATGGCGAAACATGATCTTGATTTCGCCTGTTGAATGTCAAAGGTTTTGCTCGCATATTGCTACGAAGAGTGTACAGACTTTTATTATATTTCCTATGTAAATTGCTAAACTTACTCGTTATCATGGAGCATATTACATCATCTTTGTTCCCAATTTAGCATATATCAGCTTTACATGATATTACCACTAGTATACTCATATGCAATTTCACCGAACCGGCACTACTCTATTGATAGAGACCTAGCCTTGGCGTTGGAAAGGGACAGACTTCTGGGGTTACAAAATATCCCTCAAATTAGTACCCTTTGGGCTGTCAATCGTATTGTAGATCCAGAGTTGGAACGAAGGGTTGTACGATTGTTAGAGGTAAAACGGAGATTTAATTATATATACTCGGATATTTATATATCCAAAGTAGCTTGCTTGTCACTTCTCACATCTAATACGTAATGTATCAATCCATTCTATATATGTATTGTGAGAACATCAGTTGTGCTCTGAAACAAACAAATCCTTTTTTTTATCTAAACAATAATTGCCCAGCTACACCACGAGACGTACATTATTATTCCATACGATGAGTTAGAATACTTAAATATACCATATGACTGGGCGTCAGTGACTGATTTGACAGATATACATAGTGATCCGTTTGGACTTCCGTTGGCAAAAAATAGTATGGTTTTGTATGCTAGGAGCTAGTTAAGTAACTAGCAAAGCGATTGATACATGAAATATCAAAAAATAATCATGCGCTATATACATAATCCTGCTTTGTCGAGAATGTAAGTGCTAGATGAGCGTGCGGAGATTAGTACGACTTAAAGTAGCGAGCTGTCATATAGATAGACGGCGAAGCTGATCTGTTTCAAGTAGCGCATAGCGTGTTTTATTAGTATACTGATAATATCATACATGATTGAACTTCTACCGTATTGCTTATGTACACGTCCTATGATCTGGTACTACACTTGCATCACAACCACACACGTTCGAATTACAGGTATTCCCGATGTAATTCACGAAAGATCATTTGTCATGAAGGCCAGTGTCCGTAGACGGATGGCAGTATGGGCAAAGATTCTCAACAAAAAAGTGCGTTATCTTTTGGGCAAGAACATGGCCCGAGACCAGCTCAGGCAGGTAATCGTTCGTGGTTTATAATTTTTTGATCCTGAGAATCTTATATATAGACCATAGTAGTCCCCACAGATAGCAAGCATGTATAATCTTACTAGCGTTCGAGAAAGCTCATACTGATTAGAGTTGATCACATCAGTATATCACTAAATCTAGCCTCTTTTCATGTCTATTAAGTTAAATAGCGAAGACATCGCAAACAGTCACACTTGTCTTCACAATGATTTCTATGTGCCGCTCCTGTGTTTGTTCTTTGAGACTACCTCTTACACTGCCCAGCTGGCCATGAAAACTTCAGATTGCCAAAACAAATATAAAGTCGTCATGGGTAATGATGATGGAACCTGACACGTACCTGTCCAATTCATCGTTGGAGTCTCTACAAGGATCGATCAATTCCAAACCAAATCTCATGAAGCTTTATGTACCAACTGTTGGAATATGTCTCAAGGCCCCAGGTATGATTTCAGTTGTATTCAAGGTTTCAGCCCGTAATATGTTGTCTTTGACTGAATGTACGATCGTTATCATTTTGTATAATGACCTTCTGTAATAAATTGACTTGAGCTATTTGCAAGTCTTGAAAACTTCCTATTACAAGGTTATCAACATGCTTCACAGAATACTGAGCAACATACAATGAACTCAAAAAATCGCAGGTAATACGATGGAGTCATTAAATCTCAGTCCAAGCTTTAGAGACTCTGCTGGCACCAGAAAATGGTTTACACCACAAGTGTTACTCAGGAGTGACTCTACAACTCGATTTGATTCCAATCCGTACCATCCTGTTTCTGGAAAACAAGAATACATCGACACACGTGTGGGTACAACTATGGAGTTAAGATCCATTTTGGAGTCATGGGACGCAATCCTTGATAGAGATCCCTACCGCATAGGGTCTCGGTCGAAGCTTAAGGGTATAGCACTATTACACATATGTGAGTGTGTGGTCTACATGTGTAGTCACTATTAGAAGAAGAAATTGATACCGACGTATGCCTTCCTAGCTAGTTCTGTATGTTTGTGTCGGTTGCTTAGACGATAGCGCACGTTTTGCTACCGAACAAGAAGTATGAAGTCTGTTACCAACCATCGACTTTCAAATTTTGCGGTACATATTCCAACTGGGAAAACTTATTCTCTTATTGTATAGAAACGCATCCAATCTCTCTGGCATACGTGATGCATTGCAGGGATGACCCGGAGGTTTCTACGTTGTATCCGGAATATAGTATGTGTGCTTCGTTTATCATGCATCCCTTTATGTTCAAATTTTGTCTGGTCTGGTTGAGTACGTATATTTCGTGATGTCAATCTTGTTTTGTTAGATATAATGTAATACCAAAGTCTTCACATTGGTAACATCAATGTAGTCCCCAAGCCGTTATAGTACACATACGGATAACACGATATTACATTAGTAGAAGTATATTGTATCAATTATAACTTTGTTTCGCTTAAAGGTTTTGCGTATTTCTCAAGTGGGCTTCAATGGTTGTGGAAGTTATGTATTTGTTTGCATTATACTATAATTTTTGATTATATTTGAGTGCTTACATATACCACAACTGTTTCTCACTCTTCGTTGCCTTGCACCACAAACTACAAATTGTAGTTTCTCAGTCCAAGGCAATTCAAGAATATGTGCTGTCCATACATGGCGGTCTTATCCGTAAGCGCGGGTATTTTAATAGTCAACGGCTTTTTTACTACAACGAGCGAGTTTTGCTTGCGGAAAAGCGTAACTATCAATCAGGTGGTGCAGCTAAGGTGCGAAAGGACAAATTATCAAATGTTAACTTATCAGAACATGCGGGTATAGCGCCTACCACGCCAATCAGAATGACTAGTCCACCAGTCTCTAGACTCGTGGAAACCCTGATCAGGTATTAGTGTTAATATCTGGTCATTGAGTGTACATTTGAATGCACTGTGAATGTGGTTCGATGTTCACTTGTAAGTGCGATTTAAATACTGGTATTGTGATATGTGCTTGCAGTTTTTGTTTTCATGTTTATATTTCGACATTAAATGCACAGGTATGCGGAAGACGGAATGAAACATGGACCTTTTTCAGTCATATGGAAGGAAACGCTTCCCCCTTCAAATAATAAACAAGACTACTTCACTCCTGCCCCCTATTTCTGGCCGGACCCTACAAAGCCCGATGGTTTACCATTTATCCGTCGTGACGGTGTGTCACATTTGTAGTGTTATTCTGATATTTGCTGTTGTGTTTTTGTCGTAAATTGGTGAAACGTCTAGCCAGATAATATCTGGACACGAGTAGATTGAGTATAACGTTCTTGTTAGGATTCATGTCTGTTAATATTCTTTGATGTAAGATTTAGAGTTTACAATTTTATACGATTTCCTTGTCTTTGTAGGTAAAAGGGTTCCTGGGACAGAGCTTTACGATGCATTTAGCAATAGGTACGACCGCAGCCGAATTGCTAGCTTCTTTGGTAATACGACATGTCTAGCGTTAGCCTGGTTTTTCACAGACGACATAAAGGTATTTAGATTTGTGTTTTAAAATATTTGACCTCTGAGAGTTGCCGTTCCCATATATGCCTAAGGTTAAATTTGAACGCTATTAAGTACTGTCGAATAAATGTCGTTGTATATTAGATGGGAAGTTCTCATCACGAAAGATAAACTTGCCACAGTAAACACACATTCGTTTTACAGTTGTCTTTTTAGTTGATCACTGCTTTTACGCTTTGATAATATGGAGTCATCAATACCTTACTTTTCCTGATAGTCCAACATTTGTTTGCTTCAGTATGCAGTGAAAGCGGCAGATAATATTCGTGTATGGTTCATTAATCCAGAGACAAGAATGAACCCCAACGTTCGGTACGCCCAAATTCAAAGAGGCAGCAAGGATGATATCGGTATGAACTTACGTACGGTTGTTTGCTCTATTCAATAGTACTGTCATTCTGGATTCTAGAGTAGATTCTTCATAGCTCATCCCGTTTTATTGCAAATCTTCCACATAGGAGCGAGCTTTGGAGTGATCGAAACCCGTGATTTGTTTTATCTATTGGATGTGGTTCGTCTAGTTTTTCGATCTGGTCAACTTTTGAAAAATGAGGTTGATAGCATAAAGGATTGGCTACATGAGTTTGCTACGTACGTTTTAAAAAGTTGTTGCGTTAATCTGCGCTTTTAGTATGTGGTTGATCTCCCGCTTATTTCCAAAGTTTATTTAGATTATATTATTAGCAAACGTGCATATAGTAAAGTTAATTTATACCAAAAGGTACTTGAAGGAGTCCTCGCAAGGAAAACTGGAGTATTCAGCAGTGAACAATCATGGCACATTTTTCGATGTTCAAATGGCGGCAATAGCGGGTTTTCTGGATGACGAGCTTCAATTTCTTCGGCATACAGTTTTGGCGCGGTCACGGATGCACACACACTTTGCACCCGATGGCTCTCTTCCACATGAGATGGAGCGGCCTACACAGCTACACTATATGATGTTCGGTTTGATGGTAGATATTGTTTTTTCATACACAGTTTAAATTGTTTCCGTTAAGTTTCTTTATGGTGAAATGTTGAAGACAGACCTACACTATTTGTTCTCAACAATGCTTGCTATTCTCGTAGTTTATATTGCACATCGCTAGCTCATCTCGTGAATTCTTTAACTCATGTGGGAAATATAATCATGACTCACAAACTGGTATAGTGGTTTTACCAGTTGATTCATTTTTGATGAAATTTACACATGATGGTTTCAATTCTACGACGAGGTGTGTTCACACAAACATCATAACCTCACGACTAGGGATGGCTAACTCTTGGTGTCATTTCAGAGAACGGTGGGGTTCCTCTTTGGGATATACGCACTGAAGGACGTGACCTTACGCCTGATATATACAGATCCCTCAAGTTCACGGTCCCACATTTTAACAGGTGAGTTTAAATTATACATAGCCTTCTTACAACTGATATTACAAGTTTCCAGCCTGATATACTGTCAACATGATAAAGGTCATGGACACATCCGCAAAATGTAACCGAAAATATGCGACGTATGGACGTACTCTTTCATATCGGTAGCAATATATATGAGGAACTTGCAAAGCAAGAGCCTGCACCAGGTATGTCCTGTGTTTCTAACAGATCGTTGCTTGTAACACCAATTTCTAAGAAAGAACAGTTGTCTAAGTCGTCTACTTTCATAATTCGTTTAACATTTCACAGAGTATTCTTCTTGCTGTCCCCTTTACAAATGTCAGCCGATGTTTACGATGCACAGTGGAATACCACCGTTTTGGAATCTAGGACTTGTACAACGGAAAGCGTAGATTCAGTAAATATTTACATGCTGAATTGGAGTGATTTAGAATCTGGGTGAAAAACAGCAAATGTTCAATGATACGTTAGTTGACTGACCAAATCATAGTTACAGATTGTTGATCAACTACGACGACGATCCAAACGAAAATGCATATCGAGCCAAAAGCATATTAGAAGAACAAGTGTGACGTATTTTGGTCCTGTTATACTTGATGGGTGATATATAAGGGATTATCTTAGCGGTTATGGGAAAATCATGCCGTGTTGAAGTAGCATGAGACAAGTGACGAACGTCTAAAAGATTAGACAGGGAGGCCAACGTAACAGAGAGAGAGAGAGTTCTCTGAGTAAAATGAATCCATAATTTAAAGCTGGTCTACATAATTGTATATATTTTGTCTCTGAGTCGTACTATCATTTTTATCTTTTTAGCTTTAAACGCTCGCTCGTATACTTATCAACACATATATATCATATCAGACTTCAAACTTAAACAAGGCCCGTTGTAACATCTTACTATTGTTTACAATCTTATGTGTTCTTATATTCGCTACACATTTCTACAACTGATCACGTTGTCGTCCCCGTTCTTCAATGAGGGCCTCCACAGGCAGACTCGAGATATCTACATATCATGCAAATCTGGCAATTGCATTCCAGGATGCTGCAAATATGAGAGAGAGAAAAAGTTAGATCATGTTCAATCAGTTGGTTGACCAGCATAATTTTATGTTGTGTATGAAGTTTCACAAAATATTCGAAGCAGCGTATCTTACTAACCTGAGAACTGACGCTCGCTTTGTGGGGGACTTCGCCATCTTTAGCCCCAAAAGCCCCTCCGACGTACGTAAGCGACTGCGCACGCTTACTCCTTATGTGCTTAGACATTTGCCCGTTCATTCCTTGTAAATTATGAGCAACCTATAGATGAATATTGTATATGGCGGGCAGAGAAAACATAGTGAGACTCATGTTGTGAGAATTGTCTTCAACTTTCAAGGGTCAGACGGGGATTGCAAACGTGCGGATGTTTCAACCAAAAAATAAATGCAGTAACCACATCGTATTATTGATGACCTATTCTACGTATATTCCATGGTAATTGCTTGAAGATGATGAAAGACACCGCGCAGATGAAGTTTTGAATACACACCACAACACATTTCGTCTCAATGACGTACCTTTTCATCAAATGTGTTGAACATGGCCTTGTCTATATCGCCATCTTCCTCATTCTCCTGTAGGCCAATCACATTGCCAGAAGTATCGGTAGCGTTGTCCACGCTGGAGTATGCAGCGCGCTGGCCTATAGCGATTGAAGTTCCAGTCGCACGGGCTACAATGCACAAGGGTAGTTC
The DNA here is from genome assembly GCA_033442365.1 of Creolimax fragrantissima. Lineage (NCBI taxonomy): Eukaryota > Ichthyosporea > Ichthyophonida > Creolimax > Creolimax fragrantissima. The sequence goes on along the minus strand of JAWQFL010000015.1, from coordinate 54,579 downwards.
AGAGAACAGTCAGAAAAATATATCATATAACTTGATGTAGTGCTTGATGATCTATCACACGATCGAAGTAATCGTATAAACACAAGTCACTAAATATCCAAAGATGACCGGAAAACACATACGTGTGAAGTACTTGGTATCTTCTCCACTCCCTGGATTTGGAATAAATGGTCCAGGGGAAAGTAGTATCTTATCCCATGAAATTCCATGCAGAAAGGGATGTGTTTTTATAACAGCTAAGCTTGGCCTACTTGTGGGAACTCGATTGAGCAGTTGGTTTATAAGATCAAAAGCTTCGTAGCTCATTTCCTCCGGGATCTGAGGCCACTCGATTCCTATTCACCACCATATTAGAATACAGCATATATGAGATACAAAACTATACACACTTGTGATTATAATGATAATGTCGAAGTACATATTACTGAGGATATGATATATATGCCGAAAACTAAAACATACTATGGTCAAGAATATTCTGAAAAATGACACTCTTAGATTTATCGTTGAAGCATGGCGAGCCAACCAAAAATTCGTATAGACACACTCCCATTGCCCAAATGTCCGCAGGCGCACCTAGAAAGTGAAACAAAGCGATAAAAGGAGAGAAAATTTAAAATACTTGACACGACACTGGGAAAATGTTTTAGAGACGTATATAGGACGTCAGATATTATTGCACAAACATATGCATTCATCGATAAAGTGGGCTGTGTAATTTTCTATTGTTAATCAAGACACCCGTAGACGCCTTTAGCATCTGGAGTACTGATTCTATTATAATAATACAATTGATGCAGAACAGTGCGATTTCATGATACTAGAATCAGTAAGTTACAAAAAGGAAAAAATAAGACTTGATGTAAGAAACGTAAACATACCGTGACCTGTTCCCATCAAAAGTTCGGGCGAGAGATAATCCGGTGTTCCAACAACTCTTTCCTTAATCGTGAACTCATTCATCGACATCTCCCGTGTATTGCTGTCTACTAGACTCTGGCATCTTTTCTTGGCCTCTGCTAAGTATGCTTCACTTGGATACATTTTTACAAATTCCCCAACACTATTCCGTCTGAAACTGTTTCTGGGAACCCGCCATGAATTAGTCCCTGCATCTGCACTTCTCCTACGATACGTGTTTTCGGTGTTTAACGTGCTCATATTCATGTTTTTATTTGAATCGGCCATTCCATTTGCTCTCTCATCACTCTTGTTGCTGTTATGGGTCACGGTTGTGTTCATGACGATATTAGCAACCACGGGTGTGTGCGATAGTGAACCCAAAGATACCTTGTCGTTTGAAGTGTCATTGAGGGTTCCAGTCGTAGCTATTTGTCGTAAATGATTCGAACAAGAACTAATCACTGGAGCACCGACGGTAGAGATGGTGGGCTCTTTGAGTTGCACACGTGACAACCCAAAATCAGTAAGCTTAAGATGACCATTGTGGTCGATAAGCATATTGTCCGGCTTGATATCCCGATGTACGATATGCAAATTGTGCAGGTATTCCAGGGCAAGTACAACCTATTCTCACGCAATTCATTGCACAAAAAGAATGTAAGAAGAATATATAAGTTTGCTTTTCCCCTTTTACATCATTCTATCATACAAATTTAATCCCCCGATTAGAATGCATGCAACTAGTTTGTTCAAAGCATTTCACTCAACTCAGAGGGTGGCATTATTGCATTGGTTTCAATACATCAAATACCTCTGCCACATAGAAAGCCGCCATATCTTCATCAAACACCCCAAAATTCTGTAATAATGAGTATACATCTCCGCCAATCAAGTACTCCATGACGAGGTAAAGCGCAGTAGTCGACTGGAAGGAATAGTATAGTTTCACCACATGGGGATTCGCACTACGAACAAAATAAAGATGTATCGATGGATGTTGAGTACCATATTAAGAGCGAAATGTTCTTGATATTTGATATGCAATCCCTTTGTGTTTCGCGATGTTGTAATGAGACAAACTTCAATCAAAGAAACACGATTGACGCAAAGATATGTTTATACGTCAATGTATCATGCGAAAATTCTTTGTCTTTCGAGAAACTGCGCACTTACCTCATAGACAAAGCAATTTTTTCAGCTAATACGTTGGCGACCAAGTTCTTTCGGATCATATCTGCCTGTACGTCCAGACACATACCACGATAGCAATCAGTATAATCAGAAAACCGTAAAGGGTTATGAAATGATAATGCACTCACATTCACGGTAGAAGTTGCAATGTTATTGATATTTTGAATCGGGCCGTTGCACACATAAAAACTCAATTTGTGATTGACATTACATTGAAAATATTCGTGTTTTGGTTTTCTCTATGTTCAGATTGTACGATCGTGACCATATACATAGACACTAATTTCATTGGGTACACAACGAGAAGTATAAATTGCGTAGATAGAAAGATTGCAAGGGTGAATCGAAAACTATTTTACCTTGTTCATAACCTTGATGGCATACAAGTCTCTAGTTGTGATTTTACGGGCGAGATAAACTTTCCCAAACGCGCCTTTACTGATTGGCTTAAGAATTTCAAAATCGGTTATACTGGGGACGTTTGAGGATTTTGGTTTGACCGATCGTTCTAAAAAACAAACGGAAACATTTAGATAACGATTTCTGGCTTTTTCTATGGTATAAGCCATTAGTACTTCCTGTATAGCTATTGCATTTTTGTAAAGTTGCATAAACAGATATTTGGCAAAAAAAATTCTCAGGTCTATATACACATGCACGCACTTCATACCGCCTGATGTTGAGGTATCGTTGGCCGAGCTCGGGCTGGCAGGATGGTGCTGATAAAACATACTACAAATAACACCTAGAATGGAAGTTTTTTTGCCGCCGACTTTGCACTTATCATTTCCACCGCTGTCAGAAATAACACAAATAATAAGACACTTGATGAAAAGGCCACAAAATAGATACTTACAGAAATACGTAACTATGTTAGAACATCACGGCATGCACGTGTATACTCCCCTTCCTTTTCAGCGTGTAGAAGTTGTTCAACATTATAGCCAAAACAATATTCACGTCCTTAAAACAACGAAACGTGAGGAGAACTGCTAAGAAGTGCACCAACATTATGCGGCAATACACTGTGAAAAAATACATATGCGCGTTACAAACAGGTGTACTGCGCAGTTTAGAAGTGATATGTAGAAGAAATCAAAAATTCTAGCTACCAATTCGCTTCGGATTTTGGTTCATACTCGCGAGCAGTCGCTACATGTTCGGCCGTCTTGTGCTCAATTAAAGCGACTAGTCGTTGTGAAAGGATAAGCATCTCCATATTGAACTCACTCTTTGGTTCCTCAGAGATAATTTGCATGTAAGACTTTACGTAGCTATTTCGTGGTGTTCACCAAAAGAAACGGATACGGTATTCGATTGTCATACACAAAAACGAATAAAGACGTTATTAATAATAAACAAATCGATTATGAAAATATAAATCGCGTGGAAAACGATCTCCTGCAAATATACGAGAATAGCCTACCGAACAGCGCTTTCCATTTTCTCGATCCCAATCCATCCATTGTAGGTTAACTCTGCAGTTTCTTTGCCAATACTTATGATCCTACGTGCGCAATTTAAAGACTTGCTTACCTGCACGATCATACCAGAATACTTACTTATTTGCCTAGTTGAAGAAAAATACACTACTTGTTTCTAAATATGTACACAATACAAAATGGAAGAGAAAAATGTGACTACCGAGCACACATTGCAAAGTTAGAAATGCTTGTAAGACACACCGCGCCCTTGTCAGGATCTAGACTACGCTTTCTACGCTCATCTTGTACTAGCTTCTTTCGCTTCGCTAGCCCAGCTGCCATTGCGATGATACGGACGTCAATCGGAAGATGTGAAAACTCGTAGGTTTGTGCAATGGCACAATATCGTGCGTGGTCGTCGAAATCTTGCACGTCGATATTCTGCTCCATAAACATACACGGGATAAATAGAAACAACAAGTTTTAGAGTAGTATCCATTTTTCATAGTGTACACAAGATAGACACAGCTGATAATAAACAACATTTTCGTACAAGCACCTGTTCACAGATTCGGCAGATTGCATGACTCAGACTACTGCTGACAGATCTGAGGCTAACATCACTCTTCCTTCCATCTCCTGAGATACTGAAGAATGGACCCTAGAGTTTCAGTACAAGTGGTCATAAACAGTTCACATTTGAGATTAGGCTAGATATTTTCGTGAGGTAGAACTAGGACTAGAATACCGTAATGTGCGATAGACTAAGTACCAGCCTCAATGCAGAAACACAGACGACGTGTTAGAAATAGTTTACTGCGTAGCAATTATTGATTAAATACAAAATGTAAGTACAAAATCGAATAAGAACGAAAATTCGATTCCCATATTGTCCCATACACATTTTACAGAGAATACACATCTGATTATGAAATTCATATTTCCTACCTTTTTGTTAATGTTTGATCTCCAGCGAATGACTTTTTCATTAGATTTTTCAGAGGGCGAATATGAACCAGCTCCAAAGTTATCTCCTATTTGAAGCAAGAGTTAATATATTTCATTGAGAAATAAAAGAAACATGTAGACGTCACAATAAACGAATAGATGTCTACATGTATACTCAAGGCAATATTTCTTAGACAACATTCGCAGTATTGTCATTATTCGAAGCAGGTCAAAACAATACCAACTACCACGAGTACCTGAACTATTGCGCTCTGATAGGGTGAGCGTAGACAAAGACGAGCTGCTTAGCTGAGAAATGCCAAGTGAAACAAAATCTGTGCTAGCGCTTGTGCTAGTACTCGCGGTGCTCGAACTACGACTCCTCTTTTCGTCTGGGTTTGAACCTGTAATTCGATAGTAGTGGAACGCAAATCTGAGTTAGACAAAATCGTAGTGCGTACACAACGCCAGATTCACGCGCGATGATTCTGTACACCGCAAACACACACATCATTCCTCAAGGCACATATTGTTTCCAAAGAAATTCGATATGACTTCCGCACAAAAGGCAAAGATATATTAAAAAAGGTTACATACCCCCTCTTTTCAACCATCGCACCATACGCTTCTTCCAAGGCTTCTTACTTTCTATAGTTTGGACAGTAAAAGCGGCTTCAGCGGCTTTCCGTCTTTCTGCCATTGCTGAGCGTTGCAAAAGTGCTGAGCAAATATGTAAACATTGTGGATCAGGATATGTGTCATATAAGTGATTTTAAACAGACCAATTAGTTGTGTTCGCCAAACTACAATACACTTACACGCGACGTCAACTTCATCAAAGTCTGGCAGTCCCATTGCGTTGTCTTCTTTAAATGCTTTTACTTTGGGCATTTGGTTGGCTGACATCATGTCGTCACTTGTGCATGCGTTTCCATTCGTACTCTCACAGATTCTTGTATTCAAATAGCAGGTAAAAGTAAGAACGCAATGTACACTGAAAAACAATAATTATTCTTGTCTCAATAAGAATTACCAAACAAAAAAGTTGTTCCTAACAAAAAAGGTTGCTTCATCATATCATCCAGACTGCAAAGCATAATAATTTTTGCACCCCAGGAATTCCAGCCCTCTGTTAGAAATCGAAACAACACTATACATAGTATATACCTTTGCATAAATACGATTGAACCCGTATAGAAAACTGATATTACATATATAGCACACAGCAATCATGTATATAACGCACATGCATCATAAACCAAAAGTAGATTTATCTAAATATGATCACATCGTACATCTTGTTTGGTTCAGTGTCGAAGTCAAAGGGAATTCCCATCCGTTTTTCTGTCCAGGACTACGACAAATAATAAAACCAAGAAAAGTAAGTTAATTCCGTGTTGACAAAGTCGTATAAAGTAAATTGCAAGTAGAAGCCATACATTGTGTATAGACGTAAAGGCAAACTGCTGCTTAGTCTACTAGTCCAAATATTAGTGTGCCGAGTAGAAGAAAAATTCTACAACCGTTTGTTTACATTTGAACATCAAAGTTAACGTGATGTAATTGGAATAGAAAAAACCATCTGACAGCAGATACAAACACACCGGTCCTTTGGGCTTATACTCTTCGAGAATATCTTTCATCTCATTTGTTTCCTGCACTTGTAGTGGGATAAGTGCTTGGTTATAGCGATGTAGCATTGTCATCGGTGACACAGTAGAACTACTCGACGTACTTTCTGATTGGGTTACGGTGCCTTCGCGAATCCTTTCTTCAGTCCTTCTGATCAAAGTTGAGTCTCGTTCTTGCTTCCGTGATCCCAGCACAGCAGTTTCCATTGCAAGCGTAAGCACAGGTTGTTCTCCAGCTGATACGCAAACTTCACAAATGCCTTCGCCCGTTCTGGATGTACACTCGCACATCTGCATGTTTACATTTGCGGCTACTTCTAATCGTTCTATTTCATTCTTCCCTCCCTTCGTATGACCGTGTGCAACGTCTTCACTTTCACCAGCCTCAACTTCCCTCTTACATTTTTGTGAACAACGACATGTAGCTTCGTTTCTCTTGACATCAAAAGCCGAAGAAATGCAGCGCTTACATGGAGAGATGGATGGAGAGGTGGTTGTCATTGTCGTGCGAGCGGTGGTGGGAAGATCTCCAGCTGATGAGAACCCCTCGCTGGGCATCGAACGACAGGTCTTCATTTGGTTGTTAATACCCACCACTTGTTTGAGGCGAGATGGGGCGAAAGGTTTCGACGCGCTTGTACTGCGCATGTATGCATCATTCGTAGATCGTCTGTCAGTTTGCCAGTTGATCTTCGAAGTCGATTGTGCCACTGGAACTTTATGAGAAATTTCGTTACTGCTTGCGTTGATAAAATCCACCAAACGTGCAACCGGAGAAAACAACATCAAAAACCTAATCAAGTTAAAATAGATGCTTTGTGTTAATGTTACACTAACGCACTGATTAAATTCATAAACAAGAAGTAGAGTAACGGATCATCAGTGCTGGGTGGATAAAACGTTCACCACAGGAGAAAAAGCACAAAACAACAGTTGATGATACAGGAACGCACATGTATCGCCTATAAGCAATTAAATTCAAAGTAAAATTATTGTAAACTATCATAAGTGCTGGAGGCGATAAAGCGCTTTTCACCAGAGAAGACAGGTTCAACGACTAAATTTTGATAAAACGTTAGTACGTCGATACTTTACACGAACGCACATGGGTTACCTATAATCGATTAATCTTGAAGCAAGAGTAGGGTAAAACTATCATGAATGTTAGGAACATACAACATCGGGAGGACGGCAACTAAGGAAAGTACAAGACGGTCAGCGTCGACATAGGAAGTCCGTGTTCACGGTATAGTGTACTCATCACACTGAACAAAGCAATGCACAACAAAAATGTGCCCTGTCTACTAACAGGGTCAGCTTACCTTGATATTACGTAAGAAAAGTTCGAGAATTCGCCAAAGAAACCTGTGGACATGAAATATGCAATGCAAAATTTATAAGATTTGACGTGACCAAAACACTAAACCCTGTTCACTTTTTTTTGCGCCCCTCGCTTCTTATATACCTGGGTGATCATGGACAAACTCGTGCAGACATTGTAGCTGATACATGATGTTACGAGCAACAGGAGTTTCGATGATTGGCTTTGAAAGGGCAAGTACACAATCCACGCTGATCATTTTTAATCGAAGAAACACAATTTGTTGTGCCATGGCTGTACATGAACAAAAGGGGAGTGAGTCGAGTCCTATGAAAGCTACTTGTAGTTTATTCAGACATTCATCGTGTATACGATGAGAGGGTCACATGGGAGCACATACCAGCAGTAGCGGGCGGCCAAGAGTGCCAAAAAATTTGTGAAGAGTCACTGAAATTCTGCTTGTTCAAAACCTCAATAAACTTTCGAACCTGTTTCCAGCGGACATCGCGTGCCGACACCGAAATTAATATTAGAGAATAGAAACTTTATACAATAGGTGTACACATGGTTCGTTTTACAATTACATGATCCAACATTGATTCGATCCATATTATCTATGATCACAGTGAACACGACTAAAAGTCTGTACATCATCATCGCATAGCCTTATGTAAAACGACATTAAATCCTACCTTACAATCAACTGCTTCCACAAGATCCATCAGTTCCAGCAGAGAGTTGTGTTGTTGGTTAGATATCAAAGAATTGATGTTGAGATCTTCATTGAAAGACGGCATCGCTGAAAGGAATGGCGTAAGATAGCGTTTAGGAATAAGTACTTCATGGCTAGCGCTTCTCAACCCCGACCACTACAGCAGAATGTTCACTACAAGCTTCTTTCTAGTTCTATTGCGTAGTCAACATGCACAACACAAAAACAGTAGTTTTCAAGTATTCGTTCACTACAAACGGATGATACGATTCGTATCATACGGAGCATACCACTAACATCACTGCTAGCCTCACTCAAGCTCCCTAGAGAGTCGGTCTCGCTCAATATTAATCCGCGCGACCGTCCGCATCCACTGCTACCCTCATTATTATATGACTTAATATCCGTTGTTGGATTTTCATTCGCGTTGTTATAAAGGACCCCGCCACGCCCATCATTCTGTACGTACGAAAAGTCTTCGTTCTCTTCAGACGCAGACCCGGGCAACGACTGATTCGGTGAAGCTCGACTACGATTGATGGCAAATCCGTTTCTTCGTCGGTGTTCTTTCTTATTCATCTGTTCCGGGGCTGCTTCATTCACAACGTATTGTGGTACCGCTTGGCTTGGCTTCTTCGGATCACTATCAAGGGCATTGTTCGATCGTACAAGGAAATATGCATAAGCACGTAATACAAATTCATTCAAATTCCGCAAGTTTCAAATAATTACAAAGAAAAAAAGGGTTAGGGTGTGACACTCATACGCTGCATGGCATCATGATCAAACCAAAATTTTGAACCATGCGCGCATACTTCAAAAAGCTCACGTGACACACCTTGCTTTTATACTCAGCGGAGAGACGCCCTCTGTATGTGCTGGACTCACGTCTTTATAGCTATACGTACAAGGCCAAGGCTCGTCTTCCCCAGATGACACGTCGTAAACGAGATCATCCCACGACTTTGACCGTTCAGACGACAGCTTGAAGCCCTTTGTTGAAGGCTTGCTATTGTTCAACTCAAGTAGGTGGCGATTAAGAATTTTATGCGGGGCTCGCGTATGACAACAGTTGACTTCATCACTTGACCTGTCTGCTCTCGCACTGTGCAAAACAGATGACTCCAAAAGCTTGGAACATTTCCTCAATGTTTTCTGTGTACTCTTCTTCACGTAATTACCCCTGTGATACGAGTGCAATGACGGACATGCTGACGACAATGATCGCTTCTCGGTTGGAAAATGTAGTGTGGATTTTACGTCCCTACTTGAGCTCAGTGATGACAATGGCTCGGGCATGGTCGACCTCCGAGTCTGTTGGCTATGGCAATCTCGACAGGACGGTTCACGTCCAAGCTCTGATGGCGTTTCCAATGGCGAGCTTGTGCCCCTGAGTGAATCGAGGCCATCTAGTGAACTTTCACACGACTGTTTGCTTATCTTGACGCTGTCAACGACACCCACACCAGCGTTCACTTCTTCTCGACATGAAGATACTGTCATGCTACCGCCACTCAACTTGCGAGCCAAAGAGTTGTTGATTTGTGAAGATACACCTTGACTAAATTTTGAGAGCGAACTTAAATGTTCAAGTGCGTCTTTGCGGGAAATCGGGGAGATTCGTTTGTGGCACGACGATGTCTCACCAAGACTGCTTCTATGGTGTTTGGCGGTGACGCTGTCAGAGAGTGAACCGGATTTCAACAAGCCTACATCATTAGTAGCCATAACCCGCCTCTCCATCCTATCTACCCTTGACAGCGTAGGGGTTGAAAATGTTGGCGGGCTATGAGACAAGTGCTTGAATCTGTGATGTAGCTGAGAGTGTTCACTCTGTATGCTAGCTTCTCGATTGTACGATTCATGCAATCCAGACTCGTGACTCGTCTGTCTATGCAGTACATTCGTGACGGTTATACTCGGCTTCGCATAATGGGACCCAATTTCCACTCCTACGTTGACTTGTGAATGGTCTAGTTGCTGTTCTCCTCTGTGCGTCCCCTGGGTCAACAAAGACAAGGACGGATCGGACAGTGAACTCGGACTAGACATGGGCATCTGTTCTCCCTCCGCTGAAGAAATCAGGTTTCTGTTGGAGAAAGAGACGCTATTTCTTTGCTGCTCACGCTTTGACACATTCATGATTACTCAAGCAGATTAGTAACTACCGGAATATTATAGATCGACGGTCACACAGGCATACTTTTGAGATGGCTTATCCCCAAACCAGGCACAATCTCACGCATACGCACGGTAACGCTTGACAGGGCAGTGCTCGCGGAATGCGTTTATACACATTCTAAAGCCTTTAAAATAGAACGTTCGATATAACGTTCATACACAGTGTTTATGGTACGAATAGGATGTGTGCGCGTAATCCTTACGCGGAATATAGGGTTGAAATGTTGAAAGAGACTGCTATGCAGTAATGAATGACTGCACAACAGGAGACGTTATTTGAATGAAGAAAAGCAACAAGTCTACTCAATTCAAGACAGGTTATGTAATATGTGTAAGTATATCACATGTAATGAGTTGATATTAACAAGCATATGACTACTGGAAGGATCAACTAGGTATCTTTCATGTGAACTAACGAATGTGCGACTGGTTGGGTGAGTTTGAATGAAGTTCGTGAGTTTATGTTCGTGAGTTTATGTTCGTGAGTTTATGTTCGTAAGTTTGTTCGTTCGTGATTTTATGTTCTTCTGTTCGTTCGTTAGTTTATGTTCGTTCGTTCGTGAATGACTTTATGTGAGTTTGTTCGTGAGTTTATATGTATGTGTTCGTGAGAGTAGGACTTAACACTACGGCTTTTGTAGGGCTTTTTGTGGCATTGCTCTGCTAACCTTACCATTTTACCCCTTTTTTAAAAAAAAAAAATTTATAAATAATATGAATTTGAATAATATAAAATTTTATATTACACATACGCACACATACGCACACATACATAAGCGCGCGCACACACACACACACACACACACACACACACACACACACACACACACACACGA